>VZQC01009846.1:1354780-1492840 GCA_009823505.1 Rhizomys pruinosus
AAAAAAAAAAAAAAAAAGAATCATCCTTAGGGCTGGAGAGATGGCTCAGCAGTTAAGAGCGCTGACTGCTTTTGCAGAGGACGGGGTTCGATTCCCAGCACTCATATGGCAGTCTTTAAGCTGGGCCTGGTGGTGCATGCCTTTAATCCCAGCACTCAGGAGGCAGAGGCAGAGGCAGGCAAGTCTCTGTGAGTTCAAGGCCAACCTGGTGGTCATCCTTGGAAGATCTTGGAAGCCAACCTGAATCTTTACCCTGACAAACAGGTGGGTGAACACTTATCCACTATTATTATTATTATAAATTTAGTTCTTTCTTTTTGAGGTCTTAATAGGCACTGCTGGCCTTGAAGTCACTACACAGCCCAAGCTGGCCTTGAGTTCAATTCTCCTTACCATGCCCTACTTTTCCTGTACTAACTGGGCCTCTGAGTGCACAAATGCCTGGTTAGGGAAGTTTCTCTCCAGGGAGGGTGGTAAATTTGGAATGTCAGGCATGTTGCATACACAGTGAACGTGATGCCCGTGGGAACCCTGCCTGCTGATTCTCACACATTCCAGAGCTTGCCAGCGGACAGTCTAACTCCACCCGTACCCACGTGAGTCAGTAGGATGAGGTGAGCAGCGGCCAGGGAGGGCTCTGCGGAGGTGGACGCTGGTCCTGAGCCTCAGACTGCCACACTCCAATGAGACCAAATGCATAAAGGATTTTAAGCCAGACAGGGTCAGAGGAAAAGGACTGGGATGTGTTAGGGACCCTGAACACTGCTTTCCCTCTTTGGGAGGGGGCCTTCATGCCTTGCCTTACCCTGCCCAGGACAGGGATCTCTGGGGGCAGGTCTGAGGATGCTGGGCTATGGGGTGGTGGGGACCCAGCTCACATTCAGCTCTCTCATGAGTTGAAGCTCTGCCTGCTCCTTCCTGAAGACAGGGCTGTCTGGAGCAAATCTGAGCTGCACTTCCTGAATCACCAGCTAACCCTCCTGTCTTGGAGGCCTGCTCAGAGCCATACCACGGAGGAACAGGGACCTACAGGAGCCACATCTAAGAGGTGCCCCTGTGTCACTGACATCTCCCTAGACAGTGGCTTCATATTTTCACCATTTTATGTTTTAACTAAGACTTCATGGTCAACACCACCAAATAAATATCTATTATGAGAGTCTTCCAGCAGATGGCAGCAAAGGTGTTTTTTTGTTGTTCCAACAAAATCAGTATTTATCCCTGTTTTCCAACAGAAGAAAGAGGTCATTGTTTGATCTGTGAGGTGCCACTTCAGCCCCTGCGGGAGAAATGGGCCCAGAACCAAAGGCCTGGGCAGCCTGACCTCATCTCAAACAACCCGTGCCCTTGACAATTGGACACACAGCTGACCAGGGCCTCTAGCAGAGACATTATCTTGGAACATAAAACACAGATGGTGCCCGAGAAACGTACTTTTCAAACATAGATTTCTCATCTTCCAAAATACAGGCCACAGGGTCAGTGTTTGAGGAAACCAGTTGAATGTGATTTTCCCAATGGAAGATTTTTTTAAAAAGTGGATTCTCAGTCGGGCGTGGTGGTGCACGCCTTTAATCCTAGCACTCGGGAGGCAGAGACAGGCGGATCTTTGTGAGTTCAAGGCCAGCCTGGTCTATAGAGTGAGTTCCAGGACAGCTGGGGCTACAGGGAGACCCTGTCTCGAAAAGAAAAAAAAAAAAAAAAAGTGGATTCTCATATAATAGAAAGGGTTGCGTGTTTTGTTTTTGCTTCAGTCTCCTTGAAAAACCAACTGGTGAGAGGTGAGTGAAAAATCTCTGTAGCATCGATGGAGGCCTCACAGGCTCAGCTGGCTAGCCTGCAGGCCAGAGTACATGTCCTGGCAAAATGGAGTAGGAAGTGGAAAAGTCTAGGATGGCAGCCTCTGCAGCAGGGTGGAGCATACGTGAAGCTCTGCAGCAGGGTGGAGCATACGTGAAGTTCTGCAGCAGCCCCTCACACAGCCTCCCCCTCAGTATCAGAAGCCAGAGCCTGAGAGCAATGTCTGATGAGAACATTTTAGATGCAGGAATTCATAGCATGACTAAAACCAGGGAAACCTTGAAGTGAATGCAAGGCTTTGCTTGTGTCTCCCTGGCATGGCATGGCATGGCATGGCATGGCATGGCATGGCATGGCAACTGAGCCTCACCCTGGCCCTGGGCCGGCCACCTGTGAGCTTCCTTGTTCACTGCAGACCCTGCAAACCTGTCTTCTGCTGTCCCAGCAGCATGTCACTTATTTCTGGAAGGGAACTGAAGGCTTTTCCTACACTCTGTTTTCCTAAAAATTCTTTCACTTGTTTATGGGCTATTATAGAAAAATGCTTGTACATAAATTCTGCTAGGATGTGCACTGAGGTATTCACACATTCTCCAAAGTTCCAGTGTTGAAACTCAGAATGTTCCAGAGAAGAAAAGTTCCCTTGAAGTTTCTCTGTGGCCTGTGCCAGTGCAGGCTCAGCTTTCAGAGTGCTCTCCAGGACTCAGAAAACCATTCAAACAACCAAACCCATCGGGTAGAGAATCTTTCATTTGGCAGAAATCCAGCAGAATTCAACAACATGCTTCCACATCCCTTATGCAGAGCCACCACCCATGCATGTCATTCTTCCTACTTACATACTTAACACCATGCCATGCAGGATGGGTAACTGACTCCTGACCTGGTGTGAGGTGAAGGTCCTGGGTGTGAGGTGAAGTGCCCTGGGTGGGTAGGTAGGCATTGCTCACTAGGCATGTGGCAAGAGGAGAATACTGCCTTGTCCTCTTATGGTCAACTGGGCTGTGTGACTAGTATTAGCTAGTGAGGTACAAAGGTAGTGTCATTTAATGCCAGACACATAATTACCAGGCTAAGCCCTACCCCTACTCCCATCCAAGGAGAACCACGGTGTTCTCAGTGGTTGGCTGTTCCACCTACCTGGGTCCTGGAGTGGAGTTGGCGGAGCTAAGCCTTAGTCAGCCTCTGTAAGTCACATGAAGAGCTTTGAACCTCTGGAATGCTGGGTGTAATAGTTCTGTCAACTTGACACAAAAGAGTCTCAGTGAAGACCTGTCTAGATCAGTGGCTTGTGAGCATGCCTGTTGGGGGACGGTAACCAGTTTGAAAAGATCCAGTCCACTGTGGGTGGCACATTCCCTAGGCAGGAGATTTTGACTTCCACACAATAGTGGACTCTGTCCTGGAATTGTGGGCCAAAATAAATGTTTATGCTTACTCCTCTAATTTGCTTTTTGTCATGGTAACATTTATTTATTTATTTATTTAAATGTACTGTCTGCATGTAGGTTTGTGCACCCATGTCATGCAATGCTGTGGAGGTCAGAAGAAGGTGTTGGATTCCCCTGGAATTGGAGTTCTCCTGAAATTGGAGTTACAGAAGGTTCTCAGCCGCCATGTGGGTGCTGGGGATTGAACCCGGGTCCTCTGCAACATATACATACATTCATACACAGCACACATAAATGAAAAAAATACCTAGTTTTCTTTGTTTTATTATTATCATTTTTGGTCTTTTTTGAGACAGGGTCTCCCTGTAGCTCCAGCTGTCCTGGAACTCGCTATGTAGATTAGGCTGGCTTTGAACTCACAGAGATCCTCCAAGTGCTGGTATTGAAGGTGTGTGCCACCACGACTGGCTCTCTTTCTTTCTTTCTTTTTCTTTTTTTTCTTTTTGGTACTTTCGAGACAGGGTCTCTCTTTAGTCCCAGCTGGCCTGGAGCTCATTCTGTAGACCAGGCGGGCCTTGAACTCACAGAGATCCGCCTGCCTCTGCCTCCCAAGTGCTGGGATCAAAGGCGTTTGCCACCACGCCTGGCCCTTTCTTTCACTTTTTATTTTTGAGAGAGGCTCTCACTTTGTAGTCCTGAGTAGCCTGGAATTTGCTATGCAGATCAGGCAGTGCTGGGATTAAAGGTGTGCCCCACCCTGCCTGGCTTTTTGTTGTTGTTTTTGAGACAGTCTTGCTATGTAAGCATCTGGTTTTCAACAAGAAGTTCAAGGCATGCAGAGAAGCAAAGGAATGTGTTCATTCACAGGAAAAAAGGGGCAGAATTCCTCTGAGAAAGCCCAGATACGTGAACTACTAGAACATGGCTACTTTTTATTATTATTTTTGTATGTTTGTGCTATGTGTGGCGTATGTGTGGCATGTGTGTGTGTGTGTGTGTGTGTGTGTGTGTGTGTGCAGGGACATATGAATGTGTATCTATGTGGATGTGGAGGCCTGAAGTTAATGTCAAGTTTTTTCTTGATCATTTCCCACTATTTCTTGATGCAGGGTCTCTCACTGAGCCCAGAGCTCAGCAATTTTGCTCATCTGTCTAGTCAGGTACGGTGGTACTTGGTTGGAGGGACTCTTCTGCTATAGTTTTGGAACAACTTGTGGTGTGGGCTTGGCAGGGAAAACAGAAATTATTCACTGTTAAGAAATTGAAAGAAGGTGCTGGAGAGATGGCTCAGTAGTTAGCACTGGCTGCTCTTGCAAAGTTCCCAGCACCCACATGGTGGTTAACTTTATAACTCCAGTTCCAGGAGTTCTGACCACCGAGGGCATTTCAGGTCATAGGTTCACTTATATGCATGCAAGCAATACTCATACACATGAAATAAAAATAATAAAATATGAAAAAAAGAAAGAAAGAAAAATCAGGTGACCAGAGGGCCTCAGCAATTTGCAAGCGCGCCAGCATGTCCACGATGGGGGCCCAGGAGAGGAGGACAGGCAGCGACAGGCTGCCACTGAAAGAAAGAACAGCTACATACAGGATACATTCAGTCAGAGCCAACTCATCTCAGTCAAACAGACTGCAAACAGACACAGGGAGATTCTTGAAAGCAGCAGGAGTATCACAGACAAGGAGCCTTGGTGAGGTTAATGAGAGTCTCTCATTTGATACCATGTTGGCCATAAGACCTCGAGGTTACATACCAAAATACAGAAGGAAAAAAAATCAACAGCAAATCAAAAAGTCTCTATCCAGCAAAACTGACCTTCAAAAAATTAGAAAAAAATATAACTATTCTTAGATAATGAAAACAGAGTTCGTTGTTAGTATATTAGGATTATTTCCGACCTATAAGAAGGATTAAAAGAAGTCTGGGTATGGTGGCGCACACCTTTAATGCCAGCACTTGAGAGGCAGAGGCACACACATCTCTGTGAGTTCAAGGCCAGCCTGGTCTACAAAGTGAGTTCCAGGGTACCTGGGGCTACAGGGAGACCCTGTTTCAAAAGACAAAAATGAAAACAAAACAAAACAAAAAAACAATAACAAGAAACAAGAAATATTAAAATGAGTCCCTTAGGATAAAGTAGAAGAATATTAGAACAGAAAGATGCTCTATATGTTTACTTACGTGTTTTCTGGTAAAGTGCATAATCTAATGGAAGATGGTAGAGCTGGAGAGATGGTCCAGCAGTTACAAGCACTACCTGTTTTTCAGAGAACCTAGTTCAGTTCCCAACACCCTGTTTGGCAGCTCACAGCCACCAACATCCTCTTCTGGCCTTCATGGTACCTGTGCACATGTGGCATTCATTCACACAGAGACACACACACATGCACATCAATAAAAATTATGAAAATATCTTTAAAAAGGAAAATGTGTGCAATTCCTCCTTTTGGCTTATAACTGCCCTTTTCTCTACTTGATTTATTTTTAAATTTTATTATTCTTTTATTTTATGTGTATTTTATTTTGTTTTATGCCTGCACATATATAAGTGCACCTGTGTCATGCAATGTCAGTGGGGGTCAGAAGAGGGCTTCAGACTTTCCTGGAACTAGAGTTGTTACAGATGGTTGTTAGCCACTGTGTGGGTGCTAGGAACCAAGCCTGGATCCTCTTCAAGAGCAGCCAGTGCTCTTAACCACAGAGCCATCTCTCCAGCCCCTTAATTTTTTAAAGAAAATAGTTCATTTGTTTATTTATTTATTGTTTTCAGTGTTTTTGAGACAGGGTATCCCTGTAGTCCCAGCTGTCCTGGAACTCACTATGTAGTCCAGGCTGGCCTTAAACTCACAGAGATCTCCCTGCCTTTGTCTCCCGAGTGCTGGGATTACTGGTGTGTGCCACCATGCCTGGCTGTTTATTATTTGTTTTTTTGTTATTTTAAAACTTATTTATGAATATTGTTGTGGAGGGTACATGTGTGCCATCACATACATGTGGAGGTCAGAGGACAACTTTGCCTCCATATATGTAGATGTACCATGTGCATGAAGAGCCTGTAGAGGGCAGAAGAGGGTGTCTGATTCCCTGGAACTGGAGTTAAAGCTAGTTGCCAGCCACCATGTCAGTGCTGGGATCTGAACCTGGGTCCTCTGAGAAAGCAGCAAGTGTACCTAACCACTGAGCCATCTCTTCAGTCCTCCAATGTTATTTTTGAGACAAGCTCTCCTGTATCCTAGGCTGGCCCCAAACTGGCTGCATAATGAAAGATAACCTTGAACTTCTGACTGTCTTGCCCCACCTCCTGAGTACTGGATTATGGGATGGAGCCACCATGCCTGGCCAGGTTTGCAACTTTATCTACAATATCACATCTTTACACAGTCATCATGTTCTAGTTAGCCAAGGTCAAGGTGTCTGCTGAGTACTGGATGATGGGATGGAGCCACCATGCCTGGCAGGTTTGCATCTTTAATATCAATCTACAATATCACATCGTTACACAATCATTGTAGTCTTGTTAGCCAAGGTCAAGGTATCTGCTGCCTACTTAATTTAAAAGATAATTGCATCAAGCAGTAATTATAAAACTACGTAGATGGTAACACAATGTACATAAGATCTGTGATGATAATAACATAAAAGGAGTGGAGATGGAACTGCAAGGGAGGTTCTTGTGTATTAAAGTGAAGATGGTTCAAATCATAATCCAAAGTAGATTGTTATTAATTAAGATGACAACTAATAAGAAAATAACTATCAAAAAAGGAGGGCTGGGGATGCAGCTTGGGTAGAGCACTTCCTAGAATACACAAGTCCCTGGGATCCATCCTTCAGCCCCACACAGGCATGTGCATTGTGCACACACGTACATATACATATGTGCAGACACACACTACCCACAAGCACATGCATGCTTACCACATACATATACATAAATCCACAGACATGCACATAGATATACATATACAAACACACACACAATGCTGTAGGTTTCTACTGCTGTGATGAAAACACTGACTAAGCCGGGTGTGGTGGCGCATGCCTTTAATCCTAGCACTTGGGAGGCAGAGGCAGGCGGATCTTTGTGAGTTCAAGGCCAGCCTGCTCTACAGAGTGAGTTCCAGGACAGCTGGGGCTACAGGAGACCTTGTCTCAAAAAGACCAAAAAAAAAAAAAGAAAACACTGACTAAAACCAACTTGGGGAGGAAAGGGTTTGTTTAATCTTACTTTTTTCCAGGTCACAGTTCATCACTGAGGGAACTCAAGCACAGACCATGGAGGATGCTGCTTACTGACTTGCATCCCTGGCCCCTGCTCAGCCTGCTTTATATACAACACAGGACCACCTGCCCAGGAGTGGCACTATCCACAGTGGGCTGGGCCCTCCCACATCAGTCAACAGTCAAGAAAATGCCCCCACAGACAAGGCCACAGGCCAGTCCAAAGGAGGCAATTCCTTAGTTGAGGCTCCCTCTACCTAGGTGTGTCACATTGACAACTGACATTATACAGCACACACACACACACAACATACATGTATACCACACAAAGCTGAGCATGGTGGTATAAGCCTGTAATCCCAACATTGAAGAGTGGGCATCAAAAGTTCAGGGTCATCCTTGCCTACATAGTGAGTGTGAGGCCAACCTGGGACCCTATCTCAAAAACAAACAAACAAACAAAACAAACAAGCAAGCAAACAAGAACCCAGACATAAAGGACTATAAAGGACCATATATTATATGACTCCATTATATAAAATATTTAGAGAAGGCAGATCCAGGGGTGCAGAGTTACTATTGAAAGGCATAGTTCCCCTTATAGTTCCAGGTGGCTGAGGTGGGAGGGTCACTTGAGGCCAGCCTGGGCAGCATAGCTAAACCCATTTCAAAAAACAAAGGTATGGGGTTTCTTTTTCAGTAACAAAAATGTTTTGAAATTAGATAGTGGTGAGGGTTGTGGAATCCTGCAATTATACTCAAACCACGAGAAATTGTACACTGTAAAGTGGTGCGTTTCATGATATGTAGAGAGAATTGGAGAGGAAGAGGTTGGGGTGTGCTCAGGCAATAAGGGGCTGGTTGGAAGCAGGAGTAAGGGGGAAGGGAGCCAGTGCACAATGTCAGTGACGTAGTGTGGGGAGAGACCACTGTGACTGACTCCAGGCACAGATGTATTGAGTGACAGCAGCCTACTGTATCGAAGCCCTAAGTCAATATCAAGTCAGGTGGGAGGCACACCCATGACTCCCACTCTGCAAGGCTGTCTCTAGTGGATTAAACAGGCACCTGTTTAATCCTTCCAAGAACCAAAATGGCTCAGTGAAAGGAGGCTGTAGGTCCCCAGGTGATGGATGTACTCAGGATGAAGTCAAGAAAAGGGCTGTGGTCATACAATGCTAAGAGACACTCTAAACTTGTAAAGTCCCCAAAGTGACCCCAGACTCTGTGTGTGTGTGTGTGTGTGTGTGTGTGTGTGTGTGTGTGTGTGTTGTAAGCCACCAGATGTGGGTGATGGGAACTGAGCTCCAGTTCTCCTAGGAGCTGTTCCTTCTCTTAACACCTGAGCCATCTTCCCAGCTATCACCCACCTCTACTTTCACATCCTATTTATTTTAAAGCTTATCAGATGCATGCACTTGCAGGTAAACTTGGCTGTTCATCATTTTCTACTCAACTTCTAGTCTGGGTGTGTGTGGGGGAGGTGAAGATTTGCAGAGTTTGGTGGATGAAAGAGCTGGACTGGTGCATTTCTGGCTTGAGGCACTTTTGGGAAATGAGCCATCAGATGTTATTTCTTTTCTTTCTTTTTTTTTTTTTTTTGGCATTTTTGAGATAGGGTCTCCCTTTAGTCCCAGCTGGCCTGGAGCTCGCTCTGTAGACCAGGCTGGCCTTGAACTCACAGAGATCTACCTGCCTCTGCCTCCCGAGTGCTGGCTGGGATTAAAAGCATGTGCCACCACGCCCGGCTAGATGTTATTTCTAACCTGCACACTGTGTGCATTGGCTTCCATTAGTCACTTGATAGTCATCTTAGTTATCAGTGTTTGTGATAAAGGGGTCCTGCTTTATTTATTTATTTGTTTGCTTGCTTGTTTGTTTGTTTATTTATTTATTTATTTATTTATTTATTTTTGTCTTTCTTGAGACAGGGTCTCCTTGTAGCCCCAGCTAGCCTGGAACTCACTCTGTAGACCAGGCTGGCCTTGAACTCACAGAGATCCACATGCCTCTGCCTCCTGAATGCTGGGATTAAAGACCTGCATTACCACACTCAGTCTAGGGGTCCTGGGTTTTAATGAATAATGATCCTGAAGCACAGAGAAGGGGTGCTGGCAATTCAGATATGGCAAAGAGCTGAAGGGTGATTCATTGAGTGAGAAGGTTGAAATACAGTACGATACTGAGAGATAGAGATCAAGGTAGACAGCCGTATAACTTCTATCACAGTGCAATTGTTCTGAGTTATTATTAGTTACTGCTGTTAATCTCCCTTTCGGGTGGGGGGAGATAAAGAACACAAAGGACAAAGCAAGTCGAGCACCTGAGTCCATCTCTCTGTGCTTCTGGGCTGCAGACACAATGCAGCGGCCTCTGCTCCTGCCTGCCCTTCCTGCCGTGACAGACTGCACCTCAGACTGTGAGTGAGGCAAAATAAACCCTTCCTTCCTTTAATTTGGAAAAGTAATGAATATGCATCACTATCTTTAACACCTTGACCCCCACTCAGCTCCACAGTTCAGTATACACCTGTCAAATGCAAGGGAGCCTGGGCAAAACCAGCATCAGCACACCATGCTAAGCCTCAGGGTCGTCACATTTAGACACCACCCCTAAACAGCACACACAGCTACTGGGAATGTGAAAGGAAGCACTGTGAACCAAGTTGTCTCTTCACCTAGGCCAGGACGCACTTGGAATCCCAGGGCCACTGCCTCTGAGCCGTCCCTCTCTCAGGAAACCTGAGCACTGGTTTGAGGAGCCAAGACAGGAAAGTGGACCCCAGAGAGGACCCCAGTGAAAATGAACTCACCTCCTCACTTTGGGCTTCTGACAGCATTTTCATGGGTCCCAGAGGTTCCGTTAACTGCCACCTTTTGGGGAAGAGGGAACCCTTGGTCTGTGCAGAGGCCTGGAGTCTCAGGGTGAAACTTAGTGAGCTCTCAAAAAGGGGCCCATTTCCTTCTGAGTCTTAGAGAGTAGATAGACACTTGCTTTAAAGTGTGTTTATTTTTCAGGTCCTGAACCTCATATGGGGTCACATAACTGAAGGTGGGAGGGTTGTAAAAATTAGGCAACAATAAAATGCTTCTGAATGCACAATAGACAAAAATTAACTCAAAATCAAATACATGGGACTGAGGAAAAGGCTCAGCAATGAACGTGTTTTTCGTACGACCATGGGGATGCATTCCAACCCCAGCACCGCAGAAAATCCAGGGTGGGGAGAGGGGAAACAGGCAGATTCCCAGGGCTTCCTGGCTGGTCAGTCTAGACAGAACAGTGAGCTCGTGGTGCAGTGAGAGACCCTCTTTCAATCAACCAACCAACCAACCAACCAACCAACGAACCAATCAATCAACCAACCAACCAATCAATCAATCAATCAGTCAACCAACAATCAATCAATCAATCAATCAATTGCCAGCAAGAAGGCTTATAGGGTAAAGTTGCTTGCGGTGTAAACTTTGATGCCTGGATCCCACTGTGGAAAGAGTGCTGACTCCAGATAGTTGTCCTCTAAGTCGCACATGTGCCCTGCGGTATAGGCATCTCAGCACTCACAGAACACATCATACACACCTGCACATGTAACACACATGCACATGCACATACACCAAATACATAATGAATCCAAGGTGTTTCCAGCAAGATTGCCCATGTGCATTACATAATTTCACCACAGCCCTGGTTCTGAACATACATGAGTGCCCTGTGTGGTTCTGAACATACATGAGTGCCCTGTGTGGTTCTGAACATACATGAGTGCCCTGTGTGGTTCTGAACATACATGAGTGCCCTGTGTGGTACGTGCTGTCACACCACACAAGGCCAGTGGACACTGCCAAAATATTCAGATTTGAAACTATTGTGTGTCATGAACTACAGTGATTTCACTGTACATGCAACTTTTTCTACTGGTAAAGAAACATAATGCTTCAACTTCATAGAATGAAGACTTTCATATTTCCCCCCATCATTCCTTGGTGTGTAACCAGTGTCATTGGATTCAATGGTGGTGGAATAATATTTGCATTTTCTGTTTGAATTGCTGACTTGAGTTTCATTAAAGAAAAAAAAATTATATGATTTTTTTCTTAGAATTATGAACAAATGGCCTAAACATGGGTCTGCCATTTTGTACTATAGTAATATATATATATGTATATATATATGTATATGTATATATGTATATGTATATATGTATATGTATATATATGTATATGTATATATATGTATATGAAGTGGCATTCTCACCATTGTTGATTACAAAGTAAAAATATGGATTAACTGCCGGGCGTGGTGGAGCATGCCTGTAATCGCAGCACTTGGAGGTAGAAGCAGGCATACATTTGTGAATTCAAGGCCAGCCTGGTCTACGTAGTGAGTTTCAGGACAGCTGGGGCTACAGGGAGACCCTGTCTCAAAAAGACCAAAAAGAAAAAAAATATAGATTAACTGTAAGAAATGCTGAAGACTGGGGCTAAAGATACAGCACATGGTACACTTACATACAGTCAAAACACTCATATAAGTAGAATAAAAAGAAATAGATCAAAAAAGAAATGTTGCCGGGTGTGGTGGAGCGTGCCTTTAATCCTAGCACTTGGGAGGCAGAGGCAGGCAGATCTTTGTGAGTTCAAGGCCAGCCTGGTGTTCAGAATGAGTTCCAGGACAGCTGGGGCTACAGGGAGACCCTGTCTCGAAAAGACCAGAAAAAAAAAAAAAAGAAATGTTAAGGATGCTCTACTTCCAGTGTCTGCTGTTCAGCCAAGATTTCTTTATGTAAAAAGAAATCATCCCATCCATCTCTTAGTATGCAAATTTGCTTTTATCTTTAATGAATGACAAACTTATATGTATATAAAAACATTGTATTTTGTGCGTGTGGTACATGCATGTATGTATGTGTGCGCACCTGTGGAATCCAGAGCTTAACATTGGTCTTCTATTGCCACCTTAATTTTAAAAAATTATTCTTTTCCCAGTTGTTGTGTGTGTATGCGTGTGTATGCACGTTTCCCAGTTGTTGTGTGTGTGCGTGTGTATGCGTGTGTATGCACATTTCCCAGTTGTTGTGTGTGCGTGTGTACACATGTTTCCCAGTTGTTGTGTGTGTGCGTGTGTACACATGTTTCCCAGTTGTTGTGTGTATGCGTGTGTATGCACTTTTCCCAGTTGTTGTGTGTGTATGTGTGTGTATGCACTTTTCCCAGTTGTGTGTATGTGTGTATGCACTTTTCCCAGTTGTTGTGTGTGTATGCGTGTGTACGCACTTTCCACAGTTGCTGTGTGTGCATGTGTACACAATTTTCACAGTTGTGTATGTGTGTGTACACACTTTTCCCAGTTGAGTGTGTATGTGTGTGTACACACTTTTCCCAGTTGTGTGTGTTTGTGTGTGTACATACTTTTCACAGTTGTGTGTATGCATGTGCACACACTTTTCACGTGTTGTGTGTATGCGTGTGTAAACACTTTTCACAGTTGCGTGTATGCATGTATACACACTTTTCACAGTAGTTGTGTGTGCGTGTGTACGCACTTTTCACAGTTGCTGTGTGTATGCGTGTGTACACACTTTTCACAGTTTGTGTATGCGTGTGTACACACTTTCACAGTTGCTGTATGTATGCGTGTGCACGCACTTTTCACAGTTGCTGTGTATGCGTGTGTGCGCACTTTTCACAGTTGTTGTGTGTATGCGTGTGCGTGCACTTTTCACAGTTGCTGTGTGTATGCGTGTGCATGCACTTTTCACAGTTGTGTGTATGCGTGTGCGTGCACTTTTCACAGTTGCTGTGTGTATGTGTGTGTGCGCACTTTTCACAGTTGCTGTGTGTATGCGTGTGCGCGCACTTTTCACAGTTGCTGTGTGTATGCACGTGCATGCACTTTTCACAGTTGTGTGTGTATGCGTGTGCACGCACTTTTCACAGTTGTATGTATACGTGTGCACGCACTTTTCACAGTTGTGTGTATGCGTGTGTATGCACTTTTCACAGTTGTGTGTATGCCTGTGTACACACTTTTCACAGTTGTTGTATGCCTGTGTACATACTTTTCACAGTTGTGTGTGTATGCGTGTGTACACACTTTTCCCAATTGCTCTGTGTATGCATGTATACACACTTTTCACAGTTGTGTGTATGCGTGTGTATGCACTTTCGCAGTTGTGTGTGTATGTGTGTGTACGCACTTTTCACAGTTGTGTGTGTATGCGTGTGTATTCACTTTTCACAGTTGTGTGTGTATGCACTTTTCACAGTTGTATGTATGCGTGTGTACGCACTTTTCACAGTTGCTGTGTGTATGCATGTGTACGCACTTTTCACAGTTGCTGTGTGTATGCGTGTGCGTGTACTTTTCACAGTTGCTGTGTGTATGTGTGTGCGTGCACTTATCACAGTTGTGTGTGTATGCATGTGCATGCACTTTTCACAGTTGTGTGTGTATGCGTGTGCACACACTTTTCACAGTTGTGAGTATGTCTGTGTACATACTTTTCACAGTTGTGTGTGTATGCGTGTGTACACACTTTTCACAGTTGCTGTGTGTATGCGTGTTTATGCACTTTTCACAGTTGCTGTGTTTATGCATGTGTATGCACTTTTCACAGTTTGTGTATATGCATGTGCACGCACTTTTCACAGTTGTGTGTGTATGCGTGTGTATGCACTTTTCACAGTAGTATGTATGCATGTGTACGCACTTTTCACAGTTGCTGTGTGTATGCATGTGTACGCACTTTTCACAGTTGCTGTGTGTATGCGTGTGCGTACACTTTTCACAGTTGCTGTGTGTATGCGTGTGTACGCACGTTTCACAGTTGTGTGTGTATGCGTGTGCACACACTTTTCACAGTTGTGTGTATGCGTGTGCACACACTTTTCACAGTTGTGTGTGTATGCGTGTGCACACACTTTTCACAGTTGTATGTGTATGCGTGTGCACACACTTTTACCCATGGAGCCATCTCGCTGACCCATTTCTGTCTTATTTTTGAGGCACGGTTCAATCCCCGGAGTCCAGATCCCACTGATTCCGATAGACGGCCTAGCCAGGGGGCTCTGGGGCTCTGTCAGTCCCCACCTCTCTCCTCTTCACCACTGTGTCCAGCTTTACGTGGAGGTGAGGGATTTAAACTCAGGAGCAGCAAACAATTTACCCACTGCGAGCTATCTCTCAGATCCAAAGAATTGTTTAAGATGAATTTAAAATTTGTATATTTTTAAAATTTTATTATTTTAATTTTATGGGTATGACTGTATTGCCTACATGTGTCTAAGTACACCCATGTTGTGCAATGCCTGAGGAGGTAAGAAGAAGGCGTTGGATGCCCTGGAGCTAGAGTTACAGATGGTTGTTAGCTCCCATGTGGGTGCTGGGGCTCGAACCCAGGTCCTCTGAAAGAGCAGTCAGTGCTCTTAACCTCTGAGCCATGTCTCCAACTCCATTACGATTTATTTTCAGTGAATGTTTGTGTAACTATTTTACAGACCTATGTGCCAAAGTTTGTGAAAAATTCCTTGGGAGTAAGGGACTCCCGAGTGGAGAAGCCCTGACACGGGTACTGCAGCACCTTCTGCTAAGACGGCGGTTTCTGTTTTCTCCCAGTAACTGCTCTGTTCTTTCTCTCTTTTGGTCTTTTCGAGACAGGGTCTCCCTGTAGCCACAGCTGGCTTACAGCTCACTATGGAGAACAAGCTGGTCTCAGTCTCACAGGGATTAAAGGCGTGTGCTACCACACCCACTTATTCTTCTTTTAAAAACATCTTGTTATATATATTTGCTGTGTGTGTGTGTGTGTGTGTGTGTGTGTGTGTGTGTGTGTGTGTACATGTGGAGGTCAGAGGACAACTTGTTGGAATCTGGTCTCTATTTCCACCATGTGGGACCTGGGGAATCGACCTTGGGATCAGACTTGCTGGGGAGCGTCTTTACCTGCTGAGCCACCTCACTGGCCACATTCCTTCTCTCTCTCTTTTTGGTTTTGTTTTGTTTGTTTTGTTTTGTTTTGTTTTGTTGTTTTGTTTGTTTGCTTGTTTGTTTGGAACTGGGTTTCACTGGCTGGCCTGGAACTTGTTATGTAAATCAGGCTGGCCTCCACCTCAGAGATTTTTTGCCTCTGACTTCTGAGTGCTGGGATTAAAGGTGTGCACCACTATTTCTGGATATTTTATTTTCTTACAGCACTAGCAAGTTCTACAGTGTGGATGATGATTGTCTTTTGCCCAATTTTAAAAAGAAGGCGTCTGGGCAGGAGAGATGGCTCAGCGGTTAAGAGCGCTGACTGCTCTTGCAGAGGACCTGGGTTCGATTCCCAGCACCCACATGACGATTAAGAACCGTCTTTAACTCCAGTTCCAGGGGAATCCAACGCCCTCTTCTGACCTCCGCGGCATTGCACGGCACCGGTGCACCAACCTACATGCAGATAGTACACTCATACACATAAAAAAAAAAAAAAAAAGGAAACATAGTAACAAAATAATTAAAAAAAATAAAATAAAAGGAAAGCGTCTAAAATTTTATCATTAGGGGAAGTTTTTACAGCTAGTGTAAGTGACTAGGTCCCTAAGAAGCAAGCAGGGCTTCTGAGAAGTGGTAAATGTGGCCCACTTCCTGCTGCTTCTTGGTCTCTGACAGAAAGTTTATTTATTTATTTATTTATATATTTATTTATTATTTTATCTAATGTGTATGAGTGTTTGGCTTGCTTGTATATAAGTAGATGATGTCGGGGCTGGAGAGATGGCCTAGCGGTTAAGAGTGCTGACTGCTCTTACAGAGGACCCGGGTTCAATCCCCAGCACCCACATGGTGGCCGAGAACCGTCTGAAACTCCAATTCCAGGAGAACTCCAGTTCCAGGGGAATCCGACACCCTCTTCTGACCTCCGCGGCATTGCACGACACGGGCGCACAAACTTGCATGCAGACAGTACATTCATACACATACAGAAAAAAAAAAAAAATAATAACTAGACGATGTTATGCAATGCCCACAGAGGCCAGAAGAGGGTGTCAGATCCTCTGGAACTGGAGTTACAAATGGTTGTTAGCCACCCTGCAAACTAAACTGGAGTCCTCCTCAAGAGCAACCTTTAGTCACTGAGTCACTATTTTTACCTCCAGCAGAGCCCCTTCAACTGACCTGCTTAGAGTCACATAGCCCTGGATGTCTCAGCTTGGAGATGTGACCCATCAGCTTCCTCTTCTTTATTTAAGTTGACCAATCCAAAATTAGGGGAGCAGAAACATCCACAACCCAGATCCTCCCCAGGGACATTTGAGTCTCAGATTCCAGGTCCCCTTTTCACTTGTAGGGAGTCTCACCTTTCCATATGAGAGTGAATGTGTGTGTGTGTGTGTGTGTGTGTGTGTGTGTGTGTGTGTGATTCTTTATGTGTATGGATATGACTTTTGGGGTTGTTGGTTTTTTTTGTCTTTTTGAGACAGGGTCTCCCTGTAGCCCCAGCTGGTCTGGAACTCACTATGTAGACCAGGCTGGCCTTGAACTCACAGAGATCCACCTGTCTCTTCCTCCCAAGTACTGGGATTAAAAGCATGCTCCGCTACACCTGGCTTGGATATGATTCTTTATCTTTCAATAAAAGTTTGTTTCTTGCTTTCTGCTAGTGTAAGATTTTTCCTGTCTTTTAATTCTTTAACTAGTGAAAAAGAACCCAACTAATACCCTAGATATATTTTATGGGACTGGAGAGATGGTTCAGCAGTTAAGAGTACTGGCTGCTTTTGCAGAGAACCTGGGTTCGGTTCCCAGCATCCACATGGTGGCTAGCAACCATCTGTAACTCTGGTTCCAGGGGATCTTACGCCCTCTTCTGTCCTCTGTGGGCACTGTATGACATGGGTGCACTTACATACAGGCAGGCATAGCACTCATACACATAAAATAAAAATAAATAAATCAAAACAGAAGATATAGTTTAAAGCTGGGTGAGGTACTGCTGCTTGCAGCCCTAGCAGCCAGCGGCAGAGCAGGGGAGTGTGACTTGGTGGCATTGGAGCTACACTTTGAGACTCTGTCCAAACAAATGTAATATGTACAGACATGGGATCTTACTGCATAGCCCAGTCTGGCCTTGAATTTGCCATCCTCCTGCTTCATCTCCTGAATGCTGGTATTACTGATGTGCATCACCACAACTGGAGCAATGAGTTATATCCTAAGACTCATTTGCTAAGAATTTTAGTTTTTAAACCATAAGTTTTTGTTGAGCATCATCAAATGATAAACTTTTTGTTACTTTCAGCCATTGAACCATCCTTGTGTTCCTTATCTTAGCACTGTTTTTTTAAAAAAATTTTAATTTATTTTCATATGTGTATGAATGTATTGTCTGCATGTAGGTTGGTGCACCCATGTTGTACAATGCTGTGGAAGTCAGAAGAGGGTGTCAGATTCCCCTGGAACTGGAGTTGAAGATGGTTTTCAGCCACCGTGCGGGTGCTGGGGATCGAACCCTCTGCAAGAGCAGTTGGTGCTCTTAACTGCTAGGCTACCTCTCCAGCTCCAGCACTGTTTTTTTTAAGTCAATGTTTTATTGAAGCACTGTGGATTTCATACAAAATTACATTACAAATCAAATCTAGACCTGTGTTCCCACCCTGTCCCCCCACCCCAACAAAGCTCATGCATTCTGCCAAACATGTTTTTCATCTTTTTCTCAGTATCTCTCGAAATTCTTGATGCAGAAGTTTACTGTTTTGAGCACAGTTTCACCGTTTCAGTCAGTTCTTTGACAGTCTTTTCTGTTGTTGTTGTTGTTATTCCTTCTAATATGCATCACTCCACAATATGCATATATGTGTGCCACATATATCATAGGTTTTAGCATCTTCAGTTTATGATTTTTTTCTTTATTAGGCAGAAAGATGTCATGTTTGAAGGCTCCTCCTTGGCAAGCCCAAACCACCATCAGTCCTGCCCTTGTGCTCCATACTGCAGTTTTCCCTTCCCATGGTCACAAAATGAGGTCCAGTAAGCACCACGTCCTGTCTTGATCTTCCTGTACTGGTGTCCCTGGTACAGCCTGGGTAGTCCAACAATGGCAGTCTATACTCCGAAGAAGTGGAAACCACAGTAGTAGCTCAGTCCACGAATTGGATGTCTCATCAGTCCCCATCTGGCACTGAAGGTTTGGAGGATTCTTGGAGAGACATGAGTCTTCAGTACATATTGGAAGGTTGAAAAGCTTCTCACGTCTTTGAAGGATGACAAAAGCAGTGGCAGCCACAGGGTAGCTGCACTTGCCAGTAAGACAGGCAAAACAACTGTGCTCTTATGTCTTTTTACTAAGATCTCATGTTTTATACCTGAAGTAAAATTTCTCAGGACTTACTATTTATTTATTTCTGCTTATACCTTCCTTTTGGATGTTTAAGGCCACACAGCCCAGATTAACCAAGGTTTTTGTTTTCTCAAGGTCAGTTGAGGATCTGGTCCTTAAGGGTCACTCGGGGGGTTTTTTTGGGTGGGGGGAAGCCCCTGGCTCCTTTTGGCTTTTCAATCACCAGTTCCACTCACTAGAGGACAAAGTCAGGTCTTGCTAGACCAGGGTTCCCGTTTTGAAGCATGAGCAGACTTTCCTCTTTATAGACTGGACACTGGCTGAAGTCCCATTAGTGGATCTCCAAGACTTCCCTGCACAGGAAGACTGGTGACTCACATTTGCAGGACATTTCAAGAGATGCCCCCATGCATAGTCCCCTGGGACTTAGTTGACCTCCGAGGGCAAGAAACAAAGTTATCCCTTAAGACCCTTAGCCAAATTGGGTATGGGCATTAAGTATGGTTGTTAAGCATCCAGAAAGGCTAAGTTACACCAGCCTGATACTTTTAACTACTGTGTAATATTTTAGAAAAGGCTTGGACAAAAGCTTAAGCAGCCTTGTATAAGAAATACTAAAAGGGACTGGAGAGATGGCCTAGCGGGTTCAGAGCGCTGACTGCTCTTGCAGAGGCCTGGGTTCGATCCCCAGCACCCACATGGCGGCCGAGAACCATCTGAAACTCCAATTCCAGGAGAACTCTAGTTCCAGGGGAATCCGACACCCTCTTCTGACCTCCGCGGCATTGCACGACACGGGTGCACAAACTTGCATGCAGACAGTACATTCATCACATACAGAAATAAATAAAATTAATAATTAAAATAAATAAATAAATAAAATTAAAAAAATAAAAAATAAAAACATTACCTTCTTTAAAAAGAAAAAAAGAAATATTAAGAAGCACTCCCATAAAATAAATACTGTGGTTAGACATAATGTCATGACAAACATGACATTTTTTCCACATTCCTTTGATCTTATATTACTCTAAAATATACATACATATCCTAGCACTGCTTTTAAATGTACAGTAGCAATTCATAGCTGACCTTTTTCTTACACACAGAAATCTTCTGTATTGCCTAGGTTGGCCTCACACTCATAATCCTCTGTCTCTGCCTCCTGAGTGCTGGGATTAGAGACCTGGCTCACAGCCCCAGCTGGTGTTGGTACCTATGCTCATAAGTCTATGGATTACATTTCTTTTGGTCTTATTTCAACTTGGTTTTGGAATTGATAACACAGTCCTATTGTAAAACAATATTATGGGCTTTTTAAATTTCTTTCTCTTTCTTTCTNAGAGAGAGAGAGAGAGAGAGAGAGAGAGAGAGAGAAGCATGCGCCACAACACCCGGCCAACCCTATTTTTTTTTTTTAAGTTTCATTTCAACAACTGTCTAATCTATTTGGCTAGAAGTAAGGCGATGTTTTCTTTTTGTTCAGACGTATTTTCATTTTAAAACTTTTCTTGTAGAGGCTGGAGCTGCAGCTCAGTTGGTAGAGTCCTTGCTTAGTGTGCTCAGAACTCTGTTTGATCCCCAGCACCATACATTTCAAGTATGGGGCAAGGGAAATGGCTCAGTAGGAAAAGCTCTTGCCATAAAAGCTGGAGGACCAGTTTCTGAGGAAAAATCAACAGCACACACCTCAGGATTCAGTAGCAGAGCTCTTCGGATCACCTGAGTGATGCTGACGAAGCTGTGGTTGACCAGGTACTGGTCCCGCAGGGCCCACTCCTCAAACACAGCACACACACTGTTGTCCACTCAATTGTTTGGTGACAAGGAGATTTCAGACCATCTCCAAAGGCTAATACCACAGTAAAGCCAGGTACTGTTGCATGTGCTTTTAATCCCAGTGGTCTCACAATTAGTGGGATGGGAATCAAAGACCAGAGACTCCCTGGAGGTTCTCCACCAGTTAGCTAGCCTGATGCACCTATTGAAGAAACAAGATCCTGTCTCAAAGACGGTGGAAGATAAGGACTGGCATTTGAGGTTGTCCTCTAACCTCCACATGTGTGTCATGACATACACATGTCGGCATGCACACACGCAAATAAAAACTAAAAAATACCTGGATGTGGTGATGCACATCTCATCTCGGAATAAATACATGAAAGCATCCTTGCAGGCAGCATGTCGATGGCCACACTGTTTTCAAATCCAATCCAGGGGTCAACTTCCATTGTTTGCTCTGGGGCTGACTGCACTCTTACTGTGCTTTAATTTCACTTCTTTTCCCCTTTTGGCTCTCCTATGGGTATATCACATTTCTCTGGCTGATCTAGTAATGTTTTCCCTTCTGTTTGTACCTTGGCTACACATAAAGCTCATGTTCCTTTCTTTCCTTTCTCCTTCCCCATCTGCACTTTTTACCTTAGTCAAAATCTCATGTTCCCCTAAGGCCAGTCTGTGTGAACACCCATTTCTGGCTGTTCAGTTCCTCTGTCTTTGCTCTGCAGGCTTATAGGACATCTCCCCCAGCATCTGTTATGTCTGTCTATGGGAAGCCCCCAACATTTGTTATGTCTGTCTATGGGACCCCCACAGCATCTGTTATGCCTATCTATGGGACACCCCCAGCATCTGTTATGCATGTCTATGGGACCCCCAGAATCTGTTCTGTCTATGGGACCCCCAGCATCTGTTCTGCCTGTCTATGGGACCCCCAGCATCTGTTCTACCTGTCTATGGGATCCCCAGCATCTGTTCTGTCTGCCTATGGGACCACCCAGCATCTGTTCTTTCTGTCTATGGGATCCCAGCATCTGTTCTGTCTGCCTATGGGACCCCCCAGCATCTGTTCTGTCTATGGGTTCCCCCAGCATCTGTTCTGTCTATGGGACCCCAGCACCTATTCTTCCTGGCTATGGGACACCCCAACATCTGTTCTATCTATGGGACCCACAGCATCTCTTCTGCCTGTCTATGGGACCCCCCAGTATCTGTTCTGTCTGCCTATGGGACACCCTTGCATCTGTTATGTCTGTCTATGGGACCCTCCATAATCTATTCTGTCTGTCTATGGGACTCCCCAGCATCTGTTCTGTCTGCCTATGGGACCTCCCAGCATCTGTTCTGTCCGCCTATAGGACCCCTCAGCATCTGTTCTCTCTGTCTATGGAACCCCCAGCATCTGTTCTGCCTGTCTATGGGACCCCCCCAGCATCTGTTATGTCTCCCTATGAGACCCCCCCCAGTATCTGTTCTGTCTGTCTATGCAACCCCCCAGCATCTGTTCTGTCTATGGGACCACCAGCATCTGTTCTATATGTCTATGGGACCCCCCAGAATCTGTTCTGTCAACAGGACACCCAGCATATGTTCTGCCTGTCTATGGGACCCCCCCAGAATCTGTTCTGTCTATGGGACTCCCAGCACCTGTTCTTCCTGGCTTGGGACACCCCAACATCTGTTCTATCTATGGGACCCACAGCATCTCTTCTGCCTGTTTATGGGACCCCCCAGTATCTGTTCTGTCTGCCTATGCGACCCCCCAGCATCTGTTCTGTCTGTCTATGGGACACCCTTGCATCAGTTATGTCTGTCTATGGGACCCCCCATAATCTATTCTGTCTGTCTATGGGACTCCCCAGCACCTGTTCTGTCTGCCTATGGGACCTCCCAGCATCTGTTCTGTCTGCCTATTGGACCCCCCAGCATCTGTTCTGTCTGCCTATGGGACCCCTCAGCATCTGTTCTGTCTATGGAACCCCCAGAATCTGTTCTGCCTGTCTATGGGACCCCCAACATCTGTTCTGTCTGTCTATGGTACCCCCCAGCATCTGTTCTGCCTGTCTATGTGACCCCCCCAGCATCTGTTCTTTCTGTCTATGGGACCCCCCAGCATCTGTTCTTTCTGCCTATGCGACCCCCCAGTATCTGTTCTGTCTGTCTATGGGACCCCCCAGCATCTGTTCTTTCTGCCTATGGGACCCCTCAGCATCTGTTCTGTCTATGGGACCCCCAGCATCTGTTCTGTCTGTCTAAGGGACCCCCTGCATCTGTTCTGTCTATGGGACCCCCGCAGCATCTGTTCTATATGTCTATGGGACCCCCCAGAATCTGTTCTGTCAACAGGACACCCAACATCTGTTCTGCCTGTCTATGTGACCCCCCCCCAGCATCTGTTCTGTCTGTCTATGGGAAACCCTTGCATCTGTTATGTCTGTCTATGGGACCCCCATAATCTATTCTGTCTGTCTATGGGACCACCAACATCTGTTCTGTCTGTCTATGGGACCCCCCCAGCATCTGTTATGTCTCCCTATGAGACCCCCCCCAGTATCTGTTCTGTCTGTCTATGCAACCCCCCAGCATCTGTTCTGTCTATGGGACCCCCCAGCATCTGTTATGTCTGTCTATGGTACCCCCCAGCTTCTGTTATGTCTGCATATGGAACCTCCCAGCATCTATTCTGTCTGCCTATGGGACCCCCACAGCATCTGTTCTGTCTATGGCATCCCCAGCATCTGTTCTGTCTATGGGACCCCCAGCATCTGTTCTGTCTGTCTATGGGACCCCGAGCATCTGTTCTGTCTGTCTTTGGGGCCCCCCTTGCATCTGTTCTGTCTATGGGACCACCAGCATCTATTCTATATGTCTATGGGACCCCCCCAGAATCTGTTCTGTCTGCCTATGGGACCCCCCCAGAATCTGTTCTTTCTGCCTATGGGACCCCCCAGCATCTTTTCTGTCTGTCTATGGGACCCCGAACATCTGTTCTGTCTGTCTATGGGACCTACCCCAGAATCTGTTCTGTCTATGGGACTCCCAGCATCTGTTTTGCCTGTCTATGGGACCACCCAGCATCTGGTCTGTCTGTCTATGGGACCCCCCCTAGCATCTGTTCTGTCTGTCTATGTGACTCCCAGCATCTGTTCTGTCTATGGGACCCCCAGCATCTGTTATGTCTTACTATGGGACCCCCAGCATCAGCTCTGTCTAATGGACCCCCCAGGTTCTATTCTGCCTTTCTATGGAACCCCCAGCATCTGTTCTGTCTGCGTATGGGACCCCCACCCAGCATCTGTTCTGTCTGTCTATGGGACCACCCAGCATCTGGTCTGTCTGTCTATGGGACCCCCTAGCATCTGTTCTGTCTGTCTATGGGACTCCTCAGCATCTGTTCTGTCTGTCTATGGGACCTCCCAGCATCTGTTCTATCGATGGGACCCCCCAGCACCTGTTATGTCTTACTATGGGACCCCCAGCATCAACTCTGTCTATGGGACCCCCCAGGTTCTGTTCTGTCTATGTGACCCCCCACATTTGTTTTGTCTGCCTATGGGACCACCCCAGAATCTGTTCTGTCTATGGGACCCCCCAAATCTGTTCCATCTATGGGACCCCCCAGCATCTGTTCTGTCTGCATATGGGAACCCCCAGCATCTGTTCTGTCTGTCTATGGGACCCCAAGCACCTGTTTTGTCTGTCTATGGGTCCCCCAGCATCTGTTCTGTTTATGGGACCCACAACATCTGTTCTGCCTGTCTATGGGACCCCCAATCATCTGTTCTATCTATGGAACCCCCAGCATCTGTTCTGTCTGCCTATGGAACCCTCAGCATCTGTTCTGTCTGCCTATGGAACCCTCAGCATCTGTTCTGTCTATGGAACCCCCAGCATCTGTTATGTCTGTCTATGGGACCCCCAGCATCTGTTCTGTCTGCCCATGGGACATCCCACGATCTGTTATGTCTGCCTATGGGACCCCCAGCATTTGTTCTGAATGTCTGTGGGACCCCCAACATCTGTTCTGTCTGTATATGGGACCCCCAGTATCTGTTGTGTCTTCCTATGGGACCCCCAGCATCCGTTATGTCTGCCTATGGGACCCCCCAGCATCTGTTCTGCCTGTCTATTGGACCCCCCAGCATCTGTTCTGTCTGCCTATGGGACCCCCCAACATCTCTTCTGTCTGTCTATGGCACCCCCAGCATCTGTTCAGTCTGTCTATGGGAACCCCCAGCATCTGTTCTGTCTGTCTATGGGAACTCCAGAATCTGTTCTGTCTATGGGACACCCAGCATCTCTTCTGACTGTCCATGAGACCCCCCAGCATCTGTTCTGTCTGTCTATGGCACCCCCCCAGCATCTGTTCTGTCTGGCTATGGGACCACCCAGCATCTGTTCTTTCTGCCTATGGGACCCCACCCAGCATCTGTTCTGTCTGTCTATCGGACCCCCAGAATCTGTTCTGTCTGTCTATGGGTCCCCCCAGCATCTGTTCTGTCTATGGTACCCCCCAGCATCTGTTCTGCCTGTCTATGTGAACCCCCCCAGCATCTGTTCTTTCTGTCTATGGGACACCCCAGCATCTGTTCTGTCTGCCTATGGGACCCCCAGCATCTGTTATATCTGCCTATGGGACCCCCAGCATGTATTTTGCCAGTCTATGGGACCCCCAGTATCTTTTCTGTCTGTCTATGGGACCCCCAGTATCTGTTCTGTCCGCCTATGGGACCCCCCAGTATCTGTTCTGTCCACCTATGGGACCCCCCAGTATCTCTTCTGTCTAAGGGACCCCCAGCATCTGTTCTGCCTATCTATGGGACTCCCTACATTTGTTCTGTCCGCCTATGGGACCACCGCAGAATCCGTTCCATCTATGGGAACCCCCAAATCTGTTCTGTCTGCCTATGGGACCCTCCCCCCAGCATCTGTTCTGTATATGGGACCCGCAGCATCTGTCCTGCCTGTCTATGGGACCCCCAAGCATCTGTTCTGTCTATGGGACCCGCAGCATCTATTCTGCCTGTCTATGGAACCCCCAGCATCTGTTCTGTCTGCCTATGGGATCCCCCCCAGCATCTGTTCTGTCTATGGCCCCCCAGCATCTGTTCTGCCTGTCTATGGGACCCCCCAGCATCTGTTATGTCTGTCTATTGGACCCTCCAGCTTCTGTTTGGTCTGTCTATGGGACCCCCCAGCATCTGTTCTGTCTGCGAATGGGACATCCCACCATCTGTTATGTCTGCCTGTAGGACCCACAGCATTTGTTCTGCCCGTCTCTGGGACCCCCCAACATCTGGTCTGTCTGTCTATGGGACCCACCAGCATCTGTTATGTCTTCCTATGGGACCCCGAGCATCTGTTATGTCTGCCTATGGACCTCCAGCATCTGTTCTGTCCATGGGACCCCCCAGCATCTGTTCTGTCTGTGTATGGGCTCCCCCACCATCTGTTCTCTCTGTCTATGGAACCCCCAGCATCTGCTCTGCCTGTTTACGGGACCTCCCAACATCTGTTCTGTCTGTCTATGGCCCCCCAGCATCTGTTCTGCCTGTCTATGGGACCCCCCAGCATCTGTTATGTCTGTCTATTGGACCCTCCAGCTTCTGTTTGGTCTGTCTATGGGACCCCCCAGCATCTGTTCTGTCTGCGAATGGGACATCACACCATCTGTTATGTCTGCCTGTAGGACCCACAGCATTTGTTCTGCCCATCTCTGGGACCCCCCAACATCTGGTCTGTCTGTCTATGGGACCCACCAGCATCTGTTATGTCTTCCTATGGGACCCCGAGCATCTGTTATGTCTGCCTATGGACCTCCAGCATCTGTTCTGTCCATGGGACCCCCCAGCATCTGTTCTGTCTGTGTATGGGCTCCCCCACCATCTGTTCTCTCTGTCTATGGAACCCCCAGCATCTGCTCTGCCTGTTTACGGGACCTCCCAACATCTGTTCTGTCTGTCTATGGCGCCCCCCAGCATCTGTTCTGTCTGCCTATGGGACGCCCCCAGCATCTGTTCTGTCTATGGCACCCCCAGCATCTGTTCTGCCTGTCTATGGGACCCCCAGCATCTGTCCTGTCTATGGGACTCCCCCATCATCTTTTTTGTCTGACCTTGGGACCCCCCAGAATCTGTTCTGTCTGCTTATGGGACCCCCCAGCATCTGTTCTGTATGCCTATGCGGCCCCCCCAGTATCTGTTCTGTCTGTCTATGGAACCCCCCAGCATCTGTTCTGTCTGCCTATGGCACCTCCCCAGCATCTGTTCTGTCTGTCTATGGGACCCCAGCATCTTTTCTGTCTGTCTATGGGAGTCCCCAGCATCTGTTCTGTCTGTCTATGGAGCCCCCAGCATATTTTATGTCTGTCTATGGGACCCCCAGCCTCTGTTATGTCTGTCCATGGGACCCCCCAGCATTTGTTCTATCTGCCTATGGCACCTCCCCAGCATCTGTTCTGTCTGTCTATGGGAGTCCCCAGCATCTGTTCTGTCTGTCTATGGGGCCCCCAGCATCTTTTATGTCTGTCTATGGGACCCCCAGCCTCTGTTATGTCTGTCTATGGGACTCCCTAGCATCTGTTCTGTCTGTCTATGGAACCTCCCAGCATCTGTTCTTTCTGCCTATGAGACCCCCAGCATCTGTTCTGTCTATGGGACCCCCCCCAGCATCTGTTCTGTCTGTCTATGGGACCCCTGGCATCTGTTCTTTCTGCCTATGGGACCCTCCAGAATCTGTTATGTCTTCCTATTGGACCCCCAGAATCTGTTATGTCTGCCTATGGGAGCCCCCAGCATCTGTTCTGCCTGTCTATGGGACCCCCCAACATCTGTTCTGTCTGTCTATGGGACCGCTCAGCATCTGTTCTGTCTGCCTATGGGACCCCGCAGAATCTGTTCTGTCTATGGGATCCCCCAACATCTGTTCTGTCTGTCTATGGAACCCCCCAGCATCTGTTCTGTCTGCCTATGCGACCCCCCAGTATCTGTTCTGTCTGTCTATGGGACCCCAGCATCTGTTCTGTCTGTCTATGGGACCCCCAGCATCTGTTCTGTCTGTCTAAGGGACCCCCTGCATCTGTTCTGTCTGTTTATGGGACCCCCGCAGCATCTGTTCTATCTGTCTATGGGACCCCTCTGTATCTGTTCTGTCTATGGGACCCCCAGCATCTGTTATGTCTGCCTATGAGACCCCCGCAGCATCTGTTCTGTCTGCATATGGGAACCCCCAGCATCTGTTCTGTCTGTCTATGGGAACCCCTCTGTATCTGTTCTGTCTGTCTATGGGACCCCCAGCATCTGTTCTGTCTGTCTATGGGACCCCCGCAGCATCTGTTCTGTCTGTCTATGGGATCCCCCAGCATCTGTTCTGTCTGTCTATGGGATCCCCAGCATCTGTTCTGTCTGTCTATGGGATCCCCAGCATCTGTTCTGTCTGTCTATGAGACCCCCAGCATCTGTTCTGTCTATGGGACCCCCAGCATCTGTTCTGTCTGTCTATGGGACCCCCAGCATCTGTTCTGACTATGGGACCCCCAGCATCTGTTCTGTCTATGGGATCCCCAGCATCTGTTCTGTCTGTCTATGGGACCCCCAGCATCTGTTCTGTCTGTCTATGGGATCCCCAGCATCTGTTCTGTCTGTCTATGGGATCCCCAGCATCTGTTCTGTCTGTCTATGGGACCCCCAGCATCTGTTCTGTCTGTCTATGGGACCCCCAGCATCTGTTCTGTCTGTCTATGGGACCCCCAGTATCTGTTCTGACTATGGGACCCCCAGCATCTGTTCTGTCTATGGGACCCCCAGTATCTGTTCTGTCTGTCTATGGGACCCCCAGCATCTGTTCTGTCTGTCTATGGGACCCCCGCAGCATCTGTTCTGTCTGTCTATGGGATCCCCCAGTATCTGTTCTGTCTGTCTATGGGACCCCCGCAGCATCTGTTCTGTCTGTCTATGGGACCCCCACAGCATCTGTTCTGTCTGTCTATGGGACCCCCAGCATCTGTTCTGTCTGTGTATTGGACTCCCCCATCATCTGTTCTGTCTATGGGACCCCTCAACATCTGTTATGTCTGTCTATGGGACCCCGGCATCTGTTATGTCTGCTTATGGGAGCCCCAGCATATGTTCTTTCTGCCCATGGGACCCCTTAGCATCTGTTCTGTCTGTCTATTGGACCCCCCCACTTTCTGTTCTGTCTGTCTATTGTTCCCTAAAGAATTACAGAGGTAAGTTCTGAGGTCTCTGGTCATAAAATTTTCATTAAGCAACCTATCACTATGTAACTTTGTTACCATTTTCTTTCTTTTTGTTGAAAACATTTAAAATTATTTTTATTTTATGTGTATGAATGTATTGCCCACATGTATGTGCACCTGTGTCATGCAATGGCTATAGAGGTCAGAAGAGAGCATCAGATCCTCTGGGAACTGAAGTCACAAAGGTCGTTAACCACCACGTGAGTCCTGGGAATCAAAGCCGGGTCCCCTGCGAGATCGGCCGTGCCCTTAACCATTGAGCCACCTCTCCAGCCCTCTCTATTGTCTGTGTCAGCATTTTGGCCTTGGGTTTGTGCCACTAGCTACTGCCCCATCTCACCACTTGAGTGTTTTGATAACGGGTTCCTTTCACTCTAGGGTGTCCTCTCTGTGTCTGGTAGAGTTCAGAGCACTGCTGGCCACTTCTGAGGGTGCCTGGGCTAGAAAGATGATCCAAAGGCACCAGTTCCACAAGACCCCAAGTGGCCAAAGCACATTCGTGGAGGGAGTACAGGTAGCCATGGGGTTAGAGGGCAGGGACCAAGGGAGAGAAAAGCTCAGGCAGCCCACAGCTGTCCTCACAGTTGGGTGTTTATATGGTCAGGCTCTTCCTCAAATCCCCACTAACTGTAGAAGCAACCATGTCCCCAAAGGGATAGTCAAGGACAGTTCTTAACCCAGACAAGGGGATCTGGAGCACAGAACTGGAGGAGTCTATAGTTGCTCCTCCCCAGCCACACACTCCCTCCTGGGGTTTCATTGGGTGCTCACTGAATCCATAATCCCCTCTGCCTGGGAGAGTTTCTTGAGAGTGGCATTGCTCAGTGGCCATATGGACAGGAAGCTCTAGTGTGAAGGTGTGCAGCCCTATGCGCACAGGGAGTGTGCTCAGGGTAGGTGATCTGGTGCTCATCTGGTGCATACCAGGAAGGACTGACAGCTTTGCCAGACTTCGTGGAATGGACAGCCTGGGAACAAAGTGGAAGAAGAGAGAGGGAATTCTAGGTGAGTCTGGGTGTTGTAGGTGAGCCCTGCACATTTTGCAGATACAGCGGCATTCTCTGCTCTCTCATCCAATGCATAAAGTATGAGAAGGGAATCTCTTACCTGCTTTGGGAGCCACTTTCATGTCACAGTGGTAACTGAGACCCACAAAGGCACCAAACAGGAATTGTTCCAGAAACTTCACTGTCCGTTCAACACTGTTTGTCTTGCCCTCAGCAACCTGGTGTTGGGCCCAAATGAAAATCACTCACACACACACACACACACACACACACACACACACACACTCACACACACACACTCACACTCACACACACTCACACTCACACACACTCACACTCACACTCACACACACACGCACACACTCACACACACTCACACTCACACACTCACACACACACTCACACTCACACACTCACACTCTCACACACACACACACTCACACTCACACACACTCACACTCACACACACACACTCACACGCACTCACACGCACACACACTCACACACACTCATATTCACACACACTCACACTCACACTCACACTCACTCACACTCACACTCACACACACACACACTCACACACTCACACTCACACACACTCACACACACACACTCACACTCACACACACTCACACTCACACACACACTCACATACACTCACACTCACACACACTCACACTCACACACACACTCACACTCACACACACATTTTCTGGGCCTTTAACAGCTAATGCTTGTGTCTTCTCCTTTAGAGGAGTGTCTCTTCATAAGGGCCTGCTGGAAGTGTGGTGTGAAGATGCCACCCAGAGTTGCAGCTGCTCTGCCATCCAAGGAATCCCTGGAGCCGCTAGGAGCAGTAGTGACAAAAGGGTCCTCTCACTGATCCGAAGGGAATGGAGGCAAGGTCACCTTTGATTTCGAGCTCCTGTCCTCCACAGCCATGGAAGAAAGTATCTCTGTTGTTTTGGGCACCAAGGTTTTGTTATAGCAGCCAGACTTAAGTGTGGCACAGTGCTGCCATCTTTCTCAGGTCTCAGAGCCTGGCAGCCCCCCCCCCCAGCAGTCTTAAGAGGCCTCTTTCCGCTGGGCATGGTGGCTCACGCCTTTAATCCTAGCACTTGGGAGGCAGAGGCAGGCAGATCTCTGTGAGTTCAAGGCCAGCCTGGTCTACAGAGTGAGTTCCAGGACAGTCAGAGCTACAGGGAGACCCTGTCTCGAAAAGACAAAAAAAAAAAAAAAGAGGCCTCTTTCCCTCTAGCAGCTCCTCAGAGTTTGGCAATGGGAATGAACTTTGGATTGGAGCGGGTCCTGACGCCGTCTGTGAGGCTGGGTCCTGGTCTGCCTCTGCCAGCCAGGCTGCACTGAATAAATCCTGAAGGGTCTTTTCCAAGAGAGAAGTGGTCTGGGGACCCCCCAGGGTCCGCTCCATCTGAACACTGACCTTTGAGTGGACATGAGATTTTCATTAATCCTGCCAAGTTCTTCCTATGGGGTTTTCCCACCTGAAGCCAGAGGGAAGCTCCCCTTCCTCCTCTCTGGTGCGTGGGTGTGACTGTGATCTCAGGAGTCTTTCGACCATGAAACTGAAGCAAAGCTAAATGGCAGATGAGAAACTCAGATCAGATACCCCAACCTCAAATGTCCCCACGGATTCATCTGAAGTTGGGGAATTCAACCTCACATAGAGCCAAGTAGCCAGGTCCAGGGAATGTCCTTAGGTGTCACTATGCTCTCAGAGGGGGCCAGGTGAGCAGCTCTGACTGAGCTCCTATGTCCTGTAAAAAGGGATCTGTGTGGAGGATCCCAGCACACTCTTCTGCCTCTGGGCCCTGGTAAAGATGGCCATGGAAGCCAGGTCAGGCCTCCCAAGCCACCTGTCATAAACTGGGAGTTATTGATTGGATGACTATAAAGTTGGGAGGGGGGAGCAGATGATAGAGTTCCACCATACAAAGAAATAGACACTGCAGGTGCCAGCAGGTCCCAGGAAGTCCCAGCTACTTCCCTCTGAACTTGTTTTTGCTGGCCTCCCTGGCCCCTACTTGGAGTCTCAGGGCACAGACAGACCACCAGATAATGGAGCTGGGGATTAAAGATGGTTCTGTCCAACATATGATCCCCAGGTGGAAGGATGGTCTCCTCATCTCTCCAGAGGCCACCAGTGATGTTTACCTAACCAGCAGCATTTGAAGTTATCTGCCTGGTTGTCCGCCATCCCTGAGGATGAACCATGGGCAGCAGCCTGTGCTCAGGGAGATAGATGGTCAGAGAGTAGAAGACAGGACAAATATGCAGGGGGGTGGGAGCCTGAGGCTGGTGATATTAAACACCTCAGTGGATACAGGCCCGAGGGAGGACCCTGTGCATCAAGAATCCAGGCCCTGCCTAGGCTCAAGCAGAGGCCATCATAGGCCAGCTGACTGAGCTTTCTTCTTGAACTCATATGAAATTGGAGTAGTCCCTCTGGTGTGGAAGAGCTTTGGGCCTGGCCTGGGCCTCGGAGCAACTGTGGGAACAGAGGAGAATGGCAGGGGAGTCCTTGGCCGTGGCAGCTCAGCGCTTCTCTCTCCTCGCTCCTGGGAAGAATCCTGACTTAATGCACACACTGTGCTGGACAGCTTCAGCTGTCAACTTGACATACCTGGGTGGAGGGAACCTCAAGTGAGGAGTCTCCTCCATTGGACTGGCTGTAGCCATTCCAAACATTTTGATTGTTGAGTGATACAGTGTGGGTGATGCTACCCTTGGGCAGGTGGTCCTTGTATAAGAAAGCAGGCTGAGCACAGGCCAGAGGAGCAAGCTACAATAAGCAGTGCCTTCATGGTCTGTGCTCCAGGATCCTACCCTGAGTTGTTGCCTTGGCTTCCCTTGATGATGGACTGTGAGGTGTCAGCCAAATAAACCCTTTCCTCCCCAAGTTGATTTTGATCCGTGTTTTTATCTCAGCGACAGGCCTGATCCAGTTGTTTTGAGGGGGATCATGAAAGGTTTTGGACCTTTGGTGTGGAAAAGCCACTGAGTGCTTGGAGCTCAGTGAGCTGCTCTGTGGGAATCTAGAGGATAATGCTGAAAGATGGAGGCCTGGCTTTTGAAGCATCAAAGGAAAGACTCTATAGGGCTGTTTGTGTGATATATTTTGAATTGCTGGGTGTGGTGGGACACACCTTTAATCTCAGCACTCAGGAGGCAGAGGCAGGTGGATCTCTGTGAATTTGAGGCCAACCTGGTCTGCATAGCAAGCTCCAAGACAGCTGAGGCTCAGGGAGACCCTGTCTCAACAGCCCCCCTCCAACCAAAAAAGAATTTTTGGAAGTAAAACCTTTGGTGCTTTACTGAGATAATTGATGCTGGTCAGCCGGGGCTGAAAATCATCTAAGTAACAAGAGACCAGCATCATCTAGGTGAAATCTTCCTGGAACTATTTCCTCAGGGTCAGAATACAGAAGCTGTGGTCTAAAGGGAGCCAAGGCTGCACATCAAACCAGCAGTAGAACTTGGCATATCTAAGAGTCTCCCTGAGGTACTGGAATAAGGTTTGAGAGAATCTGAGACTTTGCACCATGAGTGACCAGAAGAGGCCATTGGTGAAGGTGCAGCCTCAGTTGCAGATGAAACCCCCACATATTGGAGATGCCAAGACCATGGGGTGAGCCTCAAGGGAAGTAGCAGGTATTAAGTGGAGTCAACCTGAAACAACAAGACAGGCTCTGTGTGTTTGTGATGGCAGAACCAGAGAAGTGGACCTGCCCAAGTTCTTTTTTGGAGCCCAGAAGACTGTGAGAATGCTAGACAGCTTTAGTTGTCAACGACACACTCGGGTTGAGGGGGCCTCAATTGGGAAATTGCCTCCATTGGACTGGCCCTGTGGCCATGTCTTTGGGGTATTTTCTTGATTTTTGAGTGATATGAGAGTTCCCAGGCCACTGTGGACCGTGCCGTCCCTGGGAAGCTTGTTTTGTATTGTATAAGAAAGCAGTTGGAGCATGGGCCAGGGGAGCAAGCCAGTCAGCAGCACTCCTCCACGGCCTGTGCTTCAGCTCCTGCCTCCAGGTTCCTGCCCTGAGTTCCTATGTTGGGCTCCCTCAGTGATGAACTGTATGACCTGGGAGATGTAAACCAAATAAATCCTTTCCTCCCCAGGTTGTTATTGGTCAGAGTGTTTAGTCACAGCAATTGAAGGCACAAATTGTGGATCACAGATGTCTAACACTGAGCTACATTGCAGGACTTTGGTTTTACTTAAGTGTGCCTTGTTTTCCCTTTTTTAAAAAATTTTGTTTATTTATTTATTTATTTATTTATTTAATTTTTCTCCATGTGTATGAATGTACTGTCCGGCCAGGTAAGTACTGTGCCAACCCGTATCGTGCAATGCCGCGGAGGTCAGAGGGCGTCGGATTCCCCTGGAACTGGAGTTCTCCTGGAATTGGAGTTTCAGACGGTTCTCAGCCACCATGTGAGTGCTGGGGATCGAACCCGGGTCCTCTGCAAGGGCAGTCGGCGCTCTTAACCGCTAGGCCATCTCTCCAGCCCCAAATTTTATTTATTTTTATGTGTATGAATGTACTGTATGCATGTAGGTTTGTTGCACCCGTGTCGTGCAGTGCCACGGAGGTCAGAAGAGGGCGTCAGATTCCCCTGGAACTGGAGTTCTCCTGGAATTGGAGTTTCAGACGGTTCTCGGCCATCATGTGGGTGCTGGGGATCGAACCTGGGTCCTCTGCAAGAGCGGTCGGTATTCTTAACCGCTAGGCCATCTCTCCAGCCCTAGCCTCACAATTAAAGTTACCAATCAAGTACACCAGCCAATCAGAGTTGACCACCACAGTTAAAGCTAACCAATCAAGGGGAAATGCGTGAACCAAGCAAACCAATCATTCCTAGAATGACTAAGGAAAAATGGCTTAATGGTGTCTGAGAACACTGTCCCTGAGTCTTCATAATCCTCCATCTCAATCCTCCTCTGTCTCATGAGCCACAGCAGAGGCTGCAGGAATGGCCATGGCTTCCAGAGGAGCAAAGGCAGCAGGAGGAGCTGCTCGGAGCCTTTGAGACGCCAGAGAAGAAGTGAGCGCGGCGCCTGGCCAAGAAGGAAGCCAAGGAGAGCGAGAAGCGTGAGAGACGGGCTGGGGCGAGGGGTACGCGGGCTACACCAACGCAGACAGCCCATTCGGGGACAGCAACCTCCTGGGGGCCTTCATCTGGAACAAGGCCCTGGAGAAGAAGGGGATCAGCCACCTGGAAGAGAAGGAGTTGAAAGAACACAAGAGGATCCAGGAGGATGACCGCCTGGAGCAGCAGAAGGTGAGGAAGCTGAGGCTGGAGACGGAGCGAGAGAAGGTGATGCGGGAGCAGGAGCTGGAGCTGCTGCAGCCGGGAGAAGGAGGCGGAGGGAGAAGGAGGCTGAGCATTTCAAGGCCTGGGAGGCGCAGGAGGACGACTTCCACCTGCAGCAGGCCAAGCTGTGCTCAACAATCCTCATCCACGATGGACCCGCCAAACCCACCCACCTGCTAGTCAAGTACATCAGCACCAAGGAGGACGATTTGGCGGTGGAGATGCACAAACCCTACACCTTTCTCCACGGCCTCACGGTGGCTGATATCGAGGGCCTGCTAGAAGACATCCAGGTCAACATGGAGCTGGACCAGGGAAGGAAAGCAGACTTCTGGCGGGACATGCCGACCATCACAGAGGACGAGATGGACAAGCTGCGCAAGCTGGAGGCCTCGAGCAAAGGCCCCCGGCAAGTGCAGGGAGGGAGTCAACACGGCCAACACCTCCGACGTGCAGTCCGTGTTCAAGGGCAAGACGTTCGACCAGCTGCATGCAGGTCATCTTCCAGGGCATCGAGGCCAAGATCCGTGCGGGCGGCCCCAGCCTGGAAATGGGCTACTGGGAGAGCCTGCTGCAGCAGCTGCGCAGCCAACCATCCTCCGTGACTGAGATCTTGGCCATCTGATGTTCCCCAGTGGCCAGCGCTTGCTCTCTACCTGTGGGTCCTTGGCTGGCAGTGCCCGTAGCTCTCCTTCCTTCTGCCACAATCGTTCTTCCCAACGAGACAGGTAAATGATGTGGCTCAGGTAAATCAGTGTCTGTGTGCTGACAAACAGGAACTGCAGCACAAAGTATCGGATGTGGGAGATGGGGAAGGCCTGGTCATAGCAGACGTTGGTGCAGCCCTCTTGGGCTGTGCTACATTGGAAATCCACTGCTCATTGCCACACACCCACTCGCCTGCCAGGCCCAGGATGAAGATTCCGAAGATGAAGAGCATGGTCAGCAAGATCTTGCCCACCACGGTGGAGTGCTCCTGGACCTGGTCCAGCAGTTTCTCCAGGAAGCCCCAGTCACCATGGCTCCAGGGCCTCTGTCTATGGTGGTGGTGGTGCTGGGGTGAGAGGGGCTTAGTTCAGGGCAGTATGGTCCATTAGCTCCACCTGCTGCCTGCCTGCCTGGCCCAGGTACAGGGGAGGACAGCCAAAGCTGTGTCCACAGGAGCTTGCCTCCTGTGATTTTTCTTAACCCTCCGTGTCAGCTCAAGGCTCTAGCCAAGGGTTGGGAGTTGTGTTACTCACTCCATAGCTGGGTCAGCCTGCTGCTGTCAACAGTAGTTCCAGCTCCCTTCTTTGGGTCTCTGGTGCTGTCCAGAAGCCCGTGGTGAGCCCTGGAGTCCAGGCACACATAGAAGCATTTTCCCCCCAGGCCAGCCTTACCTTGGTGTGACACATGATCTCCATTGTCAGTTTGACACACCTGAAAAGAGGGAACCTCAAGTGAGGAATTACCTCCGTCAGCTTGGCCTTGGCCTCTGGCCAGTGGCATGTGTACAATTCCAAAGTGGTGTCAGAGAGTGCAACCTATAGGAATGACTTACAAAATGCACAGGATCTGGACACTACTGACTTTTACTTAACCTTGCAACCAAAAAGCTACTGTGTATAATGTAAATAAACTCAGAGCCATGTGCTCCTCTTGTGACCTGGGCATGACCTTGATCCCTTGGGACCCTATTTTGCCCTCCACCCACCCCAAATAGTTAATGAATGTGGATGTGCTTGAATTAATAAAACAAAGTTCTGGAAGTGGCTATTGAGAAATCTAATTGACATTGTGTATAGGAGATATTTTAGAACTAGGGACTAAAGGGCAAAATTGTCTGATAAGGGTGGATCTGACCTTGTAGTTACCCGGTTGATTCTGGAGAAATGTTTTGATTAAAAGTATGGGTGAGGCCTGGCTTGGGAGCACAGTTCCATGAGCGGTCTAACTGAATGCCAGGAATCAGGCTGATTTATTTATTTGGATACAACTGTAATGTGGCTTAGACATGCTGCACCAGCCCACTGTGGGTTGTGCTGCCCCTGGGCAGTAGGTCCTGGACTGTCTGAGACCGGCAGCTGAGCAAGCTGGAGGAAGCAAGCCTCCATAGCCTGCTTCAGTTCCTGCCTCGACTTCCTGACTCAGCTTCCTTGATGGATGGATTTGTAAACTGTAAGCCAAATAAGCCCTTTCTCCTCTCAGTTGCTTTTGGTGATGGTGTTTATCAAAGCAATAGAGAAGCAAAGTAGGACCCTTGGGGAGGACCCTTGGGGAAGACCCTTGGGGAGGACCCTTGGGGAAGACCCTTGGGGAGGACCCTTGGGGAGGACCCTTGGGGAAGACCCTTGGGGAGGACCCTTGGGGAGGACCCTTGGGGAAGACCCTTGGGGAGGACCCTTGGGGAGGACCCTTGGGGAAGACCCTTGGTGGGTCCTACTTTGGTGGACCTACTTTTGATGGCTATGGAACTTGGCTCTGTTATGAAACTTCCTTTGGAAAAGATGATGGGTGTCCATGTCCAGTGGGCAGCCTGGGAGGCTAATGATCCAAGTATTTGGATTACAAACATGGACCTCTATCCTTTCTTGAGATTGCTTTTTTTTTGCGATGCTAAGTATTGAAGATAGGGCTTCATGAATGTTTGGCAAGTGTCCCCTACTGAGCTGAATCCCCAGCCCTTTATATTATTTATTTATTTATTTATTTATTTATTTATTTATTATTTTTTATGTGTATGAATGTACTGTCTGCATGCAGGTTGATGCACCCATGTCATGCAATGCCACGGAGGTCAGAAGAGGGCATCAGATTCCCCTGGAACTGGAGTTAAAGATGGTTCTTAGCCACCATGTGGGCGCTGGGAATTGAACCCCCGTCCTCTGCAAGAGCAGTCGGTACTCTTAACTGCTGAGCCATCTCTCCAGCCCTTTTAAAAAATGGCTTTTTATTTTGGGGTAGGGTCTCCATAAATTGTCCAGGCTGGCCTTGAACTTGCAGTCTCCCTGCTTCATCACGTGAGCAGCTGGGATTACAGGTCTGTGTCACCAGGCCACAGCAGTGCCTCCCCAAGAGCAGCTCTGAGTATCTGGAGCAGCCTGAGGTGAGGAGAAAGCTGCCCTCTCCCTTCCGCGGGATTTGCGTGAAAGCTCTTGGGGAAGGAAACCACAAAAGCAGAGTGGCTGGGGGAGGGGCGGGGAGGGCAGAAGCAGCGATTTAGAGGCCAGCGTTGAACCGGCTCTAGTCCAGGGTGGGGCAGGCTGGAGACTCCACAGTCACCACCACTTTACCAGCTGCCAGCTGCCACAGGGGACTTCTTCTTTTTCTTTTTCTTTCTTTCTTTTTCTTTTCTTTTCTTTTTTTTGAGAGAGGGTCTCACTATATAGCCAGCTGTCTTAGAACTCACTATGTAGACAAGGCTGATCTCAAAATCACAGAAATCTGCCTGTTCCTGAGTGCTGGAATTAAAGATGTATATCAGCATACACAGTTCTTTATTTACTTTTTAAAAATGATTTGGGGTTTTTTTGGGGGGGGTCTTTTTTGAGACAGGGTCTCCCTGTAGCCCCAGCTGTCTTGTACTCACTACGTAGACTAGGCTGGCCTTGAACTCACAAAGATCCACCTGCCTCTGCCTCCCAACTGCTGGGATTAAAGGCATGCACCACCACACTGGGCTTTAAAAATGATTCATATGTGCACAATGTATTCATGTTTGTGTGTGTGCACATGTGTGAAGGTGTATAAGTGCATGAGCATACATGCATGTAGAGGCCAGATGTCAACATCAAGTGTCTTCCTCAATCTCTTATTTTATTGGAGGACACAGACTCCTGGCAGCTGAGGGTTGACTCCTCCGGGCAGCTCAGGGCTGACTCCTCCGGGCAGCTCAGGGCTGACTCTTCCAGGCGGTATTCCAGGAATTGTGCACATTGCCCACAGTGAGACAGCCAAGGTGAAGACAGTGAATGTGGCTGCAGCCTGCACTGTCTGCTGCTCTCTAAGCCCCTCTACGGTGTCTTTTCTTTTTCTAGACAACATGGCAGCCACACAAGCCTGCACTGTCTGCTGCTCTCTAAGCCCCTCTACGGTGTCTTTTCTTTTTCTAGACANCACCATCATAACCAGAGGAGAAGGGAGGAGTTCTGCCGTCTTGTCTCCCTTGGGCTGAGACAGTGCCTTGGTGGCAGGAAACATCTTTGCCTTGGCTCAGACTTGACTGTGGCTCCTGTGATCTGTCACAATCAAGCCTTCCAAGTATCTGTTCTGTAGCTTCTGAACTGGGAACGGGTATGTCTTCACCTCAGGGACACTTCTAGGCTATGTGCATGTGGTGGGCAGGCCCAGAGGGCTGTATCCCCAAGACCAGCCTCTTTTGTCCCCGCAGCCCCAGCAAAGATCCTCAAAGTAGGCTTGGGGGACCTCATCAGTCACTGCCTCACAGCAAGTACACCTGAGCTCCCAGAAAATTAATCCCACAGGGTCCTGAGCATGGGGGAGGAGTCCCCTGAGAACCCCAGACAATGGAGGTAGGATTTTCGGGGCATAGAACTTCGGAGGCTTTGAGGTGTCAGGTCTAAGTGGGCCATAGAACTCAACCTATGAGGGCAGGAACTGGTGAATCTCTTTCACACAGGCAGCACTGGAGGTGATTCTTCCAAAGCCGGGCAGTACAATGTATGCTGCCAGCACAGGGAACTTGTGTCCCTGGAGACTGATTCAATTCTTTTTAAATTTTATTTCAATATTTATTTCAATGTTTATTTATTTAAATATTTATTTATTTATTTACTTATATATATATTTGGTCTTTTTGAGACAGGGTCTCCCCGTAGCCCCAGCTGTCCTGGAATTCACTCTGTAGACCAGGCTGGCCTTGAACTCACAAAGATCCACTTGTCTCTGCCTCCCAAGTGCTAGGATTAAAGGTGTGCGCCACCACGCCCGGCTAAAAATATATTTTATTTATTATTGTGTGTGTGTGTGTGTGTATATAAGTATATTGCCTGCATGTATGTAAGTGTACTTATATAAGGCCCACGGAGGTCAGAAGGAGGCATCAGAGTCCCCTGGAGCTGGAGTTAATGGACGACAGTTATTACCTGCCATGTAGGTGCTGGGAATTGAACTCAGGTCCTCTACAAGAGCAGCCAGTGCTGTTAACCACTGAGCTATCTCTCTAGCCCCCTTGCTATCCCTTTTTTGAGACATGGTCTCCTTATATAACCCAGGCTATCTTGGAACTATACAATTGAGATAGTCTCAAACCCATGATCTTTCCGGAGGACTTTCAAAGGATTCTTTTTGAGGGGAGGAGGAAGGAAGGGGCAGGCTCTAACGAAGGCCTTTCATTTGTTAGAAAGTTGCTCTCCTATATCCTCTAGGAGGCTAGAATTTACACTGTTAGGTCTGTTCACAGGCTAAGCAGATCCCAGGGCCTGAGGGTGTCGGTGCAAGCAGGTATACGTAGAAACAGTGAACACAAAAGCCAGGGCCTCTAGCCTTATGTGGTGTCATGACAGTATCTTCAGGGGTCCCCTGAACCACCCATCCCTCGCATTAGGTTCACTCCTCTGATGCTTTGAACTATGACTGCCATGATGTCTAGAAAAAGAAAAGACACTGTAAGGGGGGCTTAGAGAGGCTATAGCCACAGAGCAGCAGACGGCTAGGCATCCAGCCACATTTACTGCCTTAGTCCCAACTCATACTGTTTGCAGCTTGTGCAGTGGTCCTGGAGCCCTGCCAAGGAGTGAGCCCTGACCTGCCGGGAGTCTGCATCCCCGAGTAGTCTTCACGTGGCCGCAGGTCAGCTGTACAGGTGACAATGATGCCATACCAGCTTCGAGGAAACGTTCTTCATTAGTTCTGGGGGCCAGTAGCCTGAGCTGAAGGTAAGTGAGGTATGCTTCCCGTGGACTCCAGGTTGAACCCCTTCCACCCTGCCTCTGGTGCTCACCTGCTCAAGGCCGGTCCTCCCATCTGCTTCCGGGCTGAGCCACTTCTCCCCAGTGTCTCCTGGATTCCTATGGTATTTCCTCCTGAGGACCAAGTCACATTGGATGAAGGTCCATCCTGATGACCTCGACTTGATGACATCTACAAAACCCATTTCCAAATAAGGTCATGTTCACAGGTCTTAGGAGCTGAACATATCTTTTAGGACAGAGTTCAACCTATAACAACAGCAGGCGGCCCAGCCACAGACAGTGAAAGAGGAGATTTTTCTAGAACCTCTGGGTGAAAGGCTGATGGGCATCCTACACCTAGGTCAGCCTAGTCCTCTGGGTCACTCATCAAACTGGCGCTGGCCCAGGGCTGTTGGGTGCTTGTGCCCTCTCCCCCCCCCCCAAGGCTGCCCACCAAGCTGCCTCTTTTGTTTTTATCTTTTAACCTTGATTGAACTGATTTTTCTGTGGCTTGGCCAAAGCCTTGATTCTGCCTGACCCCCAGGACCACAGCATGTGGCCAGCTACTTGTCCCACGATCCCCTCCCAGATGAGTCAAGGCGTTGACTACTGCCCGTCCTGGACGTCAGCCCTTGGACCCTGCTCCTCAGAGTTGGGGCTTTTCTGTAACAACGCTCATATACTGCTAAGGGTTCATTTACCATGTTTTGTTTTTTTTCCCTAGAAAGCTTTTATCTTGTAAAGAAAAGTTGGGGTCAGGGGGCGAGGAAGGGGGAACGGGTCTGGATTTGACTGGAAATTTTGTATCAAATGCACAAAGCTTCAATAAAAATTGGCTTTGAAAAAAAATAAAAAGTTAATTATAAAACAAAAAAAAGAAAGGACAGAAAATAGAAAGAAAAAAGAAAAGAAAAGTTACGTGTCTTGCTTATATCCTCAGGCCTCTGCGTGCGTCAGCCCTGCTAGGACCCCTGTCCCGGCTCCTGACCTCGCTGGCCACCTCTGCCTCTGCACCTCGCAGGCACCCAGGCCAGTTGCTCTTCAATGACTCCATGATCACATAAGTGAGCAGAAACTAGTCTGTCCACATCACCTCTGATAGGCTGACCTCTGGCCACTGTCCAGAGTGCCACGAGGGTCTATTCCTGAGCATCACACCAGCCAGGACAGGTTTGGGCCGCGTTGCAGACCTGCTGTGGCTCGCATTCCTTTGTTCCTTCTGGAGCCGTCAGCACCTCCCCTGGGCTCAGCACTCAGTGAGGCCTTGTGACCATCCCTGTGCTTGTGGCTGCTTGTCCTAGTGGCAGGGCTGTGGCTCTCTAAGGGCTGGCTGGGACCAGTTGGGGGTCCTATGTTAGGGGGGCCTCTAGGTGCCACAGTTTCAAAAGTGCAAAGGAAGGGCTTTTATTTATTTATTTTTTAATCAAGATACTTTTTTTAATTTTTTAAAATTTTATTTATTTTGTATGTGTATGAATGTACTGTCTGTATGCAGGTTTGCACACCCGTGTCATGCAATGCCGCGGAGGTCAGAAGAGGGTGTCGGATTCCTGTGGAACTGGAGTTAAAGACGGTTCTCAGCCACGATGTGGGTGCTGGGGATCGAACCCCGGGTCGTCTGCAAGAGCACTTGGAGCTCTTAACCACTAGGCCATCTCTCCAGCCCCAGGAAGGGCTTTTAAAGAGCTTCAAGAAGAGATGCCTGTGTGAAGGTCCAGGGGCCATGTAAGGAGAGACTCCAAAGCACACACGGATGGGCTCTCGTGAGCTAGCTGCCTCACTTATATGTTCGAGTGTGTCGGCTTCCTGGGGACAGCACTGCTTCCTTCTGGTCACCCCTCACTCATCTGCAGTGACAGAGGAGTCCCACGTAAAAAGGAGCTGTGGGGCCATTTAACTGCCAGTATCTATGGAGCACGGCCAGCAGGACTCTTAAGGCAGAGTTGGGGTGACAGGACTGAAGGGTCTGCTGGGAACATTGTCCATCCTTATCCAGGAGGAGCCAGCTCAGCACAAGACCCCAGCCCAGAGCCAGCGGGAAAGAAAGGTAGAGGCTACACCAATAGGCCCCCAAACCTTCCAGAGCTAGGTAACCACAAAGAGGGTGGTACAGAAATTGGACCTAGCTCTGCCTTGAAAGCAGCAAGGCAGATTAATAGCTAGGTATTAAGGGAAAGGTCACCCTACTCCTTCCACAGGGGCTCGAGGAGGGTGGGGGAAAGGCCAAGGGGGATTCTAAGCTAAACTGTCCAGGCAAAGGCCCAGAGGCTGGATGGGGCACTGTTGTCCAGTTAAGCAAGGGTGGTCAGGAGAAGGGCCGCATCTGCATGCCAAGGACGGGCAGGCCTGTGCTGGGATGCAGCCTTCCTGCCCACTTAGGCTTCTGCTAGAGACCTAAATACTTGGTGTTGGGCCTGGGGTAAGGGCTGAGCACCTAGAGAGCAGGCAGGACAGGGTGGGTCATCCGAGGGTGTGAGATAGACAAGTCCTCCCAGGAGAGGCGTCCACCCACAGTGCGTCTGTGGCCTGCCCCGGCCTGTTGGCCTGCCCACCTCACCCATTAGTTTCATGGAAAGTTCCCCAGGCAACAGCAACACAAATCCATGACAAAGATGCGCCCAGGCAGGGCAGGCCTGGGGGTCACTGGCTGGGGAGGGGGTGCTTCAGGGCCCAGGGACTCCCAGTCAGCACAGCTGAGGACAGGGGGCAGGAAGGGCTCTTGGCTTGTTTGCTGAGCACAGCAGCTACATCTTTGTAGAAGAATCAATGATGGGTAGGTGCCTGGGCTTATCCACAGCTCCAAAACACACCACGCACCTACAGAGAACCCCTGGGCTTCCAGATCTTTCCACCTGTTCTGTCCAGTGAGGAGGGGCCCGTTCATTCCATCCCAGGTATGGGAAGATTTGGCAAGTGTGAGATTACTGGAAACTGAGCCGACCAGTCTGGAGTGCCAAGAACTCCTTGGTGGGGGGTGTCTGAGTCTCATGGTGGAAGTGGCCAGAGGGTGGAACAGGCCATGCGAGTGGGAGAGGGTGTAGCTAAGGGCTCCCCGGGGGTGGCATGGCTGTGGGGAATTCTGTGACTTTCTAGCTCCCCCCAAATGTGTGTGACGCCCCCACTTCCTATAACTCCCAGCCACCCCCAGGCAAGGCCGGTGCCAATTGTAGCAGCCCCTTCTTTCTCCTCCCATCCAGAAGAGATCTCAGCCCCATAGCCCTGTGGGCGGCCTGTTCTGGGCCTGACTGGGAACTGAGCTCCCTGAAACTTACCCCCCGTACAGAGAACTGGGGGGGGGGTCCAGAAGCTCCAGCTCCAAGCCCCTCCCCCTCCTCAGCCCCTCCCTCACCCGCTGGCTGAGGATGGGCCCCAGTTTCCTAGGAAACATGTAAGAAGGAAGGTATTGGGCCAGACCTGGCCCCGGGCTGGTGGAGCAGCAGCTGGAGGGAAGGTGGGATGCAGGGAGTTGGACAGAGATGAGAGCTGGGTCTCTCCAACCCCCAGGTCCACTGGGGTCTCCCCAGACTGTGTCTAGCAGCAAAATCTCAGGGTGTCCTCAGCACCAGCCTGTGGAAGGGTGAAAGCTGGTGGACCCACAGATTCCCTAGTCCTGATCTGGCTGGGTCCTCCTGCCCCCTATTGCTGCCTTGGTGTCCTGACCTGCACAGCAGCTCCCATGGGAAACCAGGCTGGGCTGTCTAGGGGAGAGGAGGAACCGCTCACGGGCTGTCCCTATGATCTGAGAGGATCCCTCTCCATCCACAGCACCCCAGGATCCACTTCCACCAGGGATCCCCTGGGCCTGGTGGTGGTCCCATGCTGTCTAGGTGACAGAGGTGACAAGGTGCCAGAGACGGTGGTGACAACGGAAGCCATGGAGGTAGGGCCCTGCAAGCAAGGAGGGAAGTCAGCCCAGGTAAGGCAAGACGGCTCTGGGATGTGGAGAGTTCCGGTAGAGGCCAAATGGTTTGAGTGTCCCTCTTGCAGGCACCCCCTGCATCCCTGGACAACCTGTGTAGCTGCCTGGATGAGACGGAGGAGCTGCAAGCCTCCCAGGGACCTGTGGCCACTGATGCAACTCTGGCTGCTTCCCAGCTGCGGGAACAAGAGGTACAAGGCCAGGGGACAGTGGGAGTTCTTTGTCTCTAGCCTCAGGTCAAGCTACTGGAACATAATGGTGCCTACCATATGCTTGATCACAGTAGACCTGACCCTCAGGGTGAGCTGAATGTACATACCTGTTAATGTTCCCATGGCCAGTGACCCCATTCCTACTGAGAGGGCCAGTGGTAGGGGGATGGGCAGGGGCTGCCAGGACCCTGCACCAGCCTCTTGACCTCTGCCGTGCAGCTGCTCTGCTGAGGGAGCGGGCATCACATGTGGAGCTGAGGCTACAGGAGGCTGGAAGCCCAGCAGAGCTGTGCACAAGGTTGGCACTGCCTGGTATAATAGGCAGAAGGCAGGTGACCCCATAGATGGGGGATAGGAGGGCTCCAGGGCAGGATAGGCACAGCTAACCACTCCTCCATCTTTGTCTCCAGGTGGGGGCTCCTGGAGCAGCTTGTCCCAGCAGCACTGAGTTTTTAAAGGGCCTGCAAGGCTCTGCTGGTGCAGCTGAGCCCAGGTAAGCATCTACTGGCTGAGCTGCAGCTGAGGCCCCCCAGATACCTTGAGGGATCCTTGCAGTACCTGCAGGCATGGCCTGGGCTTGGGTTGGGAGCTTCTGGGACGCCGCGGGTTCAGCAGCTTGGGCTTGTTCATAGCATGTGCATGAGGGGCCACAGTGTGTGCTGAGGTCCTGGAATGGGTTTTGGAGACTGCCCGGAAGCTGGCAGAATTGCTCACAGGTAAGTGGACCTCAGCCTGGCCACTCAGTTGTCCAGTTTACCCAGCCAAGATGTGCTCAGGGATCTATCTTGGTGCTCATAGAAAAGCCTGCCCCCAACCCCTCATACACCCTAGGGCAGACACCTGCGCCATTTCCCAAGTACATGTCCCAGGCCCCAAGTCAATGCTGCTGGGTCCCAAGGCCCCTTCTGGTGCTTTCGTCCCTGTCACTGGTCCTGCAGTCCCCCTACAATGCCCATGTTTCTTCCCTGGCCTCTTGCCTCTCTGGCTGCAGAAGCCCAAGCTGAGCTGGTGTGGCAGCAGCTGGATCGGTTCCAGAAACATGTGAGTCTAACTGTGTCCCAACATGCTTGTGCCCAGCAGAAGCTGCTATACTCTCTGAGGACAAGATCCCCCAAGCCCTCAACCATAGCAGAACCAGAGTCTCAGCTTAACCAGGAAGGGTCAGCCTCAGCACACCCAGGGCTCAAGGACCAGAAGCAAGTGTCTGCACCCCCTCGACCCTCCCAGAGGAAAGGCCTGCCGTCTATCCCATGCCCTTTGAAGAGTCTATACACTGTGCCAGACCCCTGAGGTGGTCGGTAGTACACACCAAGGCTGCGTGGGACAATGTTGGTTCCCCCAACCACACACACAGCTGTGTATCCAGCTAGCCCAGCGGGCAGAGCAGGTGGAGACTCCTAGCCAGGCAGCAGTACCCACCATGACCATCTGGGAACAGAGCCTGTCATCAGGTATCTCAGGGACTTGGGGGTGGGGCCCCTGGAGGCTTTGGGGATGTTAGTTAAAGACAGTGAGCACTCAGGCCCAGGGGGGTATGACTGGGCCCAGGTGCCCAGGAAACCACGGGCAGGTAGGGTGAGTGTGATGGTCATGTCAAGGCTGGGCTCTCACATGGATGCATCTCTTCCCAGCTGTGCTTCAGGCAGAGGTGAAGCCCCTGGAAGTACACTGGTCAAAGACTCAAGAAGAAGACAGCGGACTGGAGAGCACATGGGAGTCAGCTGAGTGGATCTGGTGCAGCTGGGCACAGCAGGCAGCCATCCACGAGGAGCTGTGGCCTGAAGGCAACTGGAACACAGCCTTGCAGGTGTCTTGAAAGACTGAGGGGAAGGAAGGCATCACCTAGAGTTCCCTGGGAGGAGAGGTGTCCACAGGGAGGCCGGAAAACTTAGGGACTCTGGGGCTGAGCTGTTTACTGGTAGGTGAGGCTGAGGCAGAGGGTGCTGAGAGTGAAGGAAGCGTGACATCAGGGAAGGAAAGTAGGGCAGCAGACACCGAGCTGAGGGGTTCTAGTGCTGACTTCCCGCTGACAACCTCAAGTCCCTAGGACATCCCCACTGCTCTCTAGATGGGGTCAGAACTAAAGGTCGGTCCAGCCCTGTCTGCTAGGCAAGGACAGTTCTTTGGACAACATTGTCCAGCCTCTAGACTAGATGGGGTAGGAAGGGTGAAGTCCCTAGAATACCTTTTCTAGGGAGAAGAATCCCTAATTGATATCACAGCACTGCTGAGAAGGACTCCCATTTATGCATCAGCTAGAAAGAAACACGTTAGAAGTTAGAAGCAAGACAGAGATTTACTTCTGAACCACAGGTTGCAACAGCCCAGAAGCTGATGCACTTGAGAGACAGTGTGGGCACTGCCTAGCCTTGGCCCCTTTTCCTGCAATATGGGAGAGGCTGGGTGTGCATGAGGCTTGCTTGAGGTTCACCTCCCTCTCGGAAGTTCCAGACTCTCTCACTTGCTCTTGGGTTTCTTTCTCATCCTAAGATTCTCTTGGTCTTCTGGGATGTAACCAGCTACTGACTGAAGACTTAAAACTGTGGTCATGGGGCTAGAGAGATGGCTCAGCAATTAAGAGCACCGCCTGTTCTTGCAGAGGACCCGGGTTCGAATCCCAGCACCCACATGGCAGCCAAGAACCATCTTTAACTCCAGTTCTAGGGGAATCCAATGCCCTCTTCTGACCTCCTTGGCATTGCATGATACAGGTGCACCAACCTACATGCAGACAGTACACTAATACACATAAAAAAATAAATAAATAATAAATAAATAAATAAATAAATAAATAAATAAAAGATTAAAAAAAAACTGTTGTCACACAGCTAACTGGAAGCTCTGGGGACTAAAGTTTTAGAATGAGTATGTACAGGCCTAGCTCCATACAGCCATGAAGGCAGGTCTGACCCCATCTTTCCTTGCCTTGAACACAGTATCTTCTTGTACCCTCTGTGCAGTCTATGTTCAGATCCCACCTGCTATTTTGTATGTGTTTGTGTGTGCACATGTGTGTAGAATTTGATATTCAGTGTCTTCAATCACTATCTTAATTTTTAAACAGATTCATTTTACTTTTAATTTTTATTTATTTATTTGAATGTATTGTCTGTATGTAGGTCTGTGCACCTGTTTCGTGCAATGCCGAGGAGGTCAGAAGAGGGTGTCGGATTCCCCTGGAACTGGAGTTGTCCTGGAATTGGAGTTACAGATGGTTCTCAGCCACCATGTGGGTGCTGGGGATCGAACCCGGGTCCTCTGCAAGACCAGTAGGCACTCTTAACCGCTAGGCCGTCTCTCCAGCCCCCATTTTACTTTTAATTGTGTATACATGCGTGTGTATGTGTGTGTGTGTGTGTGTATACACCCGTGTGTGCAGTTGCCTACAGAGGCCAGAAGAGGGTGTTAAGTTCCCTGAAACTGGAGTTATAGTTTGAACTATCCAGCATGGGTACTGAGAGCTAAACTTGGGTCCTCTGTAAGAGCAGCAAACTCTGAACTGCTGAGCCGTCTCTCTAGCTGGGTTTTTTTGTTTGTTTGTTTGTTTTTGTTTTTGTTTTTGTTTTTATTTTTGTTGAGAGAGGATCTGTCACTGAACCTGGAGCCCACTCATTTGCCTAGGCTATGTGGCCAGTGAGTACCAGGAATCTTTCTATCTCTGCCTCCCCAGTGCTAAGATTACAGGCATTGCAGGCATGCCACACTGGTGTGTGTGTGTGTGTGTGTGTGTGTGTGTACATGTGTGTGTGCATGTGTGTGCATGTGTGTGTGTGTGTTTCACATGAGTTCTGGAGATTGAACTCAGGTCCTCATGACTGTGGAACAAACATTTTATCAATGAACCATTTCTCCAGCCCCACATCTCCCTCTTTCTAAGGGCACAGGTTATTATTGGTGTCCACATTCCACTGTGATCTTATCCTACAGTTATGTCTGCAACTGCCCCTTTCTCTTTTAAACAATATTTTATTTATTATTTTTATTTTCTGTGTATAGGTGTATTGCCTACATGTATGTAAGTGTACCCATGTCATGCAATGACCATGGAGGTCAGAGGAGGGAGTCATAGTCCTCTGGTACTAGAGTTACAGATGGTGGTCAATCATCCATGTTTGCTGGGACTTGAACCCAGATCCTCTGCAAGAGCAGCCAGTGCTCTTAACCACTGAGCCATCTCTCTAGCTCTGCAACTGCTCCTTTCTAAGCAAAGTTACATTCTGAGGAGACCAGAAGCTGGGGCTTCAACATGGGCATCTGGGAGGGGGGGACACAATTCACCTCATACGGAGTACCTACTGGCTTTCCTCCCCTTGGCCCTGAGCATGGGCCCAATGCTGGGCATGGATGTCCTCCTCCCACTGGAAGGCCCACTGTGGCCCAGGGTAGGAAGGACTGGGCCAGCATGTGCAGTCCCCCTTGCCAATATGGGGTAGGTTGTGTGAGGTATAGGGTAAAGAGAGTAAAGAAGAGCACTCAGAATGTGTGCTTGAGCAGACGAGATACCAGGCTCCTCTGACGGCAGGGGCTCCTGTCGGGGACAGCAGACCCAAGCAATATCATGGCTGAGGAGGGGCCTATCCCTGAGAGGAGAGACTGCTTGTGGGAGCACCTGTGCCTTCTGATGGATCTGCTCAGCTGCCCTGTCTGTCCCCTCCAGGGAGAGGTAAGCTTATTCCCCAGCTGTCCCCACCCAACTCCCACTGGCCTCTATCCTGCTTCTGTTTGCCGGTCTCCTCTCCAGAGTACTGACCCTAGAGGGAAGGCTGCTGCCTGTGGGCCACATTGTAGAGAAGCGTCTCCTGCACTCCCACATGGATCAAGGCTGAAGCCCTGGGAACCAAGATAAGATCAATGGACAGAAGCTCTGGCTCGCACACTGACTTTTTGGACCAGCCCAGGGTCAGCACGATGATACCTGCTCGGTGTTGTGGAACCTTGGCCCTTGGCCATGTGCTCCCAGAGACCATTTGACTTTTAGGGGTGGCTGGGAGGCTTAAGGGCTGGGTGTGACTGATGAAAGGTTCTGGGGGCTGAGGATATGGGCTCAGGCAGTATGGGCAGGGCAGTGGGTTGGGCATGGGATCTCCCCTTCTCCAGTCCCCTGACACTGCTTCCTGCTACTTAGGTGGTAAATGCCCAGGGCTGGGTGCTGAAGGAGTTGCCTGAGGCCTTGTGGGCTGCTGGGTTAAAACACTGGACTCCAGCCCTTGGGAAGGCATTGGCTGTGAGGGGTCCTGACCAGAGACAGGGGATCTGGGGAGTAAAGCCAGGGCTTGCCTCCTGGGGAAGACTCAGAAGACCTGGGCTGGAGGCTGTGGTGGGCAGAGGCCACCATGGAGAGCTGGAGCCACGGGAAGTCAGAGCACAGCAAAAGCAACAACAACAACAAAACAGGAAGCCAAAGACCGGAGGGTCCAGACGGAGCAGGGTCCCCTGGAACAGGTAAGGACAGAAAGTGCATATACTACCACTTCTAGCACATGAAAGGGCCTCGGCTTCACCTTCTCACACAGCTGGATCTTGTGGGGTCACCACCTGCACTGCCCTGGCCACAGAATGAAGTGGTCAGGGGTGTGGGCCGCACTCCAGTCACAGGCAGCACCAAAACACTTCCTAGCAGGACCTTATGGACAGCTTCCTGGCAGCTGGGGAGCAGGAAAGGGATGGACAAGGCTGGCCTGGCTGCACCTGGGGGAGGTGGGCCTGACCACAAGCTTCCTACTTTATGGAGGCCTGGGCTCGCCGATGCCCAGCAGCATTGGCCACAGCATGGCCAGGGCAAAGGCCATGGAAGAAGGCCTGAACGCTCCAGGGGCCAGAGGCAGGTCCAAGGTCCAGGGAGCCTCAGGGAGCAGGTGTGAGTGTGGGCCTGTGGCAATGGGAAGGGCAGGGCCTCACAAGCTGTCCCCATCCCTGCATGAAAAAGGCTTGACACCCTGTACTCCTCAGGCGGTGCGGGGTGCTCTGATAGTCTGTGTTGGAGGTGATTGGGCAGCTCTACATGAGTTTCTGGTCAAGAATGACCCAGGCAGAGGTGAGGGTTGGGAGTTGGGAGGGACATGCAAGCCTTTGTAGCAGAGGTGGTAGGGGGACTTTGGCACCCCACTCTGGTCCTGTAACCTGAGGTCTCTGAGCAGTAAAGGGGAGGACCAGCCAGAAGATCCACGAGAGGTTCCTGTGCTGGGTGTCCATTGGGCCAGCCCCTGAGATCATCACCCTGAAGCTCTGGACCCCATTGGCCTGGCTTCCCCCAGATCCCAGTCTCAGAAGGGGAGTGCTGGGGTGGGCTTCCACGCCAGGTGCCTGTCCTCTGAGCCCAGGTGGGGAGACGAGACTGTGGAGGGGAGACCTGGCCACCCCTCCAGACAGGACTGCTAACTGGCAAAGAACACAGAGACCCCAGCTCCTACAAAGTCAAAGCTTCAGGGCAGCCCACCGAGGAGAAACTTCAAAGACCCTAAGACTCAGCAGACCTGGGACAGGGAGCAGAGTGTGCTCATGCACTGAGCAGGAGCTCAGGAACAGTCCAGGCTGCAGGGCAGTATGGGTACAATAAAGTGGAGTTTGAGAAACCAAATCTCACTCTGGTGAGTCTTCATTTCCCTTGCAAATCACATTCAGAAGCCACAGTCAGACACAGGTTGCTTCTCCACCCCCACCCTGAGCTTGCCCGGCATTCTTTCTCAGTGACTCTGAGTAGGCAGGAAGGAAGGGAGGGACTGCAGCTCGGCAGCCCCTTCTAGCCTAGGGGCGCTCATACGTAGCCGTACCCAGTGCCATGGTCTGGGCACACCTTCCTGCCCCACCTGCAAACAGGCGCCCTACCTGGCATCTGCCCCACCTACCGCCCTCAGTGGGGAAGCAGGACAGGTCACTAAAGGGAGTGGCCATGCAGATTTAAATGCTGGTGGCGTGGGCATGCTGTGCTGCAGAGGGAGCAGAAAGACTGTCACAGCAGGTGGGAAAGTAAGGGCAGGTGGGAGCACCGGAACCAAAGCACCTGTAGGAGCCAGAGGCCCTCGACCTCAGGTGAATATGAGGGGCTTGGTGCCCCAACCTTCGGGGCCCATTTACTAACCTGGGCAGTCAGAGTTCAAGGCTGGAGGTGGAAGCCCTGAGACCCCTGGTATGGGTGGGGAAGCAGAGGCTGGCTGCAGCCAAACTACTGTGGGGTGAGGGTCTAGCGGTTTCCAGCAGGATGTGTGGTGGAATGAGTGGCCCTGAACTGGGGGGAGGGGTGGAATCCTCCTCGTCCTTGTCTCCTGGAGGAAGTGGCACTATTTTGGATAAGCTTGGGTCAGGGATCTTGTAGCACAGCCAATTCTGTTGACAGTTGACAGGCTCCCGGCAACACTGCTTGAATGAGAGGTGAGGCTGACCCAAGGAGGATCAGCCATCCAGGCTGAGCATCCACAGGGGTGGCCCTGGGGTGGCAGGGTGGCGGCAGGGCTCTCGAGGCTCTCTGCTCTGATCCTGGCCCCCACTCGCCCATCAGGCCAAGCTTGCATCAAGCTGTTGACTTCTGTCCGTTAGGCGGGGCACAAGTAGATGTTGTCCTTCCACCGGGTGTCAGCAACAGGGCAGAGGCCAAGTTCTCTGTCTCCTTGTGCGCTGAGTCTGCCTAGACTCCTGGCTCTGTTCTGACATAGCTCAGGGAGACAGCAGCAGGCAGGGCCTTGCCCCCACCCTTGCCATAGCCTGGAATGGGAGAGAACACCCTGCAGTGCAGTGTGGTGACAGATGGTAGCCAAGTCCCCACAGATGGTGACCCGCCCTACTCAGAAATGGCCCTCCTGCGTGTCGGCATGCCTGTGGTGGGGGTCCAGGAAGCTGAGCAGGGTTTCCTTTTACTTAGCTCCCTTTGTCAGGGAGTATATGCCCTTGCCTTCCCTGGAGCCTTCTCAGGCTGGCTTAGACTGCTGTCCCCCACCCTTTAACTACACTGTCTGGGCCACCTGCCCTTCCTCATGGAGCTCTGTATACCCCTCAAGTACCCCAAGTTTATGACCCATGTGTTTGGCTGCCTTCCCAGGCAACCACTGTTGATGCCAGGTAGCTACACCCCTACCTTCCGGGGAAGGGGCAGGTCCCAGGGAGAGTCATACCAGGCCCAAGGTCACGCTCAAGCCAACAGGGAGTGGCTGCCAGCCACAGGCTGCATCTCACACACCAGAGCTCAGTGTCCAGGCCACTCCCCCGCCGCCCCCAGAGGCCTTGCTCTCTAGACTATTTGTTGGTGACTTCCCACCCTGAATCTCCTCTTTGTTCAGGGAACTCGGACTGTTCACCTGAGCTTATATTGGCTTGGCCTTCTGCACAGAACACAGCTTGTCAGAGCTGGCTGTGCATGTCCAGATCAAGGGCCACTCAAGACTATGCCTGTCTGCCTGGCCTTGTCCCTACTGTAGTCCTGAGGCCCTGTGTCCCACCTTTGCTAGGCAGCAGACTGCTTGTCCTGGTTCCCCACCAACATCTCAGCCATATAGCAGGGACAGTTACGATCTCCCACTGCCCTAGGGCCTGTTATCTGCCCTGCCTGGGGTTGGGCTACATCGTGCATGGTTCCTTCTACCTCAGTGCTATGCAGGTGGCCAGCAAAGTTACCCAAGCAGTGTTGGGAAGTAGAGTCTGGGATGAAATGGATGGTGTCAGGACACCTCTATGAAGGGGGAGACAGGTTAGTAGGAGATGCTGGCCCACCGTGCTGTCTCACTCATCCCCATCCGTATTTACCCACTATCCTGCTTTGCCCAGAACCAGCCTCTCGGATGCCATCGGGTTACTTCTCGAGGACATGCACCTGGAGGTCTGAGGGTTGGACCTGGCCCTGCCATCCTGGCACTTGTTATACTGGGTACCCATTACCTCTTCTAGTCATCCAGAATGGACATCCTTGACTCACTGCTCACTGCTGGCTGGGGTTGCTGGGCCATGAAGTGACCATGTAGACAGGAAGCCCCAGACCTCTTCCCGAAGCTTCTCCTTGGTCATGGTGTGCTTCTCTGTGTACTTCCATTCTTGTCAGCTGCCACATGGCGGCAAGGCCTACACACACGTCCCCAGTCCAGCAGCCCCTTCCCCATTGCAGTCAGGGCTGCTTTCCAGTGGTTCTTCCTCCAGGGACCTTAGAACTCACTCTCCTGGTGGATTGCAGGGATAGTGGGAACCAGGCCCTGGTTCCCGAGCCTGTGTGGCCCTCCTGGGACTCAGCATTTTGGGGAAGCCAGTAGAAATTCTGCCCCCTGGGGAGGGTGCCCATCCTGTAGGTATCAACTGGGAGTCAGAGTCTGAGCTATGCCTTCAACAACCCTATCTACTAGCAGCCACCGTGGGGCAGTGGCACATGTCCAGGGGGCCATGGCCACTTTCACTGACCTCTTAGTCTTCTCTCCCTGGACATGAGGTGACGGAATGAGCTAGGGGGTGACGGGATGAACTTGGAGGTGACGGGATGAGCTACGAGGTGACAGGATGAGCTACGAGGTGACGGGATGAGCTACGGGGTGACGGGATGAGCTATGGGGTGATGGGATGAGCTACGGGGTGACGGGATGAGCTACGGGGTGACGGGATGAGCTACTGGGGTGACGGGATGAGCTAGGGGGTGACTGGGATGAGCTACTGGGTGAATGGGATGAGCTATGGGTGACGGGATGAGCTAGGGGTGCAGGGATGAGCTACTGAGGGTGAGGGATGAGCTACGGGTGACGGGATGAGCTACTGGGGTGACGGGATGAGCTAGGGGTGACGGGATGAGCTAGGGGGTGACGGGATGAGCTAGGGGGTGACGGGATGAGCTACGAGGGGGTGACGGGATGAGCTAGGGGGTGACGGGATGAGCTACGGGGTGACGGGATGAGCTAGGGGGTGATGGGATGAGCTAGTGAGGGTGCTACGGGTGGGATGAGCTATGGGGTGGGATGAGCATGGTGGTGAGCTAGGTGAACTGATGAGTAGGGTGCGGGATGAGCTACGGGGTGAGGGATGAGCTAGGGGTGATGGGATGAGCTAGTGGGGTGATGGGATGAGCTAGAGGTGCATGGGATGAGCTACGAGGTGACGGGATGAGCTAGGGGTGACGGGATGAGCTAGGGTGGGATGAGCTAGGGTGAGGAATGAGCTAGGGGGTGACGGGATGAGCTATGGGGTGACGGGATGAGCTAGGGGGTGACGGGATGAGCTTGGAGGTGACGGGATGAGCTACGGGTGACAGGGATGAGCTACGGGGTTTTTTGGGGGGGGGACGGGATTAGTAGGGGTGCGTACGGGGTGACGGGATGAGCTAGGGGGTGACGGGATGAGCTACGGGGTGATGGGATGAGCTATGGGGTGACGGGATGAGCTAGGGGGTGACGGGATGAGCTACGGGGTGACGGGATGAGCTATGAGGTGACGGGATGAGCTACGAGGGGTGACGGGATGAGCTAGTGATGGGATGAGCTAGGGATGGGATGAGCTATGGGTGGGTGAGCTGGGTGATGGGATGAGCTATGGTGTGGGTGACGTGGGGATGAGCTAAGGGTACTATGGGGGGATGGCTCGGGTGACGGGATGAGCTACGAGGGTGACGGATGAGCTAGAGGGTGACGGGATGAGCTACGGGTGACGGGATGAGCTACGAGGTGACGGGATGAGCTATGGGGTGATGGAATGAGCTAGGGGTGGGATGGGATGAGCTAGGTGAGGTGATGGGGACTGGGGGGGACGGCTATACGGGGTGAGTGCGAGATGGGGTATGGGAGTGATGGGATGAGCTAGGGGGTGACGGGATGAGCTACGGGGTGACGGGATGAGCTACGGGGTGACGGGATGAGCTAGGGGGTGACGGGATGAGCTACGGGGTGACGGGATGAGCTATGAGGTGACAGGATGAGCTATGGGGTGGCAGGATGAGCTATGAGGTGACAGGATGAGCTAGGGGGTGACGGGATGAGCTAGGGGGTGACGGGATGAGCTAGGGGGTGACGGGATGAGCTAGGGGGTGACGGGATGAGCTACGGGGTGACGGGATGAGCTACGGGGTGACGGGATGAGCTACGGGGTGGCGGGATGAGCTACGGCGTGACGGGATGAGCTATGAGGTGACAGGATGAGCTATGAGGTGACGGGATGAGCTTGGAGGTGACAGGATGAGCTATGAGGTGACAGGATGAGCTGTGAGTGTTGGGGAAGGGTGGTCAGGCACCTCTAAATCTTCATGTGAGAGAATAAGGGAGGTTTCCACAATACTGAGGACTGTGGGCCAAGAGAGGACAGAGTTACAGGCGCAGTTCACAGGACGGCTGTCTTCTCTGAGTAAATCTCTCATCTTCAGAGTGCCAGGTGCTCTGGATTTGAGCCAGCAGGCCTCCAGGATGATGTCATGTGTTGTATCCACAAAGATCCCACTTCCAAATAAGGTCACAGCTGTGTTCTGCAGGTTAGGACTTTGAGTTGTCTTTGAGGCAAATCAATCAGACCAGCTCAGAAGGAAACAAGTCTGGGCAGAGGCCAGGGGCCTGGAGCCTGGCAGGATGACAGACAGACCAGCACACACCTCCTGAGTCTGAGAGTGTAGTGCCTGTTAAGACCCTAGGCCCCCAGCACTAGGACCCTGGAGGCTGGGGGCAGGGCCAACTGTGATCTACAGGGAGTCCTGAAAGGCAGCTCCTGGCCTTGGGTCCCTGCATGTTGTGAGCACACTCTGCCAGAAGCATAGATGAACATAATAAAGGCCCAACACCTTTTTTTTTTTTTTTTGGTCTTTTCGAGACAGGGTCTCCCTGTAGCCCCAGCTGTCCTGGAACTCACTCTGTAGACCAGGCTGGCCTTGAACTCACAAAGATCTGCCTGCCTCTGGCTCCCAAGTGCTAGGATTAAAGACATGTGCCACCACGCCCGGCCCAACATCTTCTTTTTAAAAAAATACTTTTTTATCTATTATTTTTATTTTATGTGTGTCATGCAATGCCCATGGAGTTCAGAAGAGGGTGTCGGATCATCTAGAACTAGAGCTATGGACCATTGTCAGTTGCTACATGGGTACTGGGAATTGAACCCGCATCCTCTGCAAGAGCAGTCAGTGCTCTTGACTGCTGAGCCATCTGTCTAGCCCCAGTTTCTTTTTAAAAACTATTTTATTTTTATTTTACATGTATGAGTGTTTTGCCTGCATGTATATAGGTGCACCTGTGTTGTGCAGTGCCCACAGAAGTCAGACAAGGGCATCAGATCCCCTGGAACTGGAGTTACAGACAGTTGTTAGCTGCCATGTGTGTGATGGGAATTGAACCCAGGTCCTCTGTAAAAGCAGTCAGTGCTCTTAGCTGCTGAGCCATCTCTCTAGGCTGGGTCCAACAGTTTCAATGGTATCAATTTGCTGCCTTGGTAATCTAGCCAAAATGAATGCAGGTTCTTCTATTCCAGTCTTAATCACTAATGCTAACTCTCATACTGCATAGCACACAGTAAATGTGTCTATATATCTAAATGTATACATGTGGTTTACAGAATGAACGCAAGTTAAAGGGCTGAAGCAGAGTTCAAAGAGTTCTCAGAGTAATGGAGGACTGTGCTGGAGCTGCCGGTTTCAGAGTGAAGTTACAGGGTACAGCTGAAGGATGAAAGGCCAAATTCGGGACTCAGAGCAGGAAACGATGGATTCATGTTCAGTTCCAGACAGTGAAAAAGTGGATAGGCAGGCAGCCATAGGCTGCATTGACAGCAGGAGACCAAGCCGAGTTGAAGCTCCAGGGACAGTCCTTGACGCACGCACCAGGTATCAGATGACAGGCTGGCGAGGGCCATGTCATCACAGTGATGGTGTCCATCACTTATGGAGTCCAGGTGAGGGATGACGCCCTTTCTTCAGACTGGTGTCTGATACGTTCTTAGGCCTTGTTTCCCCAATAAGATTTTTTTTTTGTCTTTTTGAGACAGGGTCTCCCTATAGCCCACCTGGCCTGGAACTCACTCTGTAGACAAGGCTGGCCTTGAACTCACAGAGATCCACCTGCCTCTGCCTCCTGAGTGCTAGGATTAAAGGTGTGCGCCACCACGCCCAGCTTAAAGATGATTCTTAGCCGCCATGTGGGTGTTGGGAATCAAACCCGGGTCCTCTGCAAGAGCAGTCAGTGCTCTTAACCACTGACCCATCTTTCCAGCCCCCTAATAGGATTTTAATATACTCGTCTGCTCCTACAGGCTCAGTTCACCTGATGAACTATAGGGTAGCTCCCTTCCCACTTCCAGAAATGAGTCAGTTATCAAGCTCTTCTGGGTGTGTAGTACCTGAAAGATGGTACAGTGTTTGGGTCTACCCAGGGGCTTCAGTCATCCTCCTTCAAAATGGAGTCAAAGGCTGCTTATAAAATGGAGTCTCCTAGGGCAAGGTATAGCCTAGAAAACTGTTTTGTACAATTTTGAGCAACTTAGACCAGTACAGCTTGATCTCAACCCTATGTCCACACTGTGCTTTGCATCTTTGAGGCTCGTTGGGCAGCCTCTCTCCCTCTCTCCTTCTCTCCCTCTCTCCCACTCCCTCTTCCTCTTGAAGGGTCCTGCAGGTCAGGGAAGGGCCCCCTAGTGGGATTGGCTTATGCCCTTGGAGGAACCTCAGCTACCGCGAGCTATCGTACACCTGTCTTGGCACCTGGAGGTGGATCCAGGACTCACCCAGTTTCATCTGACCCCATGGCTACATCTTTCCCACCTGCCCAGCCACTCAGGGTCCCTGACTGAACCTTTCTTATCCCCTATAGGACACAAGTGGACCTCTGGCAAGTTTTGCAGAACCAACAGTGTGCGATGAATGGTCAGGCCTCTCCTCTCGATGTCCTGGATAACAGCACTGAGCAGGCCATTGTCCCTAAAGTTATGAAGCACAACTTGAGAGCCAACACCTCATCTAGGCCCCAAGCAGAGGGTGCTCTGCTCTTCACAGCCAAGAGTATTGCTGGGGTATATGTGGAGGCCTTGGGGCAGACCCAGAGCTTCTACGCTGCCATGAAGCAGGGCCTCCTGCCCACTGGGCTCGGGTTAGCTTTACTTGAGGCCCAGGCCGCCACTGGGGGCCTTACGGACCTTGCCCAGAGCCAAGTGCTCCCTGTGTCTGAGGCCCTGAGGCAGGGTCTGGTGGGGCTGGAACTGAAGGAGAAGCTGCTAGCTGCTGAGCGTGCAGTCACTGGCTATCCTGACCCCTATGGGGGTAGAAAACTGGCCCTCTTTCAGGCCATCAAGAAGGAAGTTGTAGACAAGACCCTGGGGTGGAACTGGCTGGAGGCCCAACTAGCCACTGGGGGCCTGGTGGACCCAACCCAGGGTGTTCAAGTGACCCCAGAGATAGCTTGCCAGCAGGGCCTCTTGGACCAGGAAACATGGCTTAGTCTGGTGGAGTCAGTGCCTAGTACAGATGCCCCAGGTTTCCTCGACCCCAATACACTGGAGTGGATGCCCTACCGCATGCTGCTGGATCGGTGTGTGCAGGACCCCAGCTCAGGGCTTCCCCTGCTGCCCCTGAAGACCACCTTCCACACCCTCAGTGGGGCAGCCAGTGCTGCAGAGCTTCTGGAGGCAGGAGTACTGGATGAGGAGGCAGTGTGCGGCCTGCAGAAGGGTACACTAGTTGTATCAGATGTGAGTTCACGCCCTGAGGTGCAGCGCTACCTGGAGGGCACTGGAGGCTTGGCAGGGGTCGTCCTGTTGCCTAAAGGCCACAAGAAGAGCTTCTTCCAGGCTGCAGTTGAGCACTTGCTTCCAAGGAGCACTGCTCTGCGGCTCTTAGAGGCCCAGGCTGCCACACGCACTCTGGTGGATCCAGCCACAGGCCAGCGGCTATGGGTGGAAGAGGCAGTTAGGGCAGGCCTGGTTGGTCCAGAACTCTATGATCGGCTCCTCGTTGCAGAGCAGGCAGTGACAGGGTATCATGACCCCTTCAGCAGCTCCCGCATCCCCCTCTTCCAGGCCATGCAGAAGGAGCTTGTGGGCCAGCCACTGGCTCTGCGCCTCCTGGATGCCCAGCTGGCCACAGGTGGCCTTGTCTGCCCAGCTTCCAGGTTCCGGCTGCCTTTGGAGGCCGCCTTGCGCTTTGGATGCCTGGATGAGGAGACTCAGCAATGTCTGTCTCAGGCAGCAAGCTTCTCAGACCCCATCACACATCATAGTCTGAACTATGGAGAGTTACTGGCTCATTCTGTCACTGACCCGGAGACAGGGCTTGCCTTCCTGCCTCTCCCTGGGGAGCCCCAGGCAGAGGAGCCCCAAGCACCCACATTTATTGATCATTGCACACGGCAGGCCCTGAACAAGACCACAACCTCTATCTCCTCAGGGAGGTTCCAGGGCCGACCTGTATCCCTCTGGGAATTGCTCTTCTCTGAGATGGTGCCAGTGAAGCAGAGGGCAACGCTGGTCCAGCAGTACCAGAAAGGGATCCTGTCAGTGCAGGAGCTGGGAGCTGAGTTAAAGGCAACTGTTGAACAGGCTGCATCCACTGCCAAAGTCACTTTTGCTGGGCTGAGGGACACTGTGACACCGGGAGAACTGTTAAAGGCTGAGATTATCAACAAGGAGCTGTTTGAGCAGTTGGAACGTGGACAGACCTCAGCCCAGGATGTGAGCAGCCTGGTCTCAGTGCAGAGGTACCTGCAAGGGACCGGCTGCATCGCAGGCCTCCTGCTGCCTGACTCCCAGGAACGCTTCAGTATCTATGAGGCTCGTGGCAAGGGGCTCCTCAGGCCTGGCACTGCCCTGATCCTGCTGGAGGCTCAGGCTGCCACAGGCTTTATCATCAACCCTAAAGAGGACAAGAGGTACTCTGTGGAGGACGCTCTGAGAGCTGGCATCATTGGCCCCGATGTGTATGCAAAGCTGCTGTCTGCAGAGCGCGCCGTCACTGGCTACAAGGACCCCTACTCCGGGGAGAAGATCTCCCTCTTCCAGGCCATGCAGAGAGACCTCATTGTCAGAGACCATGGCATCCGCCTGCTGGAGGCCCAGATCGCCACAGGTGGCATCATTGATCCTGTGCACAGCCACCGAGTGCCCGTGGATGTGGCCTACCAGCGTGGCTACTTTGACCAGACGTTGAATGCAATCCTGTTGGACCCCTCTGATGACACCAAGGGCTTCTTTGACCCCAACACACATGAGAATCTCACCTACCTTCAGCTGCTGGAGCGCTGTGTACAAGATCCTCAGACAGGCATGTACTTCCTGCCACTCAGTAGTTCACAGCCGCAGCTGGTAGACAGCACCACTCGCCAGGCCTTGCAGAAATTGCTGCTATCTGTGCAACATGGGAGGTTCAAGGGGCAGAAGGTCTCTGCATGGGAGCTGATTAATTCAGAATACTTCAGCGAGGACTGGAGGAGCCAGCTACTGCAGCGTTATCGACAGCGCAAGATCACATTGGAGCAAGTCACTCAGCTTCTGGAAAAAGAGACAAGGAGGTGGGCAGATATCACACTGCCTGCACTTCAGGGCCAGGTCACTGTCTACCAGCTCTTGGAGGCCCAGGTCATCAACCAAGAGCTCCTAGACCAGGTGCTGGCAGGGACAATCAGCCCTGATGCCCTCCTTCACATGGATAGTGTCCACAGGTACCTGCAAGGCTTGGGTGCTGTGGGCGGGGTGCTACTACAGCCCTCCAACCAGCAGCTCAGTCTCTACCAGGCCATGAAGAAGAAGCTGCTGGCACCTGCCGTGGCCCTGGCCCTGCTGGAGGCCCAGGCAGCTACTGGAGCCATCAAAGACCCCTGTAGTCTAGAAACCCTGTCGGTAGATGAGGCTGTGCGCAGGGGCGTGGTGGGACCAGAGGTGTACGGCAGGCTGAAGCGGGCAGAGCACGCTATCACTGGCTTCAGGGATCCCTTTTCTGGAAAGAAGGTGACTCTATTTGGGGCCATGAAGAAGGGCCTTATCCCTGTGGAGCAGGCCACCCGCCTGTTAGAAGCTCAAGTGTCCACAGGAGGGGTCATTGACCCCACAGGGCACCTCCACCTTCCCATGCCTGTGGCAGTCCAGCGAGGCTGCATTGACCAAGAGATGGAGGTGGCCTTGGCCAGCTCTCCTGAGACATTTCCCACACCTGATGGCCGGGGACACATCAGCTATGCCAGGCTCCTGGAGCAGTGTACCCAGGACAAAGCCTCTGGACTTTACCTACTGCCTCTGACAGAAGATGCTCCTGCCGTCCTAGCTGACACACAGATCCAGGAGACCCTGCAAGCATCGGCGGGCACTGAGGACGGAATGTCCCTCTGGGACTTGCTCAACTCTTGCCACTTTACTGAGGAACAACGTGGGGACTTCCTGGAGGACCTTCGGGTGGGGAAGATCTCTGTACCACAGCTTCAGGACACTGTGCACAGGTGGGTGCATGAGGCAAAGCTCCTGGCCCAGGCCCACATCTCTGTGCCAGGCCCACGGGGTGAGGTCCCTGCCATTTGGCTACGAGATGCTGGCATCATCACCCAAGAGACACTGGAAGCACTGGTACAGGGTGTGATATCACCTGGTGAGGTAGCTGAGCAGCCCATTGTAAAGGCCTGTCTTTGGGGCACAGGCTGCATAGCTGGCGTGCTGCTGCAGCCCTCGGGGACCAAGGTGAGCATTGCCCAGGCCATGAGAGATGGCCTTCTGCCCACGGGCCTGGGTCAGCAGCTACTGGAGGCCCAGGTGGCATCTGGCTCCCTTGTTAACCCACTGACCAATCAGAGACTGTCAGTGGAAGGTGCAGTGAAGGCTGGCCTGGTGGGCAGAGAGTTGAGTGAGCAGCTCAGACAGGTGGAAAGGGCTGTGACAGGGTACTCAGACCCCTACTCAGGGGGCTCCCTCTCTCTATGGCAGTCTATGGAGAAGGGGCTTATACCCCAGAGTGAGGGTTTCCCTCTCCTGCAAGTGCAGCTGGCCACAGGGGGTATTATAGACCCTGTCCATGGGGTGCATCTGCCCCAGACAGTGGCCTGCAAGCTCGGCCTCCTGGATGAGCAGACTAACCAGGCACTAACTACCACCAAGGAGGAAAACAAGTTCTTCTTTGACCCCAACTCCCATGCCAAGGTGACATACCAGCAGCTTAGGAAGGTCTGCGTGGTAGATGCTGATGCCGGTCTATGGCTGCTGCCACTGGCACAGGACACTGTGCTTGAGGTGGACGATCACACTGCAGTGGCCCTGAGGGCCATGAAAGTGCCCATCAACATGGGGAGGTTCCAAGGACACAGTGTTTCACTCTGGGATTTGCTACACTCTGAATATGTTAGTGCTGAAAAACGGCAGGAGTTGGTGGCGCTCTGTTGCTCTGGGAGGGCTGCAGCCCTGAGGCAGGTGGTCAGTGTGGTCACCACCCTGGTGGAAGCAGGAGAGAAGCAGCCCTCACAGGCCACCTTCAGAGGGCTCCGGAAGCAGGTATCGGCCAGGGATTTGTTCAGGTCCCAGCTGATCAACAAGCAGACACTGGATGAACTAAATCAGGGAAAGAGGACAGTGCAGGAGGTGACAGAGATGGACAGCGTGAGGTGGTCCCTGGAAGGAGGCAATTTCATTGCTGGGGTCCTCATTCAAGGTACCAGGGAGAAGATGAGCATCCCAGAGGCCTTGCAGAGGCGCATCCTGCGGCCTGGCACGGCCCTGGTGCTGCTGGAGGCACAGGCGGCCACTGGCTTCATCATCGACCCTGTGCAGAGCAGGAAGCTGACAGTGGAACAGGCATTCCAGGCAGGGATGTTCAGCAAGGAAACCTACATGAAGCTGCTGTCCGCTGAGCGTGCTGTCACCGGCTACACAGACCCCTACACCGGGGAGCAGATCTCCCTCTTCCAGGCCATGCAGAAGGACCTCATCGTCAGGGACCACGGCATCCGCCTGCTGGAGGCCCAGATCGCCACGGGTGGCATCATTGACCCTGTGCACAGCCACCGAGTGCCTGTAGATGTGGCCTACCAGCGTGGCTATTTCGATGAGGAGATGAACCGCATCTTGGCTGATCCAAGCGATGACACCAAGGGATTCTTCGACCCCAACACACATGAGAACCTCACCTACCTGCAGCTGCTCGAGCGCTGCGTGGAAGACCCCGAGACGGGTCTGTACATGTTAGAAATTGTGAAGAAAGGAGAAACCTACATGTTCATTGACGAAACCATGAGACAAGCTCTGCGGTCCAGAACTGTGAAAATGCACGTAGGGAGGTTTGAGGGACAGACGGTGTCTGTGTGGGACCTACTAACCTCTCAGTACTTTACAGAGGGAAGGAAGAGAGAACTTGTCCAAGAATACAGAACCCAGAACATGGGGCTGGAGAGGCTACTTGAGGTTGTCATCAACACTGTGGAAGAAATAGAGAGGCAAAACCAAGTCATCAAGGTGCCGGCCATCCACGGAGATGTGACTGCTACAGAAATGTTCAACTCTGGGATCCTTGACAAAAAGACCCTGGATGCACTTCACAGTGGGGAAAAGAGTTGCCAGGACCTCCGACAGCTTGAGCATGTGAGAACATACCTGGAAGGCAGAGGCTGCATTGCTGGAGTGACCGCACCCCTCACCCAGGAGGTAATGAGTTTCATGGAGGCCAGTAAGGAAGAACTCATCCCTGCAGGGTTTGCAGTTCAGTTGCTGGAAGCACAGGCAGCCACTGGATTCCTAATGGACCCAAGCACCTGCCAGAAGCTGTGTGTGGACAAGGCCATAGCAGCAGGCCTGGTGAGGGAAGACCTGAGGGAAAGGCTCATGAACGCAGAGAGGGCAGCGAAGGGCTACAAAGACCCGGCCACAGGAGAGACTATCCCACTGTTTCAGGCCATGGAAAAGAAGTTAGTGAAGAGGGAGGAGGCACTGAGGCTGCTGGAGGTTCAGGTGGCAACAGGAGGCGTTGTTGACCCATGCCACCATCATCGTGTGCCCCTGGAAATGGCCTGCAGGCGTGGCTGTCTGCATGAAGACATCATCCCACTCATTGCTGACCAGAAGCACATGAGGAAAAGGTTTGTAGATCCCAACACACAAGAGAAGGTCACATATAAGGAGCTGCAGGACAGGTGCCAGAAGGACAAGAAGTCAGGCTGGGTTCTGTTCCCAGTGGTCAAGGATGACAAAGACTGTGTGCATGTTGATGAGGCGACTAGGAGGGCCCTGCAGGCAGAGCAGGTGGACGTGACTGTGGGGAGGTACAGAGGCCAGAGGCCATCAGTATGGGAACTGCTGAACTCAGAGTATGTGACAGAAGAGAAGAAACTCAAATTGGTGAGGTTATACAAAGGCAACACAGTCCAAGCACTGCAGAAAGTCATAAAACTTATTCTACAAATGATCATAGAAAAGGAAAGGACTAGAAAGCAGCTATGGTTCCGAGGAATCCGAACACAGGTCACAGCTGAGGAGCTCTGTAGCTCAGGTGTCATTACCAGAGGGACTCTGGAGGACTTGAGAGATGGCAGGAAGATAGTAGACGAAATTCAGACTCAAGAAGATGTGAAGCGCTACCTGGAGGGCACCAGCTGCATTGCGGGCGTCCTGGTGCCCGTTCAGGGACAGCCGGGCCACCAGGAGAAGATGAGCATCTACCAGGCCATGTGGAAAGGCCTGCTTCGCCCGGGCACGGCCTTGGTGCTGCTGGAGGCTCAGGCAGCCACCGGCTTCGTCGTCGACCCGGTGAACAATCGCAGACTCTCCGTCGAGGAGGCCGTGGCCGCGGGCGTGGTGGGTGGTGAGATCAGGGAGAAGCTGCTCTCTGCAGAGCGCGCAGTCACCGGCTACAAGGACCCCTACTCCGGGGAGCCCATCTCCCTCTTCCAGGCCATGCAGAGGGGCCTCATCGTGAGGGACCACGGCATCCGCCTGCTGGAGGCCCAGATCGCCACGGGTGGGGTCATCGACCCTGTGCACAGCCACCGGGTGCCCGTGGACGTGGCCTACCAGCGGGGCTACTTTGACCAGGAGATGAGCCGGGTGCTGTCTGACCCGGGAGATGACACCAAGGGCTTCTTTGACCCCAACACCCACGAGAACCTCACCTACTTGCAGCTTCTGCGCCGCTGTGTGCGGGACCCAGAGACTGGTCTCTACATGCTGCAGCTGGCGGGCAAGGGTTCCACCGTGCACCACCTGAGCCAGGAACTGCGTGGGGCCCTCCGAGAGGCCCGTGTGACCCCTGGCTCCGGGGACTTCCAGGGCCAGAGCATCTCTGTCTGGGAGCTGCTCTTCTACCGGGAGGTGCCTGAGAGCCTGCGCCAGGACCTGCTGCGCCGCTACCAGGCAGGAGGGCTGACCGTGCAGGACCTGAGCTCCTCCCTCGTCTCTCTGCTGGCCCGGGCTGAGGATGGGAGCCCACGGGGCGCGGATCCCCGGGGTGCCCTGCGTAAGGCCACCATGGAAGTCAGGGTGGGGCTCCTCCGGGGGCACTCGGTGCCAGTGTGGGACGTCCTGACCTCCCGCTACGTGAACGGGGAGGTTCGCGAGGAGCTGCTGGCCCAGTTCAGCTCCGGGACACTGCCTCTGTCCGCTCTGAAGAGCAGGCTGGCCACCATCGTTGAAGAGGGCGAGGAGACCCAGGGCACCCGCCCCGAGAACGGCATGGGTTCGCCGGGGCATTGGGAGACCCAGCAGGAAAGCCCAGGTCAGGCCGAGGTGGAGGACAGTAGTGCCGAGGCCGCCAGGCGGCAGCAGGAGCAGACCCTGCGCGATGCCACCATGCAGGTGAACTCTGGGCAGTTCCAGGGCCAGCGGGTTTCCGTGTGGAAAGTCCTCTTCTCTTCGTACCTCGGCGAGAGCCGCCGAGAGGAGCTCCTTGCCCGGCACCTGGCTGGTACCCTGGGGCTGGAGGACCTTGTAGCCGTACTGGCCCAAGTCATTGAGGAAACAGAGGAATGGCTCAGCAAGGTGTCCTTCCCCGGCCTCAGACACCAGGTGTCCGCTTCAGAGTTGCGCACGTCTGGCATCCTGGACTCCGAGACCCTGAGGGAACTGGCACAGGGCACCAAGACCCTGCAGGAGGTGACGGAGATGGACTCGGTCAAGCGCTACCTGGAGGGCACCAGCTGCATTGCGGGCGTCCTGGTGCCCGTTCAGGGACAGCCGGGCCGCCAGGAGAAGATGAGCATCTACCAGGCCATGTGGAAAGGCCTGCTTCGCCCGGGCACGGCCTTGGTGCTGCTGGAGGCTCAGGCAGCCACCGGCTTCGTCGTCGACCCGGTGAACAATCGCAGACTCTCCGTCGAGGAGGCCGTGGCCGCGGGCGTGGTGGGTGGTGAGATCAGGGAGAAGCTGCTCTCTGCAGAGCGCGCAGTCACCGGCTACAAGGACCCCTACTCCGGGGAGCCCATCTCCCTCTTCCAGGCCATGCAGAGGGGCCTCATCGTGAGGGACCACGGCATCCGCCTGCTGGAGGCCCAGATCGCCACGGGTGGGGTCATCGACCCTGTGCACAGCCACCGGGTGCCCGTGGACGTGGCCTACCAGCGGGGCTACTTTGACCAGGAGATGAGCCGGGTGCTGTCTGACCCGGGAGATGACACCAAGGGCTTCTTTGACCCCAACACCCACGAGAACCTCACCTACTTGCAGCTTCTGCGCCGCTGTGTGCGGGACCCAGAGACTGGTCTCTACATGCTGCAGCTGGCGGGCAAGGGTTCCACCGTGCACCACCTGAGCCAGGAACTGCGTGGGGCCCTCCGAGAGGCCCGTGTGACCCCTGGCTCCGGGGACTTCCAGGGCCAGAGCATCTCTGTCTGGGAGCTGCTCTTCTACCGGGAGGTGCCTGAGAGCCTGCGCCAGGACCTGCTGCGCCGCTACCAGGCAGGAGGGCTGACCGTGCAGGACCTGAGCTCCTCCCTCGTCTCTCTGCTGGCCCGGGCTGAGGATGGGAGCCCACGGGGCGCGGATCCCCGGGGTGCCCTGCGTAAGGCCACCATGGAAGTCAGGGTGGGGCTCCTCCGGGGGCACTCGGTGCCAGTGTGGGACGTCCTGACCTCCCGCTACGTGAACGGGGAGGTTCGCGAGGAGCTGCTGGCCCAGTTCAGCTCCGGGACACTGCCTCTGTCCGCTCTGAAGAGCAGGCTGGCCACCATCGTTGAAGAGGGCGAGGAGACCCAGGGCACCCGCCCCGAGAACGGCATGGGTTCGCCGGGGCATTGGGAGACCCAGCAGGAAAGCCCAGGTCAGGCCGAGGTGGAGGACAGTAGTGCCGAGGCCGCCAGGCGGCAGCAGGAGCAGACCCTGCGCGATGCCACCATGCAGGTGAACTCTGGGCAGTTCCAGGGCCAGCGGGTTTCCGTGTGGAAAGTCCTCTTCTCTTCGTACCTCGGCGAGAGCCGCCGAGAGGAGCTCCTTGCCCGGCACCTGGCTGGTACCCTGGGGCTGGAGGACCTTGTAGCCGTACTGGCCCAAGTCATTGAGGAAACAGAGGAATGGCTCAGCAAGGTGTCCTTCCCCGGCCTCAGACACCAGGTGTCCGCTTCAGAGTTGCGCACGTCTGGCATCCTGGACTCCGAGACCCTGAGGGAACTGGCACAGGGCACCAAGACCCTGCAGGAGGTGACGGAGATGGACTCGGTCAAGCGCTACCTGGAGGGCACCAGCTGCATTGCGGGCGTCCTGGTGCCCGTTCAGGGACAGCCGGGCCGCCAGGAGAAGATGAGCATCTACCAGGCCATGTGGAAAGGCCTGCTTCGCCCGGGCACGGCCTTGGTGCTGCTGGAGGCTCAGGCAGCCACCGGCTTCGTCGTCGACCCGGTGAACAATCGCAGACTCTCCGTCGAGGAGGCCGTGGCCGCGGGCGTGGTGGGTGGTGAGATCAGGGAGAAGCTGCTCTCTGCAGAGCGCGCAGTCACCGGCTACAAGGACCCCTACTCCGGGGAGCCCATCTCCCTCTTCCAGGCCATGCAGAGGGGCCTCATCGTGAGGGACCACGGCATCCGCCTGCTGGAGGCCCAGATCGCCACGGGTGGGGTCATCGACCCTGTGCACAGCCACCGGGTGCCCGTGGACGTGGCCTACCAGCGGGGCTACTTTGACCAGGAGATGAGCCGGGTGCTGTCTGACCCGGGAGATGACACCAAGGGCTTCTTTGACCCCAACACCCACGAGAACCTCACCTACCTCCAGCTGCTTCAGAGAGCTACAGTGGACCCTGAGTCTGGATTGTTGTTTCTCTCTCTCATGGTCTGATTGGTATTCTTTGTCACTTCCTCTGCCTTTCTGATGTTAGCACATAATCTCATCCTTGTCTTGGATCTGTATAATCTTCCTGTTGTTTCAGATTTTTTTATCATCAAGGTTCATTTGTAAGTTATCCTATGCTATTCCATCGTGCTGCTTCTGTTTTATTCCTTCTTCTCCCATTACTATGTCCTTTTTGAATGACAGGCTCTTACACTTTATCACATGCTGTACTGGTATTCCCTCTTTTGTCACCCTCAGTGCCCTTGTGTTGAGATTGTGAGCAGCTCTTCCTGGTGGGTGCTTTCAACATGTTAATTTCCATGATGCTCTTGATTTCCTTCAGCATTTAGTATGTTTGTCCTTGTCCTTGTTTTACATCTCACTGAAGTATATCAGCAGTATTTTACTATATTACAGTTTTTTAGTTCATACCTTGCATACTAAATGACCTTCCTGTTTATTTGTGGACTCATTTCCCACCAGCTAGAATCCTCAGTTCAGTGGCAGTGTCTGATCTGTGTTACCTGCTTAATGTTCACTGCTGTGCTGAGAGCGACTGCAGCTGGACCTGAGTCCTGTAGGGACCGGCTTACCCAGTGTCCTGGCAGATACTTACCAGGTGGTAGTTAAATTTGACCAGAATTCTTGAATCTTGAATGGTTTGGAGTTTTGTTTTTGTTTTACAGAGAAAATGTTTTATTTTGACTCAGGATCAGAAGCCACAAGGCCAACATTTTTGTCACGCTACAGCTTTCTTGGTAGCAGAGTGAAGGACATCCCCAGGAAAGAGGCAAGGAGTAGAAATGAATGAATGAATGAAAGAAAGAAAGATAGAAAGAGAAAGAGAAAAAGAAGAAAGAAAGAAAGAAAGAAAGAGAGAGAAAGAGAGAAAGAGAAAGAGAGAAAGAAGAAAGAAAGAAAGAAAGAAAGAAAGAAAGAAAGAAAGAAAGAAAGAAAGAAAGAAAGAAAAGAAAGAAAAGGCTGGAGAGATGGCTCAGCGGTTAAGGGCACCAACTGCTCTTGCAGAGGACCTGGGTTTGATTCCCAGCACCCACATGGTGCTGTCTTTAACTCTAGTTCCAGGGGAATCCGATGCCTTCTTCTGACCTCCAAATAACAGCACAACACGTGTGCAACTCCCTACATGCAGACAGTATACTCGTACACATAAAATAATAAAAAAGAAAGAGAGAAAGAAAGAAAAACCTGGAAGCTGGATATGGTGGCACAGGACTTTAAGTCCCGGCACTTAGGAGGCAGAGGCAGACAGATCTCTGTGAAATAGAAGCAAGTTTCAAGCCAGCTGGGGCTACAGGGAGATGGTATCTCGAAAAGACAAATAAATAAATAAATAAAATAAAAACCTGGTTTGTAAAGATGGCTCAGTGGTTGGAGCACTAGCTGCTCTTGGAGAGGATCCAGGCTTCGGTCCCAGCACCCTCATGGTGGCCACCAACTGTCTATATCTCCTGTTCTAGGGGATCTGATGCTCCCTTCTGGCCTCTGCAGACATTGCATGCACATGGTGCACTTACATACATGCAGGCAATTACTGGTACATGTAAAATAAAAATAAATAAATAAATTTAATAAACTTATAAGTATAATAGTTTGCTTGCTTGTTTGGTTGGTTGGCAGATTTTGGCAATGCTGAACATCAAACTCAGCACATGGTATTTTGATAATTCCAGCACCTGGACCATCACTGCTGCCATTTGTCAGTTGTCTTCCCTCTCCAGACTCACCCAATCTAGCACTTGGAATAGTGAGCTACACTATTGTCCTGCTGGTCCTCGTCCTGCTTGGGTTGGGCCACAAGTGATGTCCACCCACTGTGATGATGTCTACCTGCTGTGATGATGTCCACCTGTTGTGATGACGTCCACCTAGTGTGATGATGTCCACCTACTGTTATCATGTCCACTTACTGTGATGATGACCACCTGTTGTGATAATGTCCACCTACTGTGATGATGTCCACCTATTGTGGTGATGTCCACCTACTGTGATGATGTCACCTGCTGTGATGATGTCCACCTACTGTGATGATGTCCACCTACTGTTATGATGTCCACTTACTGTGATGATGACCACCTGTTGTGATGATGTCCACCTACTGTGATGATGTCCACCTGCTGTGGTGATGTCCACCTGCTGTGATGATGTCCACCTACTGTGATGTTGTCCACCTGCTGTGGTGATGTCCACCTGAACTCACAGAGATCCACCTGCCTCTGCCTCCCGAGTGCTGGGATTAAAGGCATGTGCTACCATGCCCGGCCTGTCTTTTTAACTTTTTACCATGCTGTGGGGAGCTGTAAGCATGGGTGTAAGCATGGGTGCTGGTTGGGCTAGAAGTGAGCCCAAGACTTGTGTGGGTTGTGTGAGGGGCAAAGGACCCCTCCTCCAGTTCTAGCTAGGTTTCTTCTATTTCCCCACATACTCTGGGCCCCATTTAGACAATAGGGCCTTTTTCTAGCCTGTGCTACCAGGCCGTTCCACAGAACCAAGAATGTGCTCAGAGCAAAGCAGCCAGAGAAGAGGGAGGGGAGGGGCCTGCCATGCACACTCTGAACCTTCAAAGCCCTGTGCTGGGATTTTCTGTCCACAAAGGTAGGAGCTCTGGAGGCTCTTAGGTCCCTGCTATGGCCACCACAAGGCCCACAGGATTGGGAAAGGAGGGAGAAGTGGGAATTCCTGTTACACTCTAGAGCTTACAGAGGGAAAGAGCAAGTTTCTCTCAAGTCTTTGGTTTGCCATTACCACACAAAGCTCAGATGTGACCAAGCTCAGGTCAAGGCCACAGTCACAGAAGAATAATCCAGCAGATTCCCTACCTCAGCAATTGTTCTTTGCTCTGATGTTTTGGTCTAGCCACTGTGACCCTTCGAATCCCCTGGGTGTAGCTTGCTCATGTTTTAGCCAGAGAGATCAGCTGTGAGAGAGCCAAGCCGCAGCACCTTCCACCTTCTTGGCCAGCCACAGAAGATTCAAACGTTACTCTCTGACTTTACCAAGGATGACTTGAGTCCTGACTGGAAACTTGTAAGCACTAACACCAAGCTGCAGCCTCACAGCTGTGTCTGACACTACAAGGATGTCACTGGCCACATTCTGGGCTAGGAAATGCAGGGTCTCAAGAGACATTCAAGGAGAATGGGCAGTGCTTGCTGACTGTCACCCTCTGCTGCCCTGAAGTGTTCTGGGCTAGCCGCAGTGTCCCACGCAGTAGTCTCGCCGGCAAGAACTTCACGTGGACAATAGGATTCTTCTGTAGCAGTATTTATTGTGCACAGCTCTTTTGTGAGAAGGACCCCGAAATGGGGCAGAAGCACTGCTTATATAGCAGTATCTGTGTTACCTGCTTAATGTTCACTGCTGTGCTGAGAGCGACTGCAGCTGGACCTGAGTCCTGTAGGGACCGGCTTACCCAGTGTCCTGGCAGATACTTACCAGGTGGTAGTTAAATTTGACCAGAATTCTTGAATCTTGAATGGTTTGGAGTTTTGTTTTTGTTTTACAGAGAAAATGTTTTATTTTGACTCAGGATCAGAAGCCACAAGGCCAACATTTTTGTCACGCTACAGCTTTCTTGGTAGCAGAGTGAAGGACATCCCCAGGAAAGAGGCAAGGAGTAGAAATGAATGAATGAATGAAAGAAAGAAAGAAAGAAAGAGAAAGAGAAAAAGAAGAAAGAAAGAAAGAAAGAAAGAGAGAGAAAGAGAGAAAGAGAAAGAGAGAAAGAAGAAAGAAAGAAAGAAAGAAAGAAAGAAAGAAAGAAAGAAAGAAAGAAAGAAAGAAAGAAAAGAAAGAAAAGGCTGGAGAGATGGCTCAGCGGTTAAGGGCACCAACTGCTCTTGCAGAGGACCTGGGTTTGATTCCCAGCACCCACATGGTGCTGTCTTTAACTCTAGTTCCAGGGGAATCCGATGCCTTCTTCTGACCTCCAAATAACAGCACAACACGTGTGCAACTCCCTACATGCAGACAGTATACTCGTACACATAAAATAATAAAAAAGAAAGAGAGAAAGAAAGAAAAACCTGGAAGCTGGATATGGTGGCACAGGACTTTAAGTCCCGGCACTTAGGAGGCAGAGGCAGACAGATCTCTGTGAAATAGAAGCAAGTTTCAAGCCAGCTGGGGCTACAGGGAGATGGTATCTCGAAAAGACAAATAAATAAATAAATAAAATAAAAACCTGGTTTGTAAAGATGGCTCAGTGGTTGGAGCACTAGCTGCTCTTGGAGAGGATCCAGGCTTCGGTCCCAGCACCCTCATGGTGGCCACCAACTGTCTATATCTCCTGTTCTAGGGGATCTGATGCTCCCTTCTGGCCTCTGCAGACATTGCATGCACATGGTGCACTTACATACATGCAGGCAATTACTGGTACATGTAAAATAAAAATAAATAAATAAATTTAATAAACTTATAAGTATAATAGTTTGCTTGCTTGTTTGGTTGGTTGGCAGATTTTGGCAATGCTGAACATCAAACTCAGCACATGGTATTTTGATAATTCCAGCACCTGGACCATCACTGCTGCCATTTGTCAGTTGTCTTCCCTCTCCAGACTCACCCAATCTAGCACTTGGAATAGTGAGCTACACTATTGTCCTGCTGGTCCTCGTCCTGCTTGGGTTGGGCCACAAGTGATGTCCACCCACTGTGATGATGTCTACCTGCTGTGATGATGTCCACCTGTTGTGATGACGTCCACCTAGTGTGATGATGTCCACCTACTGTTATCATGTCCACTTACTGTGATGATGACCACCTGTTGTGATAATGTCCACCTACTGTGATGATGTCCACCTATTGTGGTGATGTCCACCTACTGTGATGATGTCACCTGCTGTGATGATGTCCACCTACTGTGATGATGTCCACCTACTGTTATGATGTCCACTTACTGTGATGATGACCACCTGTTGTGATGATGTCCACCTACTGTGATGATGTCCACCTGCTGTGGTGATGTCCACCTGCTGTGATGATGTCCACCTACTGTGATGTTGTCCACCTGCTGTGGTGATGTCCACCTGAACTCACAGAGATCCACCTGCCTCTGCCTCCCGAGTGCTGGGATTAAAGGCATGTGCTACCATGCCCGGCCTGTCTTTTTAACTTTTTACCATGCTGTGGGGAGCTGTAAGCATGGGTGTAAGCATGGGTGCTGGTTGGGCTAGAAGTGAGCCCAAGACTTGTGTGGGTTGTGTGAGGGGCAAAGGACCCCTCCTCCAGTTCTAGCTAGGTTTCTTCTATTTCCCCACATACTCTGGGCCCCATTTAGACAATAGGGCCTTTTTCTAGCCTGTGCTACCAGGCCGTTCCACAGAACCAAGAATGTGCTCAGAGCAAAGCAGCCAGAGAAGAGGGAGGGGAGGGGCCTGCCATGCACACTCTGAACCTTCAAAGCCCTGTGCTGGGATTTTCTGTCCACAAAGGTAGGAGCTCTGGAGGCTCTTAGGTCCCTGCTATGGCCACCACAAGGCCCACAGGATTGGGAAAGGAGAGAGAAGTGGGAATTCCTGTTACACTCTAGAGCTTACAGAGGGAAAGAGCAAGTTTCTCTCAAGTCTTTGGTTTGCCATTACCACACAAAGCTCAGATGTGACCAAGCTCAGGTCAAGGCCACAGTCACAGAAGAATAATCCAGCAGATTCCCTACCTCAGCAATTGTTCTTTGCTCTGATGTTTTGGTCTAGCCACTGTGACCCTTCGAATCCCCTGGGTGTAGCTTGCTCATGTTTTAGCCAGAGAGATCAGCTGTGAGAGAGCCAAGCCGCAGCACCTTCCACCTTCTTGGCCAGCCACAGAAGATTCAAACGTTACTCTCTGACTTTACCAAGGATGACTTGAGTCCTGACTGGAAACTTGTAAGCACTAACACCAAGCTGCAGCCTCACAGCTGTGTCTGACACTACAAGGATGTCACTGGCCACATTCTGGGCTAGGAAATGCAGGGTCTCAAGAGACATTCAAGGAGAATGGGCAGTGCTTGCTGACTGTCACCCTCTGCTGCCCTGAAGTGTTCTGGGCTAGCCGCAGTGTCCCACGCAGTAGTCTCGCCGGCAAGAACTTCACGTGGACAATAGGATTCTTCTGTAGCAGTATTTATTGTGCACAGCTCTTTTGTGAGAAGGACCCCGAAATGGGGCAGAAGCACTGCTTATATAGCAGTCTAGAGGGCTCGTGTATGCTCTGGATTGGTGCAGTGCCCTGATGCCTCATTAACATGCCCAAGGCGCGGGCTCAGCCTGGGCTCAGAGAGCGTGGGCTCAGAGAGTAGTAGTCATGCGCAGTTTCTCCAATGCAAAGGCAACGGTGGGAAGCGGCTTGTAGTGACTCAGGAAGTCGGCGCCATCTTTAGGGCGCGGTTCAGCACACATTGTGTGGTAGGCTGCCAACACCGCAGCAGGCTGCGTGTCTGAAAAGTTGAGGTGTGAGTCTGGGGAGGAATGGAAGAGGGGCAGCAGCCTGTGCTGCACCTGCTGGTCACTGTGCCCGCCACTCACCAAAGCAAGTTCCTCAGTTCTGAGATCCTGTGACAAAAATGACTCTCCTGCCCCTACAAACCAACTGTGGCTTGTGCAAAGGGGGCAGTCCAGCTCCAGGCTCCAGCTCCAGCTCCAGGCTCCAGCTCCAGCTCCAGGCTCCAGCTCCAGCTCCAGCTCCAGCTCCAGCTCCAGGTTCCAGGCTCCAGCTCCAGGCTCCAGGCTCCAGGCTCCAGGCTCCAGGCTCCAGGCTCCAGCTCCAGCTCCAGCTCCAGCTCCAGGCTCCAGCTCCAGGCTCCAGCTGCTGCATTTGTCTCCCAGTCACCCCTTGCCTACCAACTATTCTTTGCCAGTTATGGATTTTCCTTTTTTTTTCAAATGGGCATAATAACAGCTCTTGACTCAGGGATAGTTGTGTGTAGATAAAATGCTTCCTGGAGGGCTTCCAAAAGCATCTGAAGTCGTGGTTGAAGGAGTGCAGCATTTTAACATGTTTGTGTCTTTTCTCTTCTTACCCCCAAAAAAACCCCCAGCCTCAAATCAGGCCAAGGCATCCTTCTAGCTAGACAGAAATTAGGGTTGCTATGGAAACAATCCAAAGGAACAACCTAGTTAATAGTTTGTATTGAAAACTGGCTTTATACTAAGCATACTGGCCTGTATCTGTGATCTCAGCACTCAAAAGCTGAAGCAGGAAGATTGTGAGTTTGAGGATGGCCTGGCTTTAAACCATCCTCAAAACCACAAAACCACACACACACATGCCACACACACACGCACACATGCACACACACATATACACACACCATTTACTTGAAGGACAGATATTGACTGGGTCAACATGACTACTTCTCTAGCCTGCAACACACTACAACTATTTACTCCTTTATTTTAGTGACATGAGAAGACAGAGGTTGGGGCAGACCAGCATCTGGCCTGACTTTCCCTCCCTTGCTGTCTTTGACCCACTCCAGGGCTAGAAGGGGCTTGATTGACAATCCCAAAAGGCAACAAACTACCCAGATCAGAACATACCTGAGCTAATAAGGGTGAGAGAGCATGTTATCCAACCATATAAGCCCTTCTTACATCCCATGTGCGGAAGCTAGGGTACGAGCTGATGGATCTGCCATGGGACCACAGTGGGGACAGATGACTTTGCACCAAGACACATAGGTGACAGCTCACACCAGGGCTGGGATGCTTGGGTTCAAAAAGTGCTCCACTTCTATGTAGCCAGGAACCTGCCACAAGTCCCTTTGCAGCCACTTTAACCACAATGGCCCGAGGCACAGAGGAAGGTGGGATTTCTCACACTACCTTGGACCCACCAAAGGTGGGAAACTAGAGAGGACAACCCCCCACATACACCTTTTAAAAAGATCCTGAGGCACACACCTTTAGTATTAACCCTCAGTAGGCAGAGGCAGGTGCATCTCTATGAGATCAAGGCCACCCTGGTCTACATAGCAAGTTCCAGGCCAGCTGGGGCTACAGGGAGACCCTGTCTCAAAGACCAGAAAAAAATTCCCATCTCAAAACAAATATAATTAAGTAATGCCATGCATGATTCAATAGACCAGAGCACACCAAGTGGGACAGCTGCAGGACTGCTAGTTCAGCTCCAGAAAGGATGCAGCATGCAACAGGTACAGATCCTGGACACTGTGCCTGTGAGATAAGCCTTAAAATGTCACCAGGGAACTGGGAACTTTAGTAAGAGAAATTCTCAAAATGAAAAGTACAGTAACTAGAATGAAACAGGTTTAACCACAAGCAGATTTAACCAGCCTGGTGGAGGATTTGCCAGCATATGTGGGTGAAATGGAAGCAGGCATTATGGAAAACAGCACAAGAGAGTTGTGAAGCACAGAGGAAAGAGTGTAGGAGTCAAAGAACAAAACAAGATCTCTGGGTACACCAACCAATTCCTGGAAGGAAGAAGGCTGGAAAATGAAAGAGAAGAAGCATTGGGAGGGATGATGGCACGGAGTTTGCCATATCTAATCAGACATTAATGTCTCCATTTAAGAAATTTCCAGAGCTGAGGGTGTGGTTCAGTGATACAGCACATGCTTAGTACATACAAGGCCCTGGACTTGATCCCCAAGCCCTTTCCAAGTCCAAGAGAAAGTTAAGCTGCCATGGAGAAGCAAGAGGTGGTCTGGCAGACAACTGAGTTCTCCAAGGCAGCAGGAAGAAAGGTAGAGGAGGGTGCACAGATAGCCAGAGCCCTGCCCATCAGCACAGACCCAGAGAGGTTACTGGGACACACAGAGCCCTCTGACAGGTCCAACTCTCAATCTGGTGACTGAGTGTCACGTACCAGGGCCCATCACCAGATTAGAACTCTGTCCCTGGTAGTCCACAGTAGAGCTTGCGAGCCAACCCAGCCTATTTTCCTGTGTGAGTGTTCTAGTTTGTCCTCCATCACTGTGACAAAACACTCTGACCGACACCAACTTGGGGAGGAAAGGGTTTATTCAGCTTACATTTCCTGGGTCACAGTTCTCACTCAGGGAGCCCAAGGCAAGAACTCAGGGCAGGAACCTGGAGGCAGGAGCTGAAGCACAGGCCATGGAAGAATGCTGTCCACTGGCTTGCTCCCCTGGCTCATGCCCAGCCTGCCTTCTTATACAGTACACAACAACCTGCCCAAGGTGGCACCACCCATTGTGGGTTGGGTCCTCCCACATTGCTTGACAATCAAGACAATACTCCACGGATGTGGCCACAGGCCAATCCAATGGAGCCAATTCCCCAATTGAGGCTCCCTCAACCCAGGTGTGTCAAGTTGACACTAAAGCTATCCAGCACAGTGAGGAAGTGGGGGCCGATGAGTGAGTCCAGAACACCCTCCTGGGCTCCAGAACACCCTCCTAGGCTCCAGAACACCTTCCTAGGCTCCAGAACACCCTCCTAGGCTCCAGAACACCCCCCTAGGCTCCAGAACACCCTCCTAGGCTCCAGAACACCTTCCTAGGCTCCAGAACACCTTCCTAGGCTCCAGAACATCCTCCTAGGCTCCAGAACACCCTCCTAGGCTCCAGAACACCTTCCTAGGCTCCAGAACACCTTCCTAGGATCCAGCTCTCAAGCTGTCCTTGCCTGACTCTACTCTCAGATTCTTCAGGATTTGTTCTTTTTTTGGGGGGGGGTCTTTTTGAGAGAGTCTCCCTGTAGCCCCAGCTGTCCTGGAACTCACTCTGTAGACCAGGATGGCCTTGAACTCACAGAGATCTGCCTGCCTCTGCCTCCCAAGTACTAGGATTAAAGGTGCATACCACCATACCTAGCTTAAAGACGGTTCTTAGCTGCCATGTGGGTGCTGGGAATCGAACCCTCGTCTTCTGCAAGAGCAGTCAGTGCTCTTAACCGCTGAGCCATCTCTCCAGCCCCCAGCAAGGTACACTTTACACCCAGCACACACCTGAACACAGGTCCTTACACCTATCTGAGAAGTGATTTACTTTTATTTATTTTTAGAAGTTTTTAAATTTATTTTTATTATATGTGTATGAGCGTATTGCCTGCATGTGTGTAAGTGCACCTGTGTCATGCAGTGCCTTCGGTGGTCAGAAGAGGTTGTTGGGTCCCCTGGAACTGGAGTTACAGATGGTTAGCTGCCATGTGGGTGCTGAGATTCAAACCCAGATCTTCTATAGGAGCAGCCAGTNCATTACCTCAATGACACATAATGTTGTTGAGTAACCTGAAGAAATTAATTTATGTTTAAATATGTGATTAGTTCTGGTTTTCCTTAGTACTACACAGGCATAGGTGTTTGGGAATTACAAGTATATTGGTAGAATAGTAAGGAAGTCATTTGGCAATAAGAGAGCCTATTTGGTGTTTTTCCTTTTTTTTCTTTTTTTCTTCCTTTTTTTTATCATTTTGAGACAGAGTCTTCCTGTAGCTCCAGCTGTCCTGGAACTCTCTATGTAGACCAGGCTGGCCTTGAACTCACAGAGATCCACCTGCCTCTGCCTCCCAAGTGCTGGGATTGTTTGATCTGTTTTAATTGCAAACTTACAGGAACAGTACAGAAGACAGACAATATTAAAGACATGTTCTTGCATGTAGGACAACTCAGAAAGTGTAGAGAATGGATGGGATTTATTGTACAATAAAAAGGCTACAAAAAGACTACAAACACCACTCAGTCATCATCAATATGAAATTTCCTTATTTTTTAGGGGGATACAGAGATGGCTCAGTGGTTAAGAGCACTGGCTGCTCTTGCAGAAGACCCAGGTTTGAATTCCCACTACCCACATGGCAGTTAACAACCATCCCTAACTCCAGTTCCGGAGATCTGCCGCCCTCTTCTGGTCTTCATGGGCATTGCACATATGTGGTACACTAAGCTGTCTCCCCAGACCCTTCATAGTGGATCCTTAAGCCGGTTTTCCACAGGAAACCTTTTGGTATAATTGTTACATATTTGGCATGGCCAGCATACAGGTTGGTATCTTCTAAAAGGCCAGCCTTCTAAAAGGCAATCTCACTTGCTTCCTGCAAAGCATCAATAGCTGCATTCTGGAAGCCCAGGTCTGTTTTGAAGTCAAGAGTGATTTCTCACACCACACTCTAAAAGAGGAACTTAATTTCTGATAGCTTCTGATTTAACAGCTGCCACAGTATCGGGCCTGTAGCAGTGAGGTTTCCTCACCCCTCCAGTAGAGGGCACACTCTTGCCAGTGGCTTTTTCAGCCAGTTGTTCCTTGGGGCCTTTATCAGGGTGGATTAACGGGCAGTCTACTTTGTACTAGCCAAGGCATACACATTTCCTTACTCCCTTCCTCAGTGGAGGTTCCCTGAGAGGTGGCACTAGTGTGTGGGTGGGGGGGGGGTGACTGCAAAGACTTTTTTTTTTCTTGTTTGGTTTTTGAGTCAGGGTCTTATGCATCCCAGGCTGGCTTTGGATGTAGCTATGGGTGAACTTGAATTTACACTCCTCCTCCCTCCACCTCCCGAGTACTGGGATTACAGGCACGGCTCCAGGGGAGCCAATGTCCTCTTCTAGGCTCCATGGGCACCTACATACGAAAGCATCCCTTTACACAAACACATACACATAAATAAGAATAATAAAACTTAATCTTTTTAAAAAATATCCTTCTAGGCTGAGCATGGAGAGACACACCACATCTGGCAATGTGATCATTTAAAAAATATTTTATTTATAGCTGGGCATGGTAGTGGACACCTTTAATCCCACCACCCTGGAGGCAGAGGCAGGCTGGATCTCTATGAGTTTAAGTCCAGCCTGGTCTACATAGCAAGTTCCAGGCCAGCTGGGGCTACAGGGCAATCCTGTCTCAAAAACCCCAAAATATTATTATTTTCATTTTATGTATACGAGTGTTTTGCCTGGGTGTAAGTGCACCTGTGTAGTGCAATACCTGAAAAGGTCAGAAGAGGATATCAGATCTCCTGGAACTGGAGTTATGGACAGTTGTTAGCCACCATATAGCTGGAATTTGAACCCAGGTCCTTAGCAAGAGTAGCCAGTGCTCTTAACCACTAGCCCCCAGAACTGTGATCTTTTTGAAATGAGTTAACATGTAATGTCCAAGTGGTCCTTGAAGACAGCTTAGTGTATGCAGTGGGGTGCACCCAGGAAGAGCTTGGTCATAGAATCCATTACTTCCATTTAGACATGTCATCCTGTATTTCATATTAGTAATTCATGGTTAAATAGAGGACTATTCTCCTGAAATCTGTCTTGAAACGATCATTTCTTTCCAGTTCATTCTTTCAAACACATACTCACTAGAACCCACTTCCAAACTCAGGAAGTGGCAGAAAGGCCAGCTTGTCTCACTGACCATTGTCAGGAAGTAGCAGTTTCTTACCACATCGACTTCCCCAGGGCAATTCACAAGATCAATGCCAGCTTCCTTGGAGCAGGAACAAAAGCCACAATCTTGTTACCATTCCAAAGGGACCAGCCTCTTATTATTCTTTGCTGTAGTCTAAGAGACAAGTTTCCAAATCCAGTATGCCATCCTGAAGGTTACTGCACACAGTACAAAGCCAGGTGGCAGGGCAAGGCAAGGGACTTCCTAGGGTCCTCTCCTTCCTGTGATACTGGCCTCTGAGATACCTGCCCAAGTATCTCTGGGAGGCACCTGCCAGGGGAAAAGAAACAGTGAGTAATTTAGAAATTAGGTCACCCAAGCCTGCCCCCCAGCTAGGAGAGGCTTGGTGAGACCCAGAAGGAGACACAAGGAGTCCTGGTGGATCAGAAAGACAACAGAGAAAGCACCTGACACAGGACAAGCTGTCAAGGGGACAGATAGCTTTTGGAAAAAGGTGGCCCCAGAGGATATCTGGTAAATAGTGGGCTTGGCAGAATGTGCAGATAGACAGAAGCAGAGGCAGGGGCTAGATGGTGGCCGAATCTGCAGTACTGGCTGAGGAAGGTGACCAAGGATACGCTTCAGTCTCAGCCCTCTGAGTTGTGATCTGGTAGCAGCCTGGCCCAGGGTCACAGGGCTAGGTGGTTGGGAAGTGCATGGTGCACTGCTCTTTCTGGGGAAGGTGGGCTGGAAAGTTATCCATGTAGGGCTGCTGTGGAAAGCACCACAGTCATACAGCACAGATTCCTTCTCTCACAGCTCTAGAGACTTGATGTCCACCACAGTCAAAGTGTGAGCAGGGCTTGTCTGTTGTGGAAACTGGTGTGTGTGGAAGCTTCTGCAGGCCACTTTCCCTACCCACAGAGGTTATCTGGTGATCCAGACCTCCACCTGAGACTCATCCCACCCTCCATCTTGATGTACCTGCCTCGCTTTGTTTCTCTGTGTCTTCACTTTCTCTTACACTAATGCCAAATATTGGATTCAGAATCCTCCCTAAATCCATCAAGAATTAACCTCCCCCAGGTACCAGGAGTTAGAGTGTATGTGTCTGATTTTCAACTGGATATAGGACAGAAAAGGGGAAGGGAATTTATTAAGATTTGGCTCAAACATCCCCTATCTGGGATGCTCTTTAGATCACCCACCTAACCCTTCATCCATGCTAGCTGCTGAGGGCGTGTGCTGGGTGCTGCCTCAGGCATCAAGAGCAAGCATCCTACCTTCCTAGGCCCATGTCCCAGAAGGAACAGAAAGCAGAGCATTGCATGCAGGTCAGGTGCCAAATGCCCTGGAAAAAGTGATGAGATTAACAGAGGAGGGTGGGTGTGCCGAAATGGATGATCAGAGAAGGCCCGATTAAGAGGTGATTAACAGAGGAGGGTGGGTGTGCCGAAATGGATGATCAGAGGAGGCCCAATTAAGAGGTGACACCTGGGTCAAGACTGGAAGCAAGTGGGCTTAGAGGAGCACGGGAAGAGCATTCTATACGGGTGGCACAGCCAGTGTGAAAACCTGCAGGAATAGGCCCATCAAGTCCAGCAACAGCAGTGGACAGACATCTAGGGCAGGCTTGACCGGTGAGATCAGGAAACATAAGGTTGGGGACAGGGTCAGCTGCTGGGCCTTCAAGACAAGTAGGAGAAGCCTAGAGAGACCGTCCCTAGTACCACTGTCAGGCCCAGTGATCCACAGGACCCCAAACCAGATAGCTATCATAGGCACAGATACAATTTATTATACCAAAGGCTGCTAATAAAAGCTAGCAGTGACAAATATCCCATGAGACAGAGCCCAGGGGAGGCCAGTACACAGGTCCAGTTGCTCTCTCCTACATGATCCTTGGGAAATATGTGTTTCTATCGGCAGTGATATGTGACAGCGTGTGTAAATGCAGCCTTGCTGTTGTGGGGTTTTAACTGGGTTTGGTCTGTAGTCTCCAGGAGACCCAGCTAAACTTACCACAGAAGCCCCTTCCTCATTCATATTCTTAGTGCAGACTGGTTGTGTGGCTAAGATAAACACATACAAATCTCACATGATGAGCCATGGACTTGGAAGTTGCCTTCCAAGCATTGGCCCAGGACTGGCCTCTGTGGCCAGTGTAGGGCTGACCCTCCTAACAGACTGAACTAGCTAGCCCTTTTCAGGTTAGGATGGGTGACCAGGGCAAGCTGGCAGACTCTGAGCAGGGCCTGGTAGAAGCCAGCAGCAGAGGTAACAGAGTTGGTCAGCACAGGGAGATTTAAGTCGGAGGGCAGCAAAGAGGAAGTGAAGGTAAGCAGGACAGGTATGAGAGTACTGACTGTGGACACAGTGGGAAACATTTTTATTGGAGAATTCTGCAGGGCGTGGAATAGGTCCCCTTGCTAGAGGGGGAGGTGGCCCTCTCATAAGAAGCTCGTCCTCCTCTGGTTCTGCAGCTACAGGGAAGCCGACAGTGGGAAGGAGAGAGGCACGTCTGGGGAGAAAAGATAGAGCTGCCATCCTGCAAGGTGGGAAAGTGGGCTTGCACACCGAAGGAGATGCGCGGAATTCTGGACTGGAGAGAACGGGGTAATGAAGAGCTAAAGTCAGTCTGCCACCTTCAGTGTCCCTCTCCCTGTGTTCCCGTGGGTTCCGGTGGGCAGAACTGGTCCCATCTGAGACCAAGAAGCCTCCTGCCGCTGAAGTGCCCCCTAGATGCCCTGGCTGCCCCACCCAGACCCTCAGAAGCTCTAGGCCCAGCCTACCCTAGGCCAGGTGCGGGATATACCTGAGAGGAGAACGGTGCGGATGCGGTGCAGGAGCCTCTCCAGGAGCTGGACAGGGCTCCCAGGAGGCCCAGACTCACCCCGCTGGACCGCTGGACCGCTGGACCGCTGCAGCTGCGGAGTAAGCCCTGGAGGGGCGTCTGCGGGAAGAGGAGGGGAGGTCCCTTCGGGGCGGGGTTTTGGCGGGCGGGGCGTATCATCTGGGCGGGGTTCCACCCCTCCCCGGAGCCTCACAGCAGCTCCGGCCCGCAAAGGCGACTCCGGAGGGGCGGGCTGTCTCCACCCTCGGGTCCTCCGCCCGTCCGCCGCGCGTCCGCGCCCCACAATTCCGGGAGCCGAGGAGGGCGCGAGGTGGTGGGTCCGCTGGGCTCCAGGCTGGGCCGGGCGCAGGGCGGCGGATCGCGCAGACCGCGGCGGCCTGTGCCCCGCCGAGCCATGGCGGCCCCGGAGCCTGCGCCCAGGCGGGGCCGGGATCGCGAGCGGGAGGACGAGAGCGAAGACGAGAGCGACATCCTGGAGGAGAGCCCGTGCGGCCGCTGGCAGAAGCGGCGGGAACAGGTGAGCTCGGGCCGGTGGCGTCGTGGCGCGGCCGCAGGCCTGTGGGCTGCGGGGCCCGGGCGCGCACAGGCGCGGGCAGCCTAGCCGACTCCGCGGGCCCCGGACCCGGTGGACCCCGCGCCGCGGTGAGCAGCCCCACTGCCTGAGCACCAGTGGCCCGGGACCACCTCCACGTGCCTCTTGGATCCCCCTGCCCCTGGGGGTCGTTCCCCCAAATCTGCTTGGTCTCCCAGCTAGCCCGGGACACCACCCGTCCTCCCCCGGGCCAGCCCCTGGCACCCTCCCCGCGCTCTCCATGGAGCGGGTCAGGGCTGGCAACGCACTCATGGCTGGGGCTAGGTTGTGGCAGGGCCTGTGCCGGCCCCCGACCCCCACTCGAAGCTGAACACAGGTCTTCCCCACCCAGGTGAACCAAGGGAACATGCCGGGGATCCAGAGCACTTTTCTGGCCATGGACACAGAGGAGGGAGTAGAAGTGGTGTGGAACGAGCTCCACTTCGGGGACAGGAAGGCTTTTTCCGCCCATGAAGTGAGACCTGTCGTGCCCCCCCCCGCCCCATTTCGTCCATCCCGTGACTACCCCATGACCCACCCCCTTCCCCAGGAGAAGATCCAGACCATGTTTGAGCAGCTGGCGCTGGTGGACCACCCCAACATCGTCAAGCTTCACAAGTACTGGCTGGATGCCTCTGAGGCCCGCGCCAGGGTGAGCCAGGGGCGGGTGCAGGGCGAGGTGGAGCCACAGGCTGGGTGGGGCGGCGTGGGGACCCACCCGCAATGGCGGAGCCCGCCCGCCCGCAGGTCATCTTCATCACAGAATATGTGTCGTCGGGCAGCCTCAAGCAGTTCCTCAAAAAGACCAAGAAGAACCACAAGGCCATGAACTCCCGGGTATGGAGAGTGTACTGGGGACAGGAGGGGTCCAGGTGGGGTCCAGGGAAGACATAAAGCTGGCAGTGGAGCGAGGGAACCCCTGGTGACCTCGGGACAGGAGTGGGGAGGAGGGTGGGCTCCGCAGGCTCCGTGTGCCCACCCGACGGAGTCATGCGTCCGCCGCCAGGCCTGGAAGCGTTGGTGTACGCAGATCCTGTCTGCACTCAGGTGAGGGCACTCAGGTGGGGGCCTGGGCTTGCCCGAGCGCTCGCCCTGTGCTGGACTCCCTGTGTGTGCTCTGACCCGGCTCTTCCTGCCCGCCTTCTCTGTGCCTGCAGCTTTCTGCATGCCTGCAGTCCCCCCATCATCCATGGGAACCTGACCAGCGACACCATCTTCATCCAGCACAACGGCCTCATCAAGATTGGCTCTGGTGCTGGCGGGGCAGGGCAGGGGGCTGGGCTGGGAACCCGAGAGAACCACCCCCACTGACGCCCACTCTTTCTCCCTGCATTGGCCCGCACAGTGTGGTACCGAATCTTCTCCAATGGTGTGTGGGGCTTCTGGGGTGTGCGGGCCCTGGAGAAGCCAGCCTGCTCAGCCGCATGCTCTTTCCGTAGCGCTTCCGGATGATCTCCGGAGCCCCATCCTTGCTGAACGTGAGGAACTTCGAAACCTGCACTTCTTCCCGCCAGAGTACGGTGGTGAGTGCCCCGGAGTAGCCCTGGGGCACCTGCCCTGGTTCGATCAGGCTGACCTACCCTGCCTTTCCTCCCCCTTTTAGAAGTTAATAATGGGACTGCTGTGGACATCTTCTCCTTCGGGATGTGTGCGCTGGAGGTAATGTCCTGGCCACACTTCCTAGCCCCTTTGAAGCTGCATTCCTCTCCATCTCACCACATCCAACCTGCTCCCACACCCAGATGGCTGTACTGGAGATCCAAGCCAATGGGGATACCCGAGTCACAGAAGAGGCCATTGCGGGAGCCAGGCACTCACTGAGTGACCCCAACATGCGGGTAAGTAGCTTGCCAGTGCCTCTCTTGGCCTGGCGCCAGGCAGCCCAGCTTGCCATTGAAGTATACTAGGCAGGCCAGAGGTGCAGCCTGGTCAGTACAGCTGAGGGTATACCAGCTCCTGCACCAAGGCCTACTTGAAAGAGCTCACTGGGAGCTCACAGATTCCATGGGGTGAGTGGAAGTGGAGCTTGGGTGTTCTGAGCTTGGGGTCTGCCTGTCCACAGGTTCACAGAATCAGACCCTGATGGATGCTTTCTCCCACGTGCATCCCTACAGGAAGGTCCCAGCTACTTCACTGAGGAGGGAGGATGTGGTGACTGAACCCCTGAGGTCTAGAGTCTCCTCCAGAGCAAGGAGCTTCCCTCTACCACCTGCTTTCTCTCTACAACCTAGGAGTTCATCCTGTCGTGCCTGGCCCGGGACCCTGCTCACCGACCCTCTGCTCACAGCCTCCTCTTCCACCGAGTGCTCTTCGAGGTGCACTCGCTGAAGCTGCTGGCAGCCCACTGCTTCATCCAGCATCAGTGTGAGGGGCAGAAATGCTAGGGTGGGCCAGGAGCCTGGGGTCAGAACATGAAAGAGTCCTTACTTAGCTTGGACCTACCTCCCTGAGCATATTTGTGCTCCACAGACCTCATGCCTGAAAATGTGGTGGAGGAAAAGACCAAGGCAATGGACCTGCACGCAGTCTTGGCAGAGATACCCCAGCTCCATGGACCCCCGATGCAGTGGCGGTGAGCAGTGGCCACTTGAGGCTTTCCCTTCTAGCCTCCCAGCTAGTCTTTGTCCTGCTCAACCCTCATGTACCTCCTGTCCCATGCCAGGTACTCAGAGGTCTCCTTCTTAGAGCTGGACAAATTTCTGGAGGATGTCAGGTGAGAGCTGGCATGAGACTAAGAAATAAGCACTGTCAGGCCTGAGTCCCCCAACTGTCCTTTTGGTGTGTCCCCAGGAATGGGATCTATCCACTGATGAATTTTGCCACTCCTCGGCCCCTGGGACTTCCCCGTGTGTTGGCCCCACCCCCAGAGGAGGCCCAGAAGGCCAAGACCCCAACACCAGAACCCTTTGACTCAGAGACGAGGAAGGCGAGTCCCCATGGCTGTTGTGCTGTGCTGTCTTGGAACTGTCCATCCACAGCTGGATCACGGGTGCCCTTCTCTGGGGGCTTGTGTCTTCTCAGCCCAGCTCCCCTCTAGGCTGCCAAGAGACCAGATCTAAGCTGATCCCTTGTGGGGCTTGGAGACTGTAGATCAAACTGGGGTACCCATCTTTCCCAGAGCCTCCTTACCTCGGCAGCCCTCCCCATCCTGCTGCATGCTCCATCCTCAGAATCTTACCCACCCTGCCCCTCAGCGTCATGGACACCTTGTGTCTTGGGGTTTTCCCCCAAGACTCCAGGAGCCACTATCCTCAAATCCTCCTCCTGTCTGGCAGCTACTCCTGGTAATGTGAACACTCAGTGGGGTCCAAAGGCACCTCCCTTCCTCATTGGGTCTTCTACCTCCTGGCTTCCATACTTTTACAGTGCTCCATGAGTTTGCATTCCAATAGTTAAAGTAGTTTGGCTCCTGGCTGCCTAGAGAGCTGGTAGGAGTTCTCAGCCTGAACTCTGGCCTCTAGTGGCCCGTTCCTACTTGCACCTTGCCTGTCACTACTGTCACATCTCTGGACACAACTCTGTTTCCCGCAGTTCCCTTCAGAACCCAGACCCTGTGCCTACTCCTGGAAGCTTGCCCTAACACCACAGGGCTGGTGCAGTAAGATGGGCCTTCTGGGATTCCCTGAAAATGTTTCGAGTTTTTCCCGTCTCTGCTGTTCCTGGGCTCCTTTGCCATATTCCACTCTGTGGGTAATATGACTTCTCTGTGCCTAGGTAGTCCAGATGCAGTGCAACCTGGAGAGAAGTGAGGACAAGGCTCGCTGGCATGTGAGCAGGGCTCTGGGCGGGGCTAGGGAAGACGGAGCCGGGCCGGCTGTGGCGCCGCCCTGACCACGCCCTCTCGTCCGCAGCTCACGCTGCTTTTGGTGATGGAGGACCGGCTGCACCGGCAGCTGACCTATGACCTGCTCCCAAGTAGGCTGGGAGGGGACCAGGAGGCGGGCGGGGCTTGGGCGCTGGCTAGTGTCACAGCTCACTCTTGGTCTCTCGTCTTGCTTCAGCCGACAGGGCACAGGACCTCGCCGCCAAGCTAGTGCACTACGGCTTTCTGCACGAGGTGGGAGGCATGCATAGCGTGTTTGCAAAGGTTCAGCAAGTCCCTATGCTGCCCAGTACTCATGCCTCCTTACCCTGCAGGACGACCGGACAAAGCTAGCTGCCTTCCTGGAGACAACCTTCCTCAAGTATCGTGGGGCCCAGGCTTGACCTTCTCAGCCCTGGAGGCCCAGCGGGGGTCCCAGGGCTCAGGGATGTCCACTTGGGGAAGAGCTCAGCACTACCCAGAGCTGCCTTCCAAGCCGGTGTTCCTGGGAGCTGATGAACGTGGTCCTGCTAGTGAGGACTCCCAGCCTCTTGCAGCAGTGTGGAATACTAGGTGGTGATGGAGCCTATTGGCAGAGGGAGCCTGGGTTGGGGTGGAGGGTACAGGTCCACTAGGGGAACCATCTAGTGAGGGACAGCAGCCATCCCCTGTGGGCAGAGAAGACCTAAGCAAGGAGTCTAGACTCAGAAGAAATAGAACCCCTGCAAGTGTCAGAGACAATACTGGGCACCTGGCAGGCCAGACCTAGCTGGAGGATCAGAGGCTAGAGAGCCTGGAGTTGATCCCATGCAGACCATCCCTGAGCCTCTCTGACCTTCCATGCACTTAACATCAGGACTTGTGTCCCTCCCAAGGCTCTCCAATAGGATGCTATTCTTCTGTACTCCCTGGCCTGGCCAGGGCCCAGAAGTCAAGCCTCCCCTGCACCTCCTCCCTGGGGCAGTTGCATATTGGGGCCCTGAGGATGTGGGCTCCTGCCTTCCTGTTTCTCCCCCACCCAACTCCACTAAATCTTACAGGTTTCAATATCCTCGTGGATTCTGCTCCCTTCCTCCTGGTTTCTTGGCTCTTGAACTGCCCATCCTCCAACTTCTTTTAAATAGTCTTAAACATTTTAAATTATACTTACAAATTCAACGCATTCAAGTTTCTTTTTAAGCATTTCAAATGTGAGATCAAGAAAGCTCGCAGGGTGTGGTGGCGCACACCTTTAATCCCAGCACTTGGGAGGTAGAGGCAGGCAGATCTCTGAGAGTTCAAGGCCAGCCTGGTCTACAGAGCGAGTTCCAGGTCAGCTGGGACTAAAGGGAGACCCTGTCTCAAAAATACTAAAAAATACAAAAAAAAAGAAGAAAGCTCACTGCTGTATTAATATTTCATATTGCTGCTATGAGACTCACAAACCTAGTGACTTGGGACAATGCTAAGGATTTGATACAGGCTGTCACTAGACTAAAATCCAGGTGTCAGTGGGCTACGTTCCTTTCTGGAAGTGGAGGACCACCCCTTGCTCATTCAAACTATTGGCAGAAGTCAGGTCCTTACAGTGGTAGGGCAGAGGTCCCTCCCCTCTCACTGGCTGTCACTGAAGCCCTTCTCAGCTCTAAGGGCCACCACCCTTCCTTGGCTCTCCCTCCTCCACCTCCAAGACAGGCTGAATCTTTGTCATGGACCAGCCGTCTGGTTTTCCTGTGAGATAATCTGGGATATCTCTCTCAGGGCCTGTAGATTAATTACACCTGTCCAATACCTTTTGCTATGCAGACTAATAGTCCTGGGTTCTAGTAGTTTGAGAATGGACATGGGGTGAGGGAGGGACATGTTGCCTACCTTACCACTCAAGCAAAAACCAAGACAAAGGAAATTTGCCAAGGGACATCTAGTAAACTGAATGAACAACTGTAGGGAATCTCAATCTTAAACATTCCAGTAATATTTTCAGGTTTTCAAATTCTCATACCTTTCAACTAGAAATTGCAGGTATCAAATAACATTCTAGAAGGCTGAGCTGGGTTTGTGCATGGTCTTACACAGTTTGTGTGGCAGATTGTACATGATTAAACTGAACTTGAAGCATCAGTGCTGTATTTAACTACACCTCTGTTGAGCTTATCTCTGCAGAGTCATGTGCATAGCACATATTTTTGGTTAGTTTAGCTTATTTTTGTTGTTTATTTGGGCATGAAACTCACTATCCAGACCAGGCTTGTGCTGGGATTATAAGTGTGAGCCACCATGCCTGACTGTAAAAGTAGAACTGTTTGCCAGGTGTGCTGGTGACCACCTTTAGTCCCAGCACTCAGGAGGCAGAGGCAGGTGGATCTCTATGATTTCAAGACCAGCCTGGTCTACACAGTTCCAGGACAGCTGGAGCTACAGGGAGACATTGTCTCAAAAAAGACCAAAAAATAAATAAAAGTGGAACTGTTGGAGGTGTGTGGTGGTGTGATGATGCAGGAGGCAATAGTAAATAATGCAGTCTCCTGTGTAGATCTTCCCCAAATTCAAATCTCTTAGGTTCAAGCACTTAGAATCTGTTTTTTTGTTTTGTTTTTCCAGTCTTTTTGAGACAGGGCCTCCCTGTATCCTCTGCTGTCCTGGAACTGTGTAGACCAGGCTGGCCTTGAAATCACAGAGATCCACCTGCTTCTGCCTCCTGAGTGCTGGGACTAAAGGTGTATACCACCATGCATGGCTTACAATCTATGTTTCTTAAAACCACAAGCTTTTTAGTTCTGTTTATTGGTTTCTCTACCTTAGAGATCCCCACGTGGGGTAGTCATCTGCTGGGCTCTGACCCAGCACCATCGCAGTGATGAGCATCCTAGCTGCCTGAGTTTTACTATAGGTCCATGACTGTGGTCTCAGTGAATAAGGTGTTCTAGGTTATATTTTCCTTCTTGCACAACTTTCTGCTTTCTCCTGGGGTTAATAATTCTTTTTGCTTAGTTGTTTTTTTTACATCATGTGCACGTGCGCACCTGCATGTGCATGCCATGGTGTGTGAGAAGCCAGAAGACAAACTGTGGGGTTGGCTCTTTCCACCAGGTTTGATGTAGGCAAGCACCCTTACCCACGGAGCCATCTTGACAGCTCTCTTGCTTAGTTTTTGGTGTGTGTCTGCTGTTACTTCATCTTTGGGCCTACTTACGACCTGGCATAATTAACCACTGTTTTCTTCTTTTTTTTTTTTGGTCTTTTCGAGACAGGGTCTCCCTGTAGCCCCAGCTGTCCTGGAACTCACTCTGCAGACCAGGCTGGCCTTGAACTCACAAAGATCCACCTGCCTCTGCCTACCGAGTACTAGGATTGAAGGCATGCGCCACCACACCTGGCCACTGTTTCTTCTTTTCCTGAGGCTGCACCATGTGGCACTTGCCCCAGGCTGTTTGTCCTGTGTTGTGATCCAGTTGGCAGCCTGGGTTGCCCTGCACCAGCATGTTGTTGCACCCCTTTCTCATCTCAGGATCCCAGAGAAAACCTTTCATTTATTGATTTATTTCATCTGAGAAGGTACATCCTTCATGCTGCTCCAGATATATGGGAAATTGGGAATCTTTGCCTGTTTGTCCCTTTATTTTGTTTTGTTTTTTCTTTTAGGCAGGGTCTCCCTACAGCCTCAGCTGTCCTGGAACTCACTATGCAGACCAGGCTATCTTTGAACTCACAGAGATACGCTTACCTCTGCCTTCTGAGTGCTGGGATTACAGTTATAGAGCACCACACCCAGCCTGTTTGTCCTTCTAATTTCACACATAATTGATGGAAGGTGTATCTAGGTACAAGAAGGTTAGCTTAGTTGAACATGATTTTTTAGCCGGGTGTCGTGGTGCACGCCTTTAATTCCAGCACTCAGGAGGCAGAGGCAGGTGGATCTCTGAGAGTTCAAGGCCAGCCTGGTCTACAGAGCAAGCTCCAGGCCAGCTGGGGCTATAGGGAGACCCTGTCAGAAAAAAAAATTTTTTTCTTGAATTAGATTTCCTGGATAAGTCATTTGTGTTTTCTGGTTTTTTTTCTGTTTATATTTTTCTGTGACACCTAAGTCTGCAAGTCAGAGGACACCCTGTACAAGTCAAGTCTCTCATTCCACCATGTGGGCTCTGCGGATCAAACATCAGGCTTGGTAGCGAGTGCCCTCACCCACTGAGCCACCTTGGGAGCCCTGGATTTCTATTTTGAGAAGTGTAATTATGTGGTAAGGGCTGGGCTCTCAAGTGGATCTGCTGCTCCCTGTGATGTGACATGGGCTGCATCTGTGCTCCTCATCCAGAGCAGTGAAGCTGCTGTAAACATAGCATAAGCTCCTGGTACCAAGTGCCTGGTTCAGTTCTATATCACCACCAAAGGAAGCTGCCACCAGAGGGTTGTGCCTGGCGCTCCCCCTGGTGGTAGTGATGAGACCCAACCCATTCAGCCTGTCTGGTCTATGGTCCCCTCCCTTTGCCCTCTAGTTCTAAGAAGCTCTGGGGAACTGACCTATATGGTCATTCGTTTCTGTTTTTCCCTATCTGCTTTGTTATGCTTTCTGGAAGGTTTCAGCTTTTATTTTTCAAGCCTACTGAATTGCTCATTTCCCTCTCAAATTTTGCATTTGAAAGAAATCTTATCGATACATGTTCTTTCTCTGTGGTCTTATTTTCAGGATGCAGCATCTTAGATATCTGGTTTTTCTATGAGTTTTGCTTGAAAACATGTAAGTGCACCCATGTTGTGCAATGCCCAAGGAGGTTAGAAAAGGGTGTCAGGTCCCCCTAGAAGTGGAGTTACGATTGTTAGTTACCATGTAGGTGCTGGGAGCTGAGCACGCATTGCTCTTAACTCCGAGTCATCTCTTCAGCCCCATCATGGCTATCTTTGATGTTTCTTTAACCCTCTCTGGCTCCATTCTCATTCCTCTGCTTTGTCATCTTTGTTCAGAATTCTGTGTCATTATCTCATCTAGTTGTGGTTAAGAGTGAGATGCTGTTTGTGGATGAGACTTAGGACCTGGTGAACTTGGTGCCAGAAGTCTAGCTGGCCCCTCCTACTATGAACACTTAGTCACTAGTTTGTTGTCTCTGTTTGTTTTGTTGTTTGTTTGTTTTTTGAGAGAGTTTCCCTGGCCTGGAACTCGATACCTGGACTAGGCTGGCCTAAGTCTCACAGAGATCTGCCTCCTGAATGTTGGGATTAAAGGTATATGCCCGGCAAGGACCTTAGTGCATTTTTTATCTTCCTCTACCTCTGAAGTGCAGAGACTACAGGCCTGCCTGGCTTATGTGGTGCTGGGACTCAAATCCAGGGTTCCATGAATTCTAGACTAGACAAGCAGTCTACCAACTGAGCCACGCCCTCAAACTTCTTTCGAACTGGATCCTGCTGCTGCTGCAGAGTCCTCTTCTGGAGCCCAGCAGCCAGACATGGGGGGGGGGCTGCTGATGGGACTGAATAAGGAAGCAGTCTCACTTCCCACTTTTGGAACAGAGCCAGGCCTCAGTGTCTCATTCCTCAAGTGGAACTAATTCCGAGGCACTGTTGGTAGGGCCTGTGGTAGGAATAGTCTGGAGACTCTATTTTTCTCAAAGAATCTCAAACCACAACCAATCAGCTAAGAGTTCCATTGTCCTCCCCCAGGAACCAACATCCACCTCTCAGCCCTCTTGGACTTTGCCTTCATAAAGTTTTTGTGGTATTAGGGGTTTCATAAGGGGAGGAAAATATTATGCTATATACGAGTCTCTATATTAAATCCTAAAAATTTCCAGGGTTGACAAGAGAATGCCCATCCCAGGGAAGGCTTTTCTGCTGCCTTAGGGGTAGGTGAAGGTGCCAGAGTTTACAGATGAGGTCTCTTGCGAGGCAGGAGACTAGGCTAGGGTCTTGGGGCTGGGTGTCGCTCAGGACAAAGGTCAAGGCACCTTCTCACACACCACAGATGAATACACGGGGCTTTTATTTTTTTATTTATTTTTTGTCTTTTTGAGACAGGGTCTCCCTGTAGCCCCAGCTGTTCTGGAGCTCACTCTGTAGACCAGACTGGCATTGAACTCACAAAGATCCGCGTGCCTCTGCCTCCCAAGTGCTAGGATTAAAGGCGTGCGCCACCACGCCCGGCTTACACGGGGCTTTTAAACATAGCTCAGAGCCTGGAGGCAGAGTGAGCACGGCACCCACGGAGCTGTTCTCATGGTACTGGCCTGGAATCCACCTGGGCGGTCTGCATATCATTCGTTCTTGTTTTTGTTTCTTTTTTTCCGCAGCTCAGGGTATTGAGACAGGATATCCCTGTTAGTTCCAGGGGCCTGGAACTCCCTTTGTAGCTCAGAATGGGCTAGATCTCACCGACATCTGCCTGCCTCTGCTTCCGGATTGCGTGGTCACCACGCCAGGCCATGCCACCCGTTCTAGGAGGAATTCCCACGGTTCCAATTAACCGCGGACTTTAAAGGACACTACACCACGCCCTTTGGTCCCGGTGTAGCTGTCTACGTAGATCGGAGAGATTAGTCGTTACACAGCCCGCTCCCGCTCCCGCTCCCGCTCCCGCTCCCAGCGTGAAGCCCTCCGCCAGCGGGAAACCGATCTCACCGATCCGTCCCGCCCCGGAAGTGCGTTTCTTCCTCCTTCCGGGTAGGTGACGGAAGGCCTTATATCGCGAGAATTCTGCAGCTGGCGCCTAGATCGCGCGAGACTGCAAAGGGAGCTGGAGCGTGTGGTGCGCGCGGCGGCCGCGACGGACGCAAGATGGCGACGGCGACCATAGCTCTCGTAAGTTAGCCGCTCTCCTGCCCGCTGGCTAGGGCGAGTGGTCTGCCAGACCAGGGTGCGGAGGGCTCCAGGGTGCGCAGCCGCCTTCCCGAACCTCGCACGGACCTTCCCGGGGGCCGCGGCGCTCGGGACGGGGGCGCGGCGGAGCGGGGGCGCGCGGCCGGGGGAGTCGCGGCCGCAGTTTCCGGCACAGGGACTCCAGCTTCCGGCAGACCGGCGGGGCGGGATCTCCGCGGGGCGGTGCTGGCTGCAGACCTGGTGGGTGTCAGCGAGCGTGTAGGGTTGGAGGGGCGGGCCTGGGCCTTCGCTCTCCGAGGTGCTGCGCCGGTAGCGGGTCCGCCTCCCGCGTCTCCACCGGGGGAGGTCCTGCCGCATATCCTGCAGTCGCTCTGTCCCGGTAGCGTCCTTGCCTGCCGTGGTTCGAGTCCTTTGGGCCCTGCGGGCATCTTACCACTCCTGTGTCTTGCTAGGCACCCAAGGGGCAGCCTGGGCCTCTTCCCCGTGCTGCCCTCTCCCTGCAGTCGGGGTGCTGGGAGTAACTGTCCCGGGTCTTCCTGCCCATGTAACCGAGGGACCACTTCTGGATCTCGCCCCAAAGCAACCTGCCACCACCTTCCCACAACCCTCACCCACCCACAGACTTAGGGTAAGGTTTTATAGTCCACGCTGGCAGACAGGGAAGGCAGACAGTGTCTACTAGACTGCCACTGTTCTAACCTGGGAGAGGGGGCCCTTGTAGGAGATGCCCCAGTTTGTGAGGGATAGTGTGTGGTGCTCGCATCGTGGCTGGGTTTTTTTGTTTTTTTGTTTTTTGTTTTAAATCGTGACTGCTGCTTAAAGCCACAGGAGCAAATGATGTTCCTGACAGCTGAGGATTTGGTAACTGCCCTTAGGTGGCTGACAGATGTTGGAAGCCAGGGAGACAAACTGTGAGACCTTCAGCATTGAAGGAGGGCGAATGCCTCATTGCTGAGCAGCCCCTGGTGTTGATGAAAACTGAGGGCTGAGCTGACCTAGGGGGTTCAGCTCTACTGTCTTTTGGTGGGGTCATTGTTCAGATGGATATGGGAAGTTAAGTCTCACCATGGAGCCAGTGTTAAATGGGGTTATCACCACCTACATCTTCTCAAGGTTAAATTGTGCCCTTTAATTGATAAGCACAGGACTTGGCATAGCCACGTCTGGGAAGTCTAATGCAGTTTGTTTTCTCTCTCCCTCTCTTTCCCTTCTCCTTCCCCCCCTTTCCCTTTCCTCCTTCTCCCTCTCCCCCTCTTTCCCTATCTCTCCCCCTCTCTCCCCCTTTCCCTCTCCCCCCTCCCCTCCTCTCCCTTGCCCCCCTCCTTTCCCCCCCATTCTCCCTGTCCCTGTCCCTGTCCCTGTCTCTCTTGAGCCTGTGGATAGAATCCTTGCACATGCTGAGCATGCCCTATCATTGAGCTTTACGTTTTTCCTTGATGTTTTGAGTGGAGTGGAAAAACTTTGTTTTTTGGTTTTTGGGTTTTTTTTTTAGAATTATCAAATTAAGGAAAAACTTTTAAAAGGGGTCTGTGGTCCCTCCTGGCTGGGCCACAATAGATCCTGTTCTTTGTGTCATGATGCTTCTTCAGTTCTTTGGAACAGGTTAGATGAGGAAGACTACAGGAAGATTCTGAAGCCCTCCTCTTCTTCTTTGGATTGTGCTCCTGCCCGGTGAAACAGCCTCTTCACAGGAGGAGTTCATTCCTCCCAGTATTTCTTTGATTTGTTACTTTTCTTTTCTGACAAACATGCTACCCCTTGCAGCCATCGCCCTTGGGTTCTTTCTTCATTTTCTTGCCTCCTGAAAGCCCTGGTATGCATGTCACCTCATAAAGAGGCCTTTCCTGGCTGCTACAGCCCAGAATGCCTTACAGTCACTCTTCTCGTCCTGTGCTCTGTTTTCTTCTTAGTACTTGCTGACTACAGAGATCATCTTAGGTGGTGACTGGAATATTCTTTGTCTGCCAGCAGTCGACCATGAGACTCCCGAGAGAGTTGTCTTTCTTACTTGTGCTGCATCTGCAGTGCTCAGCACAGGCCTGGCTACCCAGGAAGCAGCACTGCACTCTGTGAAGGGACCTGAACAGATGGAAGACAGCACCCTGAAGCCAGCCCTACCCTAGGGGTCTGATGCTGGTGTTATCGATGGTACTAATAACTGCTAGAACCTGTGGCTTGCTTTCTGTGTGCAGGGACTAAGAGCTTTGGTGGGAGCCAATCCATTCCATAAATCTTCACTGCTGCTCTAGAGGCCCATCCCCTGTACAGCTGAGGAGCTTGCAGCCTAGAGCCTTAAATGATTTCACCCAAGTTATTTAATTTGTTTTCAAATGGAAATAACCCTTTGTTCTGAGCTGGCGAGGGGCGCACTGTCCCTCAGAGGGGCTTTCTCACCCTTTGAGCCACCTTTGCCAGGTATTAGGAAGCATTGTGACTGCAGAGTCTGCCATTTCCATTGCTCCAGGTGACAGCATGTGACTAGCTGTAATAACAATTGATGGTTTTATCCAGGCTCTCCTAGTGACTGGTTAGAACAGAACCCTAGGCCCAGTATGATCCAGAACTTTGTTCTGCCATGAATAGGGTGAATGGGTGGGATGTCCTATATAGCTGGAGTTTCCTGGGAATGCTTATCCACATTGTCTTATGCTTTATTCTACACTGTCCTAATCCTTGGGTTGGCCAATAGAGTAATTTAGAGGGGCAGGAAGTTATATATGTGCCCCAGGTTCAACCTGTTCACAGGAGTCTGGGCTGCATTTGGAACCTGTTCTTACTGTGGGTGTTGAGAAGTAGGGTCTACTGTGGAGCTGACTGGGCAGTAGAGCCACACTCATCTTGGTAGTACCAGGAGCAGACTGGGTCAACCATAGCCTTCAGGCCCATCACCTAGGTATATCTGCAGTTCACCAGGCTGTGCGCCGTCCCTCCTTTAGTGGCCTAAGGACCTCAGAGAGACACTGACCAAGTCAGCCTCTAAGAATGGGCATAGTGTCCCTTTGTGTCCTTCAGTGTTTGGTGGATCTTGTTCTTGAGCTGGGGCATGATGGGCACATTCTACCTTCGGCTCCATTACCACCTCTGGGAAGGTTGGGTGGGCTTAGGGCTTTCCACTGCATTTTCCCACTCCAACCATATTGCCTTCTACTTGAGGCCTGTCTGCTACCCCACTAGGCTATGATAGGAATTGTTCCCTCTTGAGGGGTGTGTTTGAACAGCAGTGTTCTGTGTTCCCTGTAGCATGGATTTCTTTTTTTTTTTTTTTTTGGCCTTGAACTCACAAAGATCCACGTGCCTCTGCCTCACAAATTCTGGGATTGGAGTGGATTTTATCAGTGTAAAGAGCTATGCCTCCTCTATCTCTTCCATCTCCCAAGCAGACAGCTTTGTAGTTTGGCTGCTGGGTGCAGGAGGTCAGGGTTTGACTAAAGCCTATGCAATCACTGGGGTAAATGTCAAGCTGAGGGGCTGGCCCAGGTGTGCGCAGGGCGCAGCAGAGGCAGTACTCCTGGCTGCCTTAGGAGGGATGGGAGGACACAATCAGCTGGTCACCTTGTCTGCTCTGGCCCAGTCTTTCAGCAGAAAAGGCTTTTCTTGGCCTTGGGCTGGAACATTGCTTACTCTCTATCCTTCCTGGGGAGATGCTATGGGCTTGGGCTTGCCCCAGGTGCTGTTCTGCTTCTGTCACGTTCCTGGGCAGCTGCAGGTGTGCTGACAGGCTAGAGGCTGGGCAGTATAAAGTGGGAGTGATGCTGGGAATGACTTCTTTGAGTCCTTCTTGAGTCCCTTCCCAGCTTCCCTTGTTCTATGTGGGAAACTCAGCCTTAAGCTTTGGAAGAGGAGAGGGCCTGGGTGGTGGGGTTATATGACTCGGTTACAATATCTCCTTCCTGCCTGCAGCAGGTCAATGGCCAACAAGGAGGGGGGTCTGAGCCAGCGGCAGCGGCGGCGGCAGCAGCAGCGGCAGTGGTGGCAGCAGGAGACAAATGGAAACCTCCACAGGTACTGACCTTAAACATCCTGTCCCTCAGGCCTCCTGTCTGCCAGTCTGCCTGCCTGCCTATATGTCTTTGGGCCTGGAGAAGCCTGACTGGTGGGGAGTAGGGAGGGAGTTGAGGGGAATGGATCTAGTAACCCTTCTCTGCTTTTTGGGCAAGACACTGCCCACAGGGCTTCGGCCTAGCCCTTTCCCACTTACGCCCCCTCCCTTCCATGCTTCTGGCTTAGATTCTCCCCTGTGAGTCCACTCAGGTTACAACAGGATCTAGCAGTTGGCTAGGCAGGGAGCAGGGCTGGACGTGGGGATGATGGGGATGGCGAGGGCCTAGCTCTCAGTAGTGCTGGCTCTGAGCCCTTGGCATTGCACAGAATGGTAGGCCTGCCATACCAGAATGACAGCATTGTGTTGTGGGGCAGAAATGGGGGTTTCCATTTTAGCTCTTTGTCTTAATGTAAATAAAACAGTAAAACAAAATGCAAGTCAAGATATAGCCACGTTCATCCTTGAGACCACCCCTTCCCCCCCCCATGTTCACTGGGCTCAAGGGTAAATGTAGATCTTGTTCTTCAGTCATTGGCCCATGGGAGTAGTAGGCCTTCTGGGAAGTAGAGCTGAGCTCTTTTGTTGCTGATAGGTTCTTTGTGCTTCTCTATGGTGCTGCCTGCTTTCACAGAGCCCCAGCTGGCCTCAACAAGATAGCCTGGTGGCCTCTGGCTAGGCCCTCTTCCTGGCCTTCCAGGCACTGGTGGGGGTGGGTAGAGGGGGTGCAGACAGGAATGTGGTATGCAGCCCTGCTCCTGGGAAGTTGGGGCTGAAGCTCCCCATCGTGACTGGCTGGCCAGCTGGCCATTGGTTGGTAAGAGAAGGGCCTTTTGTTCACCAAGACAAAGAGGAGATTGAAAAGTTTCTAGGGGGCTGAGAAGAACTGGCATTGATTTCCATGGTGACAGCCTACTCTAGCGTCACAGCCTCAGGCCCTCTCCTACTAAGGAGGAATAGGCTTGGGGCCAGCTGGGAGGGCAGAGGACAGACTGTATCCCCAGGTCCTATCCACTGCCAGCCCTAGAGGGACCTTGGTGCCTGCTTGGGACTCTGATTTCCTACAGAGGAAATTAGAGTAAGCTTCCTGTCTTCTGATTCTGGGCTGGAAAGTCAGCACTCAGGTGTGTAGGCCATGTTCTTAAGAGTTTGAGGCAGCCAGATTCTGCCTGCCTCCTCCTCACTTCAGTCACTGCTTATCATTCCTGTGCTGGTTAAACACCTTCCTCTCAGAGGTTGTGTCTGAAGGCCTAGAAGAGCAGCCAGAAGTATTTGAAGTGGTAGGCAGGCAGGCTGGTGCTGACCGGTCCTCTCAGGGTCTGCTGGCTCTCATGTTGGCTTCTCTGTTTACATGGCTATGTTAACCTACAAAAAACTTGTAAATGGATTTGACAGGAGAAATGTAAACACAATTCTGGTAGCATCCACTCAGATCTGCAGCCAATGTGGTGAGCCCTCCCCTGCTCAACACCTTGAGGTGCATGTACTTGACTAGGGTGCTACTCTGTGCCTTGCTTCTAGTGGACTGAGCACAGGCATACAGGAATGTTTTGGAGGTGGGCTGCAGCCCCTGTAGGGCTCATGTACCTTGTGATAGCAAACAGGCTCTCTAGGAGGTACATAGAAGTAAAGTCTTAAGGGCCAAGCATGGGTAGTTGGGAGGAAGGCCCCTTGCCTTTACTTGCCCCAGCATAGCTGTTGAAGCCAAGAGGCTAGAGCGCTAGGCAGCCTAGGAATAACAAGTCCTTGAATGTCTAGAGTCTTGGTCCTGTTCTTTCCACCTGGAGGACAGCAGAAGCTGGCTGTCCTACAGGACTTGGGTTACAGACTCTGGGGTCAGATTGTCAACCAGGGATTGACTGCTCCTATATTAGTTGCATGAGGAGGCCATGTGGCCTAGGCACCCAGGTATCCACCTGGTTTAGTTGGTGTCCAACCCATGAGTCTTGTGAAGCCTGGATAGGGATAGCAATGTCAGAAGGTCACATCTGGTGTTTTGTTTTTTGTTTTGTTTTGTTTTGTTTTGTTTTAAAGACAGGGTCTCCCTGTAGACCAGGCTGGCCTTGATCTCACAGAGATCCCCTGCTTCTACCTCTTGAGTGCTAGAATTAAAAATATGTGCCACCACACCCAACTGGAAGGGCAGATTGAATCTGAGCTAGCCAAGAAACAGTCAATACTGAGGCCTGTCTCTTCCTGCAGTGGATCTGAGAATAAGAATAAGGGCCTGTGGGGTAAAACCCACCAAGGAAATCTTGAGTTTGCTGCTGAAAGATTCCCTTGTTTCCCACTCTAGGGTGCAGATTCCATCAAGATAGAAAATGGGCAAAACACAGGCACCAAGCTGGGGCTGCCTCCCCTGACGCCTGAGCAGCAGGAGGCCCTCCAAAAGGTGAGAGTGCACCTCTTGTGCCCAGCTGCTCACCTGGGGTTGGTGGGCAGGCCATCTCCCTGCTGGCTGGGCCCCCAGTGCTCCTCACCACCATCTCTTGCAGGCCAAGAAGTATGCAATGGAGCAGAGCATCAAGAGTGTGCTTGTGAAACAGACCATCGCACACCAGCAGCAGCAGCTCACCAACCTGCAGGTGAGCCCCGACGTCCTCCTGCACACCACTGCCCCCACCTTGGGGCTGGCTCTGCCGGAGGCCATCCTACCCAACCTGGGCCAGGACACCTCCATGCCCCTCTTCTCTGCCTCCTCCTGTGCCTGTGGCCGACTGCCCCCAGAAGGTGTTAATGACTCTCAGACTCTCAAGACTCAATCTCTGGACCACCAGGGCCCTCTCTGAGGCATGAGTGGCCTAGCTTTTCCTCCTGTCTCTTGATAAGGCCCCTTCTCCACCCCTCCCTTCTCCTTCTCTGTAGTTCCACACAGTTCTTCTTGGTCTTCCCACTGGTGCCTCTGGGTCTCCAGCACACCCACACCCTTGTCCCTCAGAGTGTTCACAGCTATGGTATCAGCATGTAGGCTGTGATCCTCCCTGCCCTTGTGCTTAGGCCTCTATCCCTGGGGCTTTCCTGGGGGACAGTCTGGTGGGGAGCTCCACGGGGCCCTGCTCTAGGCTGGAGGCTATGATACCTATGGGAAGGAGTCTATATGAAGCTGACAGGATCCCGGGCCTTGAGCCCTTCCACCCCCTAGGCCCAGCCCTCAAACATTCATGCTGGCTGCTCACTGTGCTCCGTCCATCCCTCTCCTCCCTCCCTCCCTTCCTTTTGCCCTCGCTGGTCCTGCAAAAGCTGCGGGGCGGGGCACCTGGGGGCTCTGAGGCCCTCCCTGGGCAGGTGCCAGTGACCAGCCAGAGCTTCTGGCAGTGTGGGAAGGCAGGCGGGCCTCCCTGGCAGGGCGGGGACTCCGGGCCTTGCCGCTGTCTGCGTGAGGTATTGACGAGAGCGGGAGACTGCTCGGCTCCAACAGACTGAACTCTGTCTTTACTGTCTTTCAGATGGCAGCAGTGACAATGGGCTTTGGAGATCCTCTCTCACCTTTGCAATCGGTCAATAGAAATGCTCACTTCTTCTGGGGCTCATGTCCTTAGTCAGGGCTAGAGGGGGGCAATGCAGCCCACTGCTGGGGACCTTGCTCCCCTGGCCGGCCCTGCCCGCCAGCTCTGGACAAGCACAGCAGAGCGCCAGGCATGGCGGGGCCAGTGGTGTGGGCACTCACCCCAGGACCGCCCCTGGGGAGGCCTCCATCTGCTCTGAGGGCTCACCTTAAAACTAACCGGCCAGGTAACTGCGGAGGGCAGCCGCGGCAGCCAGCCAGGGAGGGTAGCTGCCAATGCCAGGCTCATCTGCGCCTTGCCACCCCCATGTGGTTGACACACCTGTGGGCCTCCAGCTCCGACAGTCTCCAGGCTGCCTGGGCTCCTGGGTTGGGGTCAGTTCCCTAAGAAGAGAGGGGTCCTAATTTGTGGCCCCCATCAGACTTTGGAGGGAGGATGGATGGATGGGGTGGGGGTCGGGGTGGGGGTGGGGGACCCAAGAGAGCAAGAGAGGGAAAGGCAGCCAAAAACTTGGGTGACAGACTTAGCTGTCAGCAAGGAGTAGAGGTCGTGTGGCCATGGCTGCAGTGAGCAGAGTCTGGGAAGGAGATCATTCTCCCTTGCCTAGAGGCAAGTTGAGGCAGCCAGGTCCTGTCCTGGGGAGATCCTGAGGAAGAGGTGTGGCCCTTTCTCTGGGGCCATCCACTTTGGAGGGACCATCCCTGGACAAGTTGCCTTCCTATTTGAGACATTCTTAATGTCCTCACTGGGGAGCATCTAAGAGAGAGCTGTTGACCCTCTGAGGAGACCTGAGCTATGGGAGCTATGGTCAGAAAGGCCCGTACTTGGGTAGCCTCACTCTGAAAGGAAGACTTGGCCCTCTGGGGGAACTGTGACCTGAAAGGACAAATGTGGCTTCATGTCTATGAGGGTCTTGAAGAAGGGGGTGGCTCTGCCCTTGGGGCCCTTGGTCTGACTAGAAGCCTGAGGCCTGTCAGGAGCCAGTTAGAAGGGGCCCCATATTCAGGAAATTCCAAATGTGAGGGAAGATAGGCCCCATCTGGGTGAGTCCTGTATTGGGGGAATGTGGACATTTTAGTCCTCTGAGGGAAGCTGGGCTATCCTAGGCCTGCTAATGTCTGAAGAAGTAAACTGGTCTCTGGCCACTGGGACCTTTGTTAGGGTGAGAGGAGCCCTTGTTTGTGTTAAGGAGCAAGGCCTTGGTCCATGTGGCCCACCACATGTGGCCTTAAACTCCCTGCCTGGCACATCTTTTAGGTGTCAGAAGGATCCTTTCCCAGAGGGCATGAGGAGACCCCTCACTACAGTGACCCAACTCACTGCCTGTCCTGCCAGCTTCCCAGCCCCCAGGATCCCTGAGGCTTCTCTGTTGGGTTCTCTGCTGCCTCGTGATAATCTTACCTGAGCCAGCTCTTGTGGCTAGTCATGCGTTCCCCAGCAGCTCTTTTTTTGTGGGAAGTATTGGGATGAGGAGAGTGCAGAGCACAGAGTCCCCACCTGAGTCTCCCTGCATGAGCAGCTTGCTACTTGTTCTCTCCAGAGAGCCCCCGCCTGGGCTCCTGAACTCCTTCCCTGGGATCTCTTCTGGGCAGTGGCTGCCCTGTCTTCTGCCACCCTATCTTCTGGCCTCCATGCCAGTAGTCCCTCTGGCTTGCACAGCTCCTCCTTCCCTCTTCTGTCCCAGTACTTGGCTGGGCTGATGGGAGGATCTCCCAGTCTAGCCCAGGATACCTGGCCCTAAGACTGGAGGAGTGGGCAGAATGGTAGGGCATTCAGCCTTGCCTCCTGACCACTTGTCAGCTCTGCTGCCACAGTCTGCCTGGGACCTGGGTAGGCTGGGTACTTCCATGTCCTGCTGTTGGGCTTGGCCTGCCTTGGGGCGGGGTCCTGTTGACCCCTATGCCCTGGCTGCAATGGCCTAGCCTGGACCTCACTGCTGTGTGGGGAGCCCTTCCCACAGCAGAGCTGGGTGGGTGGGCCAGGAGGGGAGAGGGCTGCTGAGTCTCCTGCCTCCCTGACAAGCCAGTGGCTCTCTCCTTCTGTCCTGCTGCAGATGGCAGCTCAGCGGCAGCGGGCACTGGCCATCATGTGCCGGGTCTATGTGGGCTCCATCTACTATGAGCTGGGAGAGGATACCATTCGTCAGGCCTTTGCTCCCTTTGGTCCCATCAAGAGCATTGATATGTCCTGGGACTCGGTTACCATGAAGCACAAGGTAAGCAGGTTAGAGTTGCCCCAGTGCCCTGGCTTGCCCCTCCTCTGCTCTCCTGCCCTGATAGCACCTCCCTGTATTTAGGGCTTTGCCTTCGTGGAGTATGAAGTCCCAGAGGCTGCACAGCTAGCCTTGGAGCAGATGAATTCAGTGATGCTTGGGGGCAGGAACATCAAGGTAAGGATGAGGAAGTTTGGTCTCAAGCCTTGAGCTGATAGTCTACGGGGTGCTCTGTGCAGTCACACAGATGCCTGAGCTGATGATAGTGGACTTTTTTCTCTACCTCTTCAGGTGGGCAGGCCCAGCAACATAGGGCAGGCCCAGCCCATCATAGACCAACTGGCCGAAGAGGCTCGGGCTTTCAACCGCATCTATGTGGCCTCTGTACACCAGGACCTCTCAGACGATGACATCAAGAGTGTGTTTGAAGCTTTTGGCAAGATCAAGTCTTGTACACTGGCCCGGGACCCCACAACTGGCAAGCACAAGGGCTATGGCTTCATTGGTGAGTTCTGGGAGGGCTGAGGAGGGAAAGAGGCCCGTCTGGGTCTGGGGCCGGCCCTACTCATTTTGCTGATCCTGCCCCGCAGAGTATGAGAAAGCTCAGTCGTCCCAAGATGCTGTGTCTTCCATGAACCTCTTTGATCTGGGTGGCCAGTACTTACGGGTGGGCAAGGCTGTCACACCCCCCATGCCTCTGCTAACACCTGCCACACCTGGAGGCCTTCCTCCTGCTGCAGCTGTGGCTGCAGCAGCAGCCACAGCCAAGATTACTGCTCAGGTAAGAGCTGGTACAGTAGTGTGAGTTTGACCGTGGACAAGCCCACTCATCCTTCGGAGACTGCCCAGACTAGACTGAGTGGTTGGTTGTCTTTTGGGTTGCAGGAAGCAGTTGCTGGAGCAGCAGTGCTGGGTACTTTAGCCACGCCTGGACTGGTATCTCCAGCACTGACACTGGCTCAGCCCCTAGGCGCTCTACCCCAGGCTGTCATGGCTGCCCAAGCCCCTGGAGTCATTACAGGTGAGTCTGAGTGGGTCAGTGCTCCCCTCCATTCCTACTCCCTCACCTCCCACCCACACTTGCTTGGGGTACAGCCTTTTGCAAAAGGCTGGCTGGTAGGGAGTCTCTGTGTGTGTGACAGTTGGACTTGGTTTTGCCACAGGTGTGACCCCAGCTCGTCCTCCCATTCCGGTGACCATCCCCTCTGTGGGAGTAGTGAACCCCATCCTAGCCAGCCCTCCCACACTGGGTCTCTTGGAGCCTAAGAAGGAGAAGGAAGAGGAGGAGCTGTTTCCTGAGTCTGAGCGGCCAGAGATGTTGAGTGAACAGGAACACATGAGCATATCTGGCAGCAGTGCCCGCCATATGGTCATGCAGAAGCTGCTCCGAAAGCAGGAGGTAGGTGGCCAGTGCTGCTCTGGGGCAGAGGGGCTGTGGTGTTGTCTAGGTAGGCCATAGCACTAAGTTGTTTTTCCTCACAGTCCACAGTGATGGTTCTCCGAAACATGGTGGACCCCAAGGACATCGACGATGACCTGGAGGGGGAGGTGACAGAGGAGTGTGGCAAGTTTGGTGCTGTGAACCGGGTCATTATTTACCAAGAAAAGCAGGGCGAAGAGGAAGACGCAGAAATCATCGTCAAGATCTTCGTGGAGTTTTCCATGGCCTCAGAGACTCACAAGGCCATCCAGGCCCTAAATGGGCGCTGGTTCGCTGGCCGCAAAGTGGTGGCTGAAGTGTACGACCAGGAGCGTTTTGATAACAGTGACCTCTCTGCGTGACCTTGGCTTGGTCCCTGGACTTGCCCCTTCCTTGTTTCCTCGCGGTTGTATAGAGTGGTAGCAGTGGTGCCCTGGGACCAGACACTGTCCAGCCCAGCCTGTAGTGTGCATAAAGGTGCAGATGCTGCTGGCCCCAAAGCCAAGTCCGAAGTCTGGTCCCTTTACTCAGGCTGCTAGCTTGCCGCGAAGACAGGAGGGGCTTGGTCTGTTGCGCAGGCGCGGTGGGAGGTACCTTGGCGCGTGGGACGGGGATGGCTTTTCCCATACCTGAGGTTCTGCTTACTCCTCCCCTACTCCCTGGAATATCCTGAGGGATCCTAAACCTGAGAAACACTGGTTCGGAATTCCGGCGGCACGATTGGGCGAGGTCTGCGTCGTTATGGCCGCTTGACGTCACGCGCTTGAGGGGGCCGGAAGTCCCGGCAACCCGTTCGCGCGATCGCTACCGTCCTCGGAGGTGCCACGCCGCGGGGCCTCCTGGGAACTGCAGTTCTGGCGGCGAGGGCGGGCCTAGGTTTCCCGTCGGGCTGCGCGGCCAGACGGTTGTCGCGGGCAGCGGCAGCGGTTCCGGCTGCGGTGTTGTGGGCAGACGTGCTGCGAGCGAAGCAGGCCGGGCGGGATGCGGAGTCGCCGCCGCGCCGCCGCCGCCTGAGAAACGGAGCCGCCAGCTGGACGCCGTCCAACTGCGCCGCGAGCCGAGCGCGGGGCGGGCCCAGCGCCGACCCGGACCGTCCGAGAGCCGGCGGCCCGCCTCCCTGCGCGCCGCTCCGCTGGGGCCCAAGGCTCATGCGGGCCGAGCCCCGCCCCCCGGCCCGAGCCTGCCTAGCGCCGCCCGCACCCACGCCCGCCGCTGTCCCGCACCATGCTTAAGTGTATTCCGCTCTGGCGCTGCAACCGGCACGTGGAGTCGGTGGATAAGCGGCACTGCTCACTGCAGACTGTGCCGGAGGAGATCTACCGCTACAGCCGCAGCCTGGAGGAGCTGCTGCTCGACGCCAACCAGCTGCGCGAGCTGCCCAAGGTGAGGGGCCGCGGCACCTGCCGCCCCCGGGCCCGCGTTCGGTTCCTGGAGGGGGTCTGACCGCCAGAGTGGCCGGCTGGAGCTAGACCTCAGCAGGCGCTGCACGGGCGCGGTGCCTCCGGCCGGCCCTGCTGGTTCCTACTGGTCAGAGCCCCGCCCCACCAGCCCCACCAGCCCCACCAGCCCCACCCTCCGCCAGCCGCCGGCGTTGGCACCAGGTGGCAGCGGTCATGGTCATCGAAGCCTGTCTGGGGACAGGGTGGGTACTGAGCCTAGAAGAGACAACAGAAACAGGCGAGGGCGCAGGAGGTAGATGGCAGCAGATTAGAACTGGACCTTGGGTGGCGGTAGTTACAGCCTTCGGGACTGCTTTAGAGGTGAGGGGTTTCTCCCTACTGTGCTCTGGTTTCTTCGGTTCAGGGCTGGATGGGACCCTCCTAAGGTGCCTGGGGCGTCGGACCTGTTCTCTGTCCTCTTTCTGGGAGGGCCCACCTCCCATTGCCTGTGTTCCTTCCGGTGTGTTTGTTTTGTTTTCTTTTCTGAGATGGTGAATCTGGGAGGCTTGATATTCTTAAGGGCTGGGTGGCACAGTGTGGCCGCTGTCGGTGTTGGTGAAGGCTTTGTCCTTGGTGGGCCTCTGTGGGTTTTCGTGTCCTGAAGTTCCTGCACACAACTCTGCTCTCTACTGCTCTCATTACCCTTTCAACCTGAGTTCTTGTACTCATTGTTAGGGTGTAGTAGCAGAAACCTATGTAGGGTTTGCAAAGCTCGACCCACAGAGCCCAGGGCAGGGCCTTGCCCAGCCAGGAGCTGATGACTTTTCAGATGAGGCTGGTCATCTGGCAGGCACAACAGTGATGGTGCATGCAATAGGTGACATAAGGAAGACAAGGCATGCAGTGGACAGGGCTGTGTTTTGCATGTTTCCTTACCTGCAAACTGGGCCTCGGGGCTACACTAGAGGTCCCAACACTTGTGACCATGACTCTGCTGGCCCAGGAACTTTTCTCTGTTCCTTAGAACTTCAACATAGAAACCATTCCCCTGACCACACCTCCTGTTCACAGCCCTTCTTCCGGCTACTGAACCTTCGAAAGCTGGGCCTCAGTGACAATGAAATCCAGCGACTGCCTCCTGAAGTGGCTAACTTCATGCAGCTGGTGGAACTGGATGTGTCCCGGAATGGTGGGCAGGCAGGAGAGGGGAAGGGGAGGCACCAGCCGTTTGAAGGTAGGGCAGAGCAAGGGGACGTCTGAGGCTATGAGCGTCTCCATGGTAACTCCCTCCACACAGATATTCCCGAGATACCCGAGAGCATCAAGTTCTGTAAAGCTCTGGAGATTGCAGACTTCAGTGGGAACCCCTTGTCCAGGTGGGTGGCACTCCACAGTGAGGGGTGGCTTTGGGCTGTGGGAGGTTCTGTATTCCTTCTCTGGGCATCTGATTACTTCCTTTTCCCAGACTTCCTGATGGCTTCACACAGCTGCGTAGCCTTGCCCACCTGGCCCTGAATGACGTGTCCTTGCAGACGCTGCCAGGAGATGTGGGCAAGTGAGTGCCCTTGGTGAGGAGTCTGGGTGGGTTTGGCTTGGCCCTGCCTTCCTCAGCTTTGGCTCTTGGTATCTTTCAGCCTGGCCAACTTGGTGACCCTAGAGCTCCGGGAGAACCTGCTTAAGTCTCTGCCTGCGTAAGTTTGGAGCCTCCACCCAGACGGTGGGAAAGCTGTGCCAGTGCTTGGGCTGAGTGGCCACATCAAGACTGTTTTTTTCTTCTCCAGGTCCCTATCTTTCCTGGTCAAGCTGGAACAGCTGGATCTGGGTGGCAATGATCTGGAAGTGCTGGTGCAGTGAGGGCTACCTGGGGCAGGACAGGTGGGGTGTGAGGCAGCTGCTACCAGTGGGTGTCACACTGGTTTCCTCTTGTCCCTGATTTTCCTTTCCTGTAGCCTGACACTCTGGGGGCTCTGCCCAACCTTCGAGAACTTTGGCTAGATCGGAACCAACTGTCAGCACTGCCCCCGGTAAGTGATGGTGGGATTGGCCTCATCTCTCCAGCTGCTGCCTTCTAACCTCTTGCCTGACCTCAGGAGCTTGGGAATCTGCGGCGGCTTGTCTGCCTGGACGTATCTGAGAACCGGCTAGAGGAGCTGCCTGTAGAGTTAGGTGGGCTGGCACTGCTCACAGACCTGCTGCTTTCCCAGAACTTGCTGCAGCGGCTGCCGGATGGCATCGGTCAGTGAGCCCAGGGGGCTTTGGGGACTACATGCTCTGATCAGTGTCCTTTTGAAGTGCCAAGGAAGGGAGTGAGGGGATCTTGGGTTAGCACCTGACTTTACCCAGGCTGGAGGTATCCAAGAGGAGTGGAGGTATCCAAGAGGAGAGGGTCAGGACCAGGCTAGGATGGGGTCCTGCTCATCCAGGTAATGCACAGAGGTCCAGGGCAGCCTGTGGTCATGAGTTGGAGATGTGACCTTATAAGGATTAACAGCCGGGAAGAGCCTTGGGAGCCGGGCAGACCTCTAATAAGGGTAGGAGGGCTTAGCTTAGGCCTGTGGCAGCTCAGAGAAACTATGGTTGTCACTGGGGTATGGAGCCAGACTGCGGCCCCTCTTGAGGACCCAGATGGTTGACTGTGTGCCCTTGATCCAACTCAGACTAGTCAATGTGTCTCTTTGATGCCAGGTCAGCTGAAGCAGCTGTCTATCTTAAAGGTGGACCAGAACCGGCTGTGTGAGGTGACAGAGGCCATTGGAGACTGTGAGAACCTCTCTGAACTGATCCTCACAGAGAACCTGCTAACGGTAGGGCCAGCCCTGAGGCCCCATAGGGATACAGAGTGCAGTCAGCGCTAGTATATAACAGGAGTACAAGGACTGCTGGTGGCTTGTCCCAGGGAACTGCTTGGAAGCCCCCACCACCACCACCACTACCACCACCACCACTCCCCCAGTCAGGAGAGAAAACTCACTGCCCAGTTAGAGTAAGAGTTAAGACTCTGCTTTTCCAGACATCTGGTATTGTGCCATCAAGGACTGATGGGAAGGCAGGGCTAAATCAGGCAGGAAGGGCGCTGCCTTTCGGTATGCCTGCCCCATTGTGGCCACAGAAAGCAGAGGCTGTCGGGCCAGAGCTAGAGGTGTCCATGGCAATGCTAGCCTCAGACTAAAGAGAGAGAGAGAGACTGGTTTGTGGGCATTGTCTGGGATGTTCCTACATGTGGCATGCCCATGGTGATGGTAGTGGAGAAGAGGGTGCCTTGGAGATGCAGGGGCAGGTGTGAGTAGGAATCACCTTGGACAGTGAATGAGTCAAGTTCATGGCTTTGAGATTGAACTGGAGAGGGTCAGACATGGCACAGTTTAAGGTCTCATATGTGGCCCATGGGTGCTTGGTACCCTCAAGGGTAGGAAGAGATATATCTACCAACTGGTCATATCCAGGTCTCTGAGAGCTAGGGAGCCTTAAGCTCAAGGGGAGACCTTTATCTTCCCAAGGCTCCCCCCCCCGCCACGCCCAGCCCCCCATGCCAAGAGATTTCTACCAGCCTCAGAGCCTTCCTTCTCCCGGCCAGGCCCTACCCCACTCTCTAGGCAAGCTGACCAAACTGACTAACCTTAATGTGGACCGGAATCATCTTGAAGTGCTGCCACCTGAAATTGGAGGCTGTGTGGCCCTCAGTGTCCTCTCCCTAAGGGACAATCGCCTAGCCGTCCTACCCCCAGAGCTTGCTCATACAGCTGAGTTACACGTGCTTGATGTGGCTGGGAACCGGTGAGTGTCTGTGTGGCCCCTGGGAATCTGGCTGCATCCCTTTTGTGTGCTGATCTTGCCGACCTGACACCCAGGCTGCGGAGTCTGCCGTTTGCACTCACCCACCTCAACCTCAAGGCGCTGTGGCTGGCTGAGAACCAGGCACAACCCATGCTCCGCTTCCAGACCGAGGACGACGCCCAGACTGGTGAGAAGGTACTCACCTGCTACCTGCTGCCACAGCAGCCCCTGCCAAACCTCGGTACGTCGCTGGCGGCTAGGTCTTGATTGGGTAGGTAAGGCCTTGGGGGTGGAAAAGGGAAAGTTTGGGCCCCTGACTCTCACCTCCTACAGAGGACCCTGGGCATCAGGGCAGTCCTTCAGAGAGCTGTAGTGACACCCCTCTGAGCCGTGTCAGCGTCATCCAGTTCCTGGAGGCCCCTGAAGGTGACGAAGATGCTGAGGAAGCTGCAGCTGAGAAGCGGGTATGGAGGGGTGGGGACCCTGGGCGGTGTACCTCCATCCCATCCCTGCCTGACCCCTTCCCTGCCTCTGTCCCTCATTCCTGTCCCCACTGCAGGGCCTGCAGCGTCGGGCTACGCCTCACCCCAGTGAGCTCAAAGTGATGAAGAGGGGCATCGAGGAGCGCCGGAGTGAGGCCTACACCTGCAAGCCTGACCTTAGTCTACCCTCGCCCTCGGAGGAGGTGGGTGTAAGGGCTAGGGAGCCCTCGATGTCCATCCATCTTGAGAGTGGAGCACTGAGGCCAGAGGCTACATGGGAGGGGGCTGGAAATGAACTGGTAACGGGCTGGGACCACAGGGGCAGGCAGCACCTAGGTTGTGCTGGGCACAGGGTGCAGGTGGACGTGGACAAGCCTCATACAGAATAAGGCAGAGCCAGGGGTGGTCTTTACCAGGGCCAAGTGCTAGGCCTGCCTTAGTGATGCAGGATGGAAGTCGGCCAAGGATGGGGCCAAAGGAGGGCTCTCACCTTCATTCGCCAGTCTTTCTTGGGAAAGAGTTCGCTAGAGTAGGGCAGGCCTGCTGACTTGTTGCAAAGCTTCTCCTGTCAGAGCTGGAAGGTGTTTCTAGGGCCCTTGGAAGACAGGGTATGTATTGGCCACATATGGCTGCTTCTCCCCTGGCTGGGAACTTCTTCAGGCAGGTGTCTTCCTAGGAGCTTCTGTGGTCCTGGATCTGGGGGAAGTTTTTTTGAAGGGTTGACCCATGGCTTTGTGTGGCTCTAGAAGTAGCAAGGCTGCCCTGGGCTGGGACAGGGAGCAACTGCAAGAAGTTGGAGTTGCTGGAGATGCTCTGGCCAGAGTAGCAGGAAGCCAAGTAGCAAAAGTCTGCCACAATGGTGTGGCCTTGAGGTGACAGACTCCCAAGCATTCTGACACTACCACTTGCTGTAGGAGAAGAGACTGAGTACAGAGTCCGGCTTGAGTGGAGGCTCTGCCCCATCAGCAAGCACAGCCTCTGAGAGCGAGCCTGAGATCCTGCTGGACTCACCACAGTGTCTGGGCCAGCAAGAAGCCACAGCCGGACAGGAGGAGGATACAGAGGAGGGCTACGATGAGGTAAGGACAGGAGGAGGATACAGAGGAGGGCTACGATGAGGTAAGGACAGACAGGGCAAAGGAAGGAAGCCAGGCCTGGGAGGCCACTAGACCAGAAGCAGAGGTTTCTGCATGGAGGCTCCCTCTCCCACACCTTTCTGAGCAGACGTGTAGTTGGGTCCAGGCCAGATCCTGGCTGGGCAACATTGGGCTATCCAGGGGCCTCCTCTAGCAGAGCTTGTGCAAGGTGTGGTACAGGGTCATATCCTGGGGGGTGCCTGGGAGAGATGGTGCCCCAGGATAGGGCAAAGATCCCTTCACAGTGAAGCTGCGCAGTGCGCCACCTATCACTTGTGTGCTTTCCCTCAATGGTGCCCCTGTTTCCTGGCCTCCGGTGCCAGTGCTCTGCACGTCCTTATGTTTTGTTTTTGTTTTTGTTTGTTTTTTTGTCCTTATGGATTCACACTTGGGTTATCATGTGTCATGTCTGGGAAGAGCCCTGTTTGCTAGTTGCCCCTGCATGCGCAGAGGAGAGTTGCTCATACTCAGGCCCGTAGCCAGGCCCTGGGAAGATTGGGAGAGGCCTGCTGGCTGCCGGCTTCATCCTTCTGCCTGCTCAGCCCACAGTGCACTTCGCAGAGGACATGCTAATACCCAGGGAAGAAGGTGACAGTGGAGAGGGACAGCCGGAGGCCCCCTGGCCATTTCCCAGTGGCCGACAGAGGCTCATCCGCAAGGACACACCCCACTACAAGAAGCACTTCAAGATCTCCAAGCTTCCCCAACCAGAAGCTGTTGTGGCTCTGCTGCAGGGGGTACAGCCAGACATCGAGGGCCCCACGGGTCCTGGGGGCTGGCCCAATGGCCCCCACACACCCTGGGCTCCTCGAGCTCAGGAGGAAGAGGAGGAAGAGGACGAAGATAGAATCAACGAAGGCGAGGCTACCACAGAGGAAGAAGACAAAGAAGACGCTGTGGCTTCTGCTCCCTCCGTCAAGGTGCATCTCACACCTGTTTGACCCAGGCTCCCCTAGCCTAGCAGGGAGTTCTGGATCCTGGCCGATAACAGTATGGAGGTCAGCAAACCTTTCTCTGACAGCCACACTGGTCAGGCCCTGATCCAGTGAGCCCCTGGCTGTCAGAAGAAAAATGGATGTGTCTGCTATAATCGACATCACTGTCGCCAGGTGTTCCTCACTTAGTGCCTGGCATTGACCTTATTGGAAGTTCTTGACAGCTGCCTCTGGCAAGTCTCTGCCTGGTGGGCCAGATGCTAAGAGCTCTTGGAAGTTAAGGGCCCCTGTGCAGTTAGAAACATAAGTGCTGGGGCACTGGTCAGGATCTTCCCTAGGAGCTGTTGGCATCCCGAGAATCCTTCCTGCCTAAAGCAGTAACTACCCTGGAGGTCTCGACGCTGGCCATGGCCTGTCTTGTGGGTCTGGTGGTAGCCCGCGTGTTTTTATCAGACCTTCCGTGGATCTAGGCAGAGTTGCAGGGCACTGACCCCCCTTCCTGATCCTCACATCTGCTTTCACCGGCTCATCAAGAGGCCTACCCTCCCATGTCAGAAAAAGCCTCGGCTACCAAAAAGTTCAATCTCTTTTTGCCCCCACAATGCCCTTACTGTGAATAGAGGTTGATGACAACATGGTATCTGGGGCAGTCTTGGGGTCAAGTCAGGAACAGCTGGGCTTACACCTGCCCCTTTGGAGCCTTCATTCCAGCCAGCTAAGCCTCACCATGTAGCTGGTCTGTGGAATTACTCATGATCTTGCAGACCGGGGGGATCCTGGCGGGAAGGGGCTGACTCAGGCCACAGGAACTTGGCGGGATCTTCCTTCTGTTCTGTCTGCTCATGGCGAGGGCTAGGTAAGATGGTGGTAGTCCCCAGCGGTGGCTAACCTGCATGCCTCGCTGCTCCTGTCCTAACAGGGGGTGTCGTTTGACCAGGCCAATAACCTGCTGATAGAGCCTGCTCGCATTGAGGAGGAAGAGGTCTGTACTGCTCACTGCTACTCTGCTCTGGGCCCAGGGCTACTGCTCACTTTGCTTCCTGGGCTGCGGGTTCTGACTTCTCCCTACTCCCATGCTCAAGCTCAGACCCTGTCCCAGAAGAGCTCCCGGAAGCTGCTACAGAGATGGGGTCTAGGGCCTCCTGATCCCTTGGCAGGGCAGGTACATCACTGTGGGGCAGCCTGGTTTATAGGGTTTATAGAGGAGGTACTGGGCCCAGTCCAGTCCATGTAGCCCAACGTGAGCCTTGACACAGAGCAGACCCAGATGCCCTTGTACAGAAGCAGGGCAGGCCTTACTGCTGGAGGGGAGCCAGCTCTGGACTGGATAACGGCAGTTGTGCCTGCCCTGCAGTCTCCTTCCTCCTGTGTGAGCACATGGGCATTCCAAGCACTGTGTTTGCTCTGTTTCCAGCTCACACTCACCATCGTTCGGCAGACGGGGGGCCTAGGCATCAGCATCGCTGGAGGCAAAGGTTCTACTCCCTACAAAGGGGATGATGAGGTGAGCTGCTGCTCTCTGCCCACACCTGCTGCTCGTGCCCTAAGGGCCTCAGGGTCACTTAGGGTGTCCTGTCACCATCCTTTGGATGTTTGAGCAGACTTGGCCCCCACCAGGAGGACACATGTGTCCTGCAGGGTCACCCCAAGGCAGATCCAGGAGGGCATTCACAAAGGCCATTGAGCATCTGAGGACAGTTTGGAAGGCAGCTGAGCTGTCCCTACAGAATGGCCTTTCTCCCTTCTCCTAGGCCAGCTCCAGGGTCAAAAGTCCCTTCTGAGGTCGACCTTTATCTTCTGGCCTGCTGGATGCAGCCCCAGCAGTGGCCTCAGCACAGCCTTTCTGGCTACCAGGCCCACTGTCGTTCATGCATTTGCTGTCTTTGCAGCCTCTGCAGAGTAGGCTGGGGCTGTGTCTCTACGTACAGGGTATATCTTTCACTGTCTAGTCTCTGCCTTTCACAGCCAGAAGGGGTAGTTACTTGCCTCTGCCTGTGCTCTTGGACACTAACTCTTCTTCTCTAGGGCATTTTCATCTCTCGAGTATCTGAGGAGGGCCCTGCAGCCCGTGCTGGAGTCCGAGTGGGTGACAAACTCCTCGAGGTAAGAAATGACCCCTTGCATTGTAGCAAAGGACAGCTGTGTCCTCCAGGGTCCACATGGTCTTGACCATTGGAATGCTTGGCTGTCTTCATTAGGAAATGGGGACACTATCTTCCCAGCCAAGAACCCAGGACCCCTGAACCCCTTGTGAGGCTCGTAGACCCTCTAAGCCAGAGGCTTAGGAGCTGTCCCTGGCAAATGCTTCTCTCTCTGGGACTATGGAGATAGCTTGGTGGCAGATCACTGATAAAGGGGATGGGAGAGAAAAGTAGCCTGGACAGGGGATGAGGCTATCAGAAGGGCAACCTGGTAGGGTCAGACTTCAGCAGGCCTCAGGGAACTTGGTACCTCTTTGGAAGTGCTGGAGGCCGCCTATCTAGAAAGCTGGCCATTAGGGAGCTCATAGCGAGGCTGTAACCTTCCTGTAGGGACAGGGATAAGGTAGAGGAGGGTCTTGGGGGTCTAGGCCGAGAGGCCTTGGGGAGGAGGACTGCTGGTCTTCTTCATGCCTCCCTGCTCAGCTCTCATCCCAGCTCTACCCAGGAGTACCTGGAGTTGCTAACCTGGTACCTTGGACATTCTCTTTTGGGCAGATGACAGTTTTGGAGAGTGGAGCCTGCCCACAGGCACGTGCCTGCTTTTCATGGCTAACCTGAGTCATGGCTGTAGGTACAGTGTCAGCACTTAGGTGTCGGGGTGGCTGTGGCTGGGTGCTGACTTGTGCCCTGTCCTTTGTCTTCCACCACCCACAGGTGAATGGTGTGGCACTGCAGGACGCCGAGCACCACGAGGCTGTGGAAGCACTTCGGGGTGCGGGGGCTGCTGTGCAGATGCGAGTGTGGAGAGAGAGAATGGTGGAGCCTGAGAATGCAGTCACCATCACACCCCTGCGGCCTGAGGATGACTACAGCCCCCGGGAGCGACGGGGAGGTGGCCTACGCCTGCCCCTGCTTCAGCCCGAGATCCCCGGGCCCCTCCGCCAACGCCATGCTGCCTGCCTTGTGCGCAGTGAGAAGGGGCTGGGCTTCAGCATTGCTGGAGGAAAAGGCTCCACACCTTACCGCGCTGGCGATGGGGTGAGGCAGCGTGGCCTGGAGCGCAGAGACGGCTGTCCCAGACAGACAGGCGTGCGAGGTCTCCGTGCCTCCTGGCTTCAGTGTGGCTCCTTCTTTTCCACAGGGCATCTTCATATCCCGCATTGCTGAGGGGGGTGCTGCCCACAGGGATGGAACTCTCCAGGTTGGCGATCGTGTTCTCTCGGTGAGTGAGGGCAGTTGGAGCCTGACTGATGTCTTTTGCTTGCTTGTCCTGCTCACCTTTGTGACCTGGGTGTTGCTGCAGATCAATGGCGTGGATGTGACTGAGGCCCGACACGACCATGCTGTCTCCCTGCTGACTGCCGCTTCTCCCACCATCTCTCTGCTGCTAGAGAGGGAGACTGGGGGGCCTTTATCCCCCAGCCCGCCTCCACACTCCTCCCCAGCTCCAACTGCCGTTGTTGCTGCTACCATGACCACTGCTGCCCCTGGGGAACCTGTGCTATCCAGGCTGGCCCCTAGCCTGTTGGCCGCTGCCTTGGAAGGGCCATACCCTGTGGAGGTCAGACACCTGCCCGCCATCTTACCTGTTGAAGCATCCACTCAGCTCAGGCATAGGGTGAAAGCCTCCCAGGATCCTCTGCTTCTGCAGTCACTTAGGCAGAATGCAGTGCATAGCCTTTCTACATGTGCCCAAGACTCTCCCCATCTGCCCCAGCACATCCTCTGGCTAGTAGCCCAGTCTCCTACATGGCTGCAGTCAGTAAGGGTGCGTAGCATATCTGGGCAGCAGACTCCCTAGCAGGTTCAGAGGGCAGCCTGAGCCCATTCTACCTAGCTGCATTTCTTACAGAGCCCATGGCTAGCATGTTACCCCCTTTATCCCTGCCCTATTCTGAGACCTGCCTATTTCCCCCAGGAAATCTGTCTGCCTAGAGCTGGGGGCCCACTGGGACTTAGCATCGTAGGGGGGTCTGACCACTCAAGCCATCCATTTGGTGTCCAAGATCCTGGTGTATTCATCTCCAAGGTAGGTAAGCCCCCCAACAGACAGCCACTCTGGGCAGCCACGAATGTAGCCCTGGCCCATGGGATGTTGCCTTCTTCCCCCAATAGGTGCTTCCTCGGGGCCTGGCTGCTCGCTGTGGCCTTCGAGTTGGGGACCGAATTCTAGCAGTGAATGGGCAGGATGTTCGAGAGGCCACACATCAAGAGGCGGTCAGTGCCCTGCTCCGACCCTGCCTAGAGTTGTCCCTGCTTGTGCGGAGGGACCCGCCACCCCCAGGCATGCGAGAACTCTGCATCCAGAAGGCTCCTGGGGAGAAACTGGGCATCAGCATCCGTGGGGGTGCCAAGGGCCATGCAGGGAACCCCTGTGACCCTACAGATGAGGGCATCTTCATCTCTAAGGTGAGCCCTGTCCTCACTGTGTCATGGTCAGGTGCCTGGTACCTTGTTTCACGCTGTGCTTTCTACAGGTGAGCCCCACAGGAGCAGCCGGGCGTGACGGCAGGCTGCGTGTGGGGCTGCGGCTGCTGGAAGTGAATCAGCAAAGCCTGCTGGGCCTAACACATGCCGAAGCTGTGCAGCTGCTGCGCAGTGTAGGCGACACCCTGACTGTGCTTGTCTGTGATGGCTTTGACACCAGCACCGCTGCAGCCTTGGAGGTTAGTGGCCTAGGCCAGGGACTAGGTGCTGCCCCAGCAGTGCCCTTTGTAGTCTGGTAGTCTTTCTGCTTCCACCTGAGAAGGACCTGGCAATTCTGAGCCAGCTGCTTGTGGGTCCTGGGGGTACTACGACTGCCAGGCCCTTTTCTGAGCTCTGTACTACCTGGAAGCTGTAGAGTTGGGTGTGTCTGGACCAGTGTGGTCTGGTTCTGAGACCAGTGCTGTAGTGGGGCTCTGGGCAGGTAGTACCTGAGGGCTCGTAGCAGCATGCTGGACAGAGATCTCTGTTGAGAGCACCTTCCAGCCAGATAGCAGCTCCCTCCCTGCCCTGCTGGCCCTGTGGCCCCCAGGATGTTTCTCTGGCAGTCTCTTGGTGGAGCTCACTCCCATTTCTGATTACTGGCTTCTCCCTGTCACAGGGTAGAGCAAGGCATGGACACAGTATGGAGCACCAGTACTGGATTGCTCACCAGAGCAGAGCAGGAGTGTCCAACCACCAGGACTTGGGCTGGGCACTCTAGACAGGCCTCCCCGATAGTCTCGATGCTGTCTCATTGTCCTGCCTTCCCCCCCACCCCCCGCCCCTGCTGTCCCCGGAGCCCTCAGCATTGTCACCTGCAGGTCAAAGTGAGCCTCCAAACTGTCTTGATGTGTATGTACTGCCTACTGTTCTTCCCCGTGGCTACACCACCCCTGTCTATAGCTTCTGCTCCTTACACCAGTCTTTGAGACAAGCAGCAACCCTAAGTTGGCCATCTTTTACTTTTTTTATTATTGTTATTTTTTATGTCTATGAGTGTACTGTCTGCATGTTTGTTGGTGCACCCGTGTTGTGCAATGCTGCGGAGGTCAGAAGAAGACATCAAATTCCCCTGGAACTGGAGTTAAAGATGGTTCTTAGCCAGCATGTGGGTGCTGGGAATCTAACCTGGGTCCTCTGCAAGAGCAGTTGCTGCTCTTAACCGCTGAGCCATCTCTCCAGCCCCATCTTTTACAATAGATCTTTGAATTGGTGACTTCCCATCAGATGCTAGCAGAAAGACGACTTAAGGTTGATGGCCTTAGACTGTACCTGTTCTAGACTGTGGGTGAGACTCACTTGACAGGAGGCAAGTTAGCCCTCATCTGTTTAGCCTCTAGATGGATGCTAGGCTAGAACCCCTAGGGACCTTGGTGCCATTCCTGAGCTCAAGGCTGGGAGACTGGCCCTTGTTCCTACTTCTCCCCAGGAGAGTCCTAGTGGTCCTAAGGGAGTTTCTCTTAGGACTTGCACCCTGGGTGATCGAGTCCCTATAGAAGATTTAACTTTTATTTACTTATATATGCTTTTTTTTTTTTTTTTTTTTTTTTTTTTTTTTTTTTTTTTTTTTTTTTTTTTTTTTTTTTTTTTTTTTTTTTTTGTCTTTTGTGAGACAGGGTCTCCCTGTAGCTCTGGGTGTCCTGGAACTCACTCTGTAGACCAGGCTGGCCTTGAATTCACAAAGATCCGCCTGTCTCTGCCTCCCGAGTGCTAGGATTAAAGGCGTGCACCACCACGCCTGGCTTTTACTTACATATGCTTAAAAGTGCTTTGCTTCATGTGTATTTTAAACTTTTAGTTTAGAGAAGAAATCTACAGGAAGAGTCCAGACTCCAGTGCTGGAGGGGTGGTGTGCATCTGGTCCCTGCTGTCTGACTCCAGCTGTCCTTGCTGTGCCTGGCTGGCTCATGAGTGCAGTGAGGTGGCTGTGTCCACACATGCTGGGTCCTGCCAAGTCCTTGGTTGGATCCTATCTCTGTCAGCTCTGGTTAGTGAGCATCTCTGAGCAGCCCAAACCAAGAGCCTCTGCAGCCTCCTGCTCACAGCCACTGTCTGCTGTGCGCATTGCCCCCTCTGAGTATGTGTCTCATCTTTTACATTGCAAATGCACCCCTTCCTGCACACGGGGAGCTGTCCTGGTACGTACTAGGGAGGACTCCACCCCTGGCTCTGGACACCCTTTTGTACCTCATAGCACGTTGTGGGTTTTTCTCCCCCCTCTGACACCGAGCCTTTCCTTTCTTGTTATGTTTAGATTAGGTGTTTGTTTGAGATGGTCTCATCATGTAACTCAGGCTGACAATCTCCCTGTCTTAATCTCCATGGTTTGGTGTGTGTGTGGTGTGTTGTTCTTGTTTTGTTTTTTTGAGACAGGGTCTCAGCTGTGGCCCGAGCTGACTTGAACTTGCTATGTAGACCAGGCTGTAGGTTGGTCTCTATCTCACAGAGATCCAACTGCCTCTGCTCTCGAGTGTGGAATTAGAGGCGTGGGCCACTATACCTGGCACGCCTCCATTTCCACATGGGATTGCATGTGTCCCACCACATCCAGCTTGCATTTTCCTTTGCAGAGATCTACAAAAAAAAATTTTTTTTTGGTCTTTTTTTGAGACAAGGTCTCCCTGTAGCCCTAGCTGTCCTTCAAGGCTTCCAGCCTTTTCCCTGTAGGCTATGGGTCGTTTCGTTTTGTTTTGTTTTGTTTCCCTTTGGGAATCCTTTCCTTTAGAAGGTCTTGAAAGCATTGTCCTGCGTTCGCAGTACTTAATGAATTTGAAAACACAGGTTAAGCTGGGCGTGGTGGCACACACCTTTAATCCTAGCACTTAGGAGGCAGAGGCAGGCAGATCTATGTGACTTCAAGGACAGCCTGGTCTATAGAATGAGTTCCAGGACAGCTGGGGCTAAAAGGAGACACTGTCTCAAAAAGACTCTCCAAAAAAGGAGCACCGGCTTCTCTTGCAGAATACCTGGGTTCAGTTCCCAGCACCCACATAGCAGCTAACACCCATCCGCAACTCTACTTCCAGGGGACCTGATGTCCTCTTCTGGCCTCCATGGGCTTTGCACACACAGGTGCACTTAATGTGTGCAGACAGAACACTCATACACAAAAATTAAAATAAAACACAGATTGATAGTTCACTTGCCTGGAGTTGCTTGAGCAGATGTCACCGCCCCACAGTGGTCAGTGACAAGCCTGTTTCCCTCCTGAGCTGAGGCTTTAGGGCAGGCAGGTCAGTTCTGTGTGTTCCAGTTCCCCACTGAGCTGAGGGATGTGTGACTTGGCTGGGGGCAAGTCCTGTACATGCTAGGGCCTATTTTTGTTGGTTTTGTTTGTTTTGTTTTGGGAGGTTTGTTTGTTTGTTTGTTTGTTTGTTTGTGACACAGGCTCACCATGTAGCCCCAGCTGTCCTGGAACTCACTATGTAGACCAGGCTGGTCTTGATCTCACAGCAATCCTCCTGCCTTTGCCTTCCCAAGTGCTAGGATTAAAGACATGTGCCACCATGCCCGGCCCTAGGGCCCATTTTTTTAATTTGGTCCCAGTGAGCTCTGGGCGCTGCCAGGCCAGTGCCATGCTGTGCAGAGGCAGTCACTTTATAGGGTATTCTAATACTAATCAGTTACATCATTCTTCTTTGTTCTTTTGATGTTTTGATGCTGTTTTCTCTTCTAACAAATCTGCCAGTTTCCATCACAAAATAGGTTGGAACCTTGAGATCATTTGGCAGGTTTTTTTTCTTGCACCATTTTCCAGGCTGCTCTGATTAAAAAAATACATTATTTATATTTTACTTTATTTTATGTGTATGACTGTATTGCTTGCATGGGTGTAAGTACACCCATCTTGTTCAGTGCCCACAGGTGGCCAAAGAGGGCATTGGATTCCCCTAGAATTGAGGTTATGGACAGGTGGTTGCTGGAATCGAACCCAGGTCCTCTTTCAGAGAAGCATGTCTCCAGCCCCCTGGCTCTCATCTTTTATCACTTCTCATTGGCTTTGTTTTATATCCTGGCAGAGCACCATGGCCCACAGTGGCAGCAGTTGGCCCCCTTCCCAGGCCTATCAATCACCCCCACCTCCTTTCAGCCTGGGGCTTCGGCCACCAGGGGTAGTGGCTAGGCTCCTTGTTGCCTTGTGCCCAACTTCAGGGACTGTTGTAGTCTCTGAGACCATTTTTAGGTTGAGGAAGATTTTTCTGTTTGGAACTGTAAGAATGGCCATCTGTAGCAGCATTGGGGTCCTGAAGGAGTGTCACATACGTGCTCATATGTGCTCAAAGGCACCGGCCTGTGCCCCAGAGGAGCCAGTAGCATGCTTGGTGCTTGGGAGAAAGGAGCTGGTGTTGACACATCAGGGCTCTTCCTGGAAGAGCCCTGGATTTATGGATTCCAGACTTTCCACAACAAAGCCGAAGCCAGAGACCTGATGTTGGAGGCCTGTATCCCAGAGGACTAACCATGTTGAACCCTCTGGGGCATAGGACAGTAGCTCAGGACACCTTACTCATGTTGCACTTTGTTGTTGTTGTTTTGTTTTGTTTTGAGACAGGGTCTCCCTATAGCCCCAGCTGGCCTGGAACTCCCTCTGTAGACCAGGCTGGCCTTGAACTCACAGAGATCCACCTACCTCTGCCTCCTGAGTGCTGGGATTAAAGGCGTGCACCAAAGATGGTTCTTAGCCACTATGTGGGTGCTGGGAATTGAACCCAGGTCCTCTGCAAGAGCAGTTGGTGCTCTTAGCCACTGAGCCATCTCTCCAGCCCTGCACTTGTTTTTAAATTACATTTATGTATGTGGGTAGGGGTGGGAGGGTGCTCATGCTACAGTTCGTGTGTAGAGGTCAGAAGGCAACTTGTGAGCATTGCTTCTCTCCAGTGTGGGTCCTGGGGTTTGAACTCAGGTTGTCAGTCTTGGCAGCAGACTCCCTTCCCCACTGAACCCTCTCTCTGGCCAACCTGAGTTGTTTCCGCCTGTCTGACCCGTAGGACCAGTTTGCCAGGTGTGTCATGTGGCTCTGATCTCCATCTTTGTGCCTCCTTGGTTTGGGGTGTAGAGGGGTGCTAGCTACCTCTTGCCTGCCCTGCGGTGAAGACTGGTGTCTTCAGGGCTCTTGCTGCTGAGTCTCTCAGGAGCCAGCCTTCTGCTCCTCAGCTGCTAGTGGGTCCTAGAAGTAGATGCCATTGTTCACTCAGTACGGCCCACCTCACCACCACCATGCCAGTGCCCTGTGTGCCTGGGTCAGTGTGGCCTGAACAAGAAAACCTCTCACTGTGCTGTGCTGTGTGCATGGTGTAGAGAGCGTTCACTCTTCTGTTACTTGTTTGGACCCCTCAGCCCTGTGATTCCCATTGTGTTCATCTTCTTCGTGACACTGGCCCATCTTTCCAAGTCCAGATCATCCCTGACTGACAATGGTTGGACTTAGGTTCTGACTTTATAACAAATGTGATCCACACAATAGAAACTTCAGTTGTGAATTTGGATCCTTTCCTGGCCTAGATACCTGGAGGGTGTGTGGCTCCCTATAACACTCCTAGTTTAAGCACCTGTTGTGCCTGAGGGAGTCCAGACCCATCAGTGTCTTCTCACCTGTTACTGTGAACTCTGATTTTTCACAGGTTATTTTAATGATCAGATTGTCTTAACTTTGTCTCAGGGAAGGGGCATTAGGCTGGACCTTGATGTCACCCATCTGCTCTAAGTACTGCCCCACTTGGTCTACACGTTGTCGCCCAGCTCTGGATTAGCCATTTCTCCAAGGAATCATGATTTCTTTTATTGGACTGTCATGTTTAAGGAGCCGAGGGTCACCTCATGGCTTTGTCCATCTTTCCAATCAACACCACAACGCCTCATTCGAGTGGGCTTCTCTGGCGTGGGAAGCGAGCTTCCTCATCCTTGCTGCTCGTACTTCCTGCTCAGTCCCTCTGTATGACCGCCCTCCCCAGCCCTCCCCACCCCGCTGACCCTGCTTGTCTTGGCCCTCCCCGGTGCCCTTCTGACTAAATTACTCCACAAGTTAAGAAGGTGGGCATCTTGTTTATTGTTGACCTAGTGGTGTCAGAATCCGAACGAGACGTCACCACATCCCCCCTTATCATCGTTTTTAGCCGGCGTCCTTAGTTCTAGTGGCCTTTGATTTGCTTTCTGTGTTTACCCGCACATTTGTGAAGTGTTTACGGTTTATGGTGGATGTATCTTTGTAAGTGCGCCTGCTACTGCAGTGTGTGCCCTGGGCCTGCTGCTGCAGCACTGTGTGCCCTGGGCCTGCCTGGCTCTCTGGCTCTGTCCTCCCAGGCACAAGCACTCTGTTTCCATGGTTTCTGAAACAACAGGTACCTGGCCAGCCACACGCACACCTCTGTTGGGAGACCCTGCTGGCAAGGACGGCAGCCCTTGTCTTGCTCTTTGCTCCTCGCCGCCCCTGCTCCTTCTGTGCTCTTCTGTTGGGGAGGCTGGAGCTGTTCCTCCTGTGCTTGGTGGGCTAGAAGTCAACTGTTACCACATTTCCATCACCTGGGTTTAACCTTAATCGAAATACATTTTGTGCCAAAGCCATACGCTGTCAGCTGCCCGCACCCCGGCTCCCGGCCTTCTCACTCTGCCTGGCACACACACTGCCTTCCCAGACTTTGAATCTCAGAACTAGTTTTGTTTTCCTTTGCAGTGTGTCTTTCATTTTTTTGAATCCTTACTTAGCACCCAGATTGCACATACTAGATCATCCTAGCTATCTGGAAGTGTTACTCTGCCACCACCCTCATGGCCTGTGGCTTGCTCCCTGCCTAGTCCTATCCCCATTCCTCTGTTCCCAGGGTGACCACAGTCAGCTCGGTGGTGGTGGTGGTGGTGGTGGTGGTTGTTTTGGTTTTGGTTTTGTCTTTTTGAGACAGGGTCTCCCTGTAGCATCAGCTGGCCTGGAACTCACTGTGTAGACCAGGCTGGCATTGACCTCACAGAGCTCTACCTGCCTGCCTCTGCCTCCTGAGTGCTGGGATTAAAGGCATGTGCCACCATGCCCGGCTTCAGTCACCTTGTTTTATCCCATGCTAAGCAATGTGGCTGAACATAACTGCTTCACATTCCTGTCATGTGCACACACAAGCTGTACTCTCAGTGACCCCAAGAGCCTGGAACCACTGCCACCCTGTGCTCAGAAGGCTGGGGATAGGTATTCTTGGCCTTGGATGGCCCAGCAACTTGTTCACAGCCAGCTGCCTCAGGTGGGTGGGTGACCAGTTTGTTAGGATGTAGGTAGGCTCCTGTGTCTACTACATGTCACTGGCATATCCTGGACCCAGGCCTCAACCTATCCCAGAGGTGGCACCTTGTCAGCAAGTTTTGAGCCCACTCCTCTGCTCTCAGGTGTCCCCAGGTATCATTGCCAACCCTTTTGCGGCAGGCCTTGGCCACCGGAACAGCCTGGAAAGCATCTCATCCATCGACCGGGAGCTGAGCCCTGAAGGCCCCAGCAAGGTCAGGACCAAAGGTGACTAGAGCCGGGCTGGGAGTCTGAGGGATCAGTTACTGACTGTCAGCTCTGCTTGCAGGAGAAAGAGCTGGCCAGTCCAACACCGTGGGGGACTGAGTCTTCAGAGAGCATGGTGAGTCCCACATACAAGCCCAGCTCTGAGCCCCGGAAGCCCCCTCCTGCCGGGACACTGCTGGAGTGAACACAGACCAGGAGTGGTGGAAAGCCACATCCTCAGGACATAGAGCCTTCTAGCACTGTGGTCTACCCTTCCCCAGGACCGGAACCTGGAGCCCTTGAAGCTGGACTACCGGGCCCTGGCTGCTGTACCCAGTGCTGGGAGCTTGCAGAGAGTGAGTGGCTGGGTTTTGCTGCACCTGGCCTAGCTCCGTCCATATCTGCCTTGCCTAATCTCCCTCCCTTCACCTGGGGGCCACTGCTGCGAGGTCACCATAGAAGGCTCGCAGATGGCTCAGCCAGAGCTCTGCCTGCTAGCCAGGCAGCATTTGGGGATTTTTGTTCTTGTTTTGCAATGCTTCAGAGTGCAACGAGCTAGAGCTTCATGAATGATAACAGGCAAGAAACTATGTCTGACCTCTGATCTACATGCCCTGTCCTAGTCCCTTTAATTCTTCTTTTTCTTTTCTTTTTTTTTTAATTCTTGACCTGTATGGCAGTCGCTGTGGTCCACTCTCCTACCTCAAAGGGGGAATTCTTTGAAAGCCCCTGTTCTTTTACTCTCACCTCATCCCTTCCCAGTGCCCACCCCTGCTTCAAGTAGCTGGGTGGGGCAGAGCTCAGTCTTTGGCGGGCCAGTCCTGGGGGAGAGCAGCTGGCATTCCTTTGAACCATCCAGGGTTCCTGGTAGAGTTCGGCTTACATAGCTACCATGGGGTGGGTGGGCTGAAGCAGCTGCAGCTGTAGAGAAGCCTAGGGGGAGGGAAGGCACAGCCTCACCAACTGGGGTGGGGGTGTGGCCTCTGAGACGGTCGTAGCCTGAGGCCAGGCAGAAAGACATTCAGTCCTCTGTCCTCTCTAAGAGGTATTTAAGACTAATGTCAGAGAATGCCGGGAGACCCCACTGGAACATGAGTGCTTAAGAGGTCGGCTTGGCCAGGACACTGTCAGCAGTGGAGAGGCGGGAGGGTTAGGTAGGACCTGAGACGTAGAAGCAGTCCCTCTGGTTTGGGGGTGGGGGCTGCAATCCCCCCTTCCTGCCTTAAACAGCCCTAAAAGAAACTCCTGGGAAGGGGATGAAGACATAGTGATGGTTTCTCAGTCAGTGGGGCAGCTGGGGTCAGGAAGCCTCTCCAGTCATGGACTCCTGGCAGGGAGGCCTGGGTCAGGCCCTGCTGATGCAGGTGGACTCTCTGGATCTCAATCTGTTCATCTCTCTTCAGCCTGTTTGTAATCAGGGTTGCACCCTTGGCAGCCTACTGCTGTCAACAGACACCCAACCCAGGCCCTGGGGAGAAGAGGCTGGGACCACCTCTATAAGGCTTGGGGAGGGACAGCCCTTTATGGTGGCCACAAGGTCATCTAAGCCTTCTTGGTGACTTCCCTGGGCTGGGGTCATGTTGGGGCACAGGAGCAGCGCCCATGCTGCCACGATAAATCCTCAGACCCAGTTCCTCCTCCCCTGGACTCCACTGGCCCAGCCAGCCGTCCTTCCAGCTGCTGCCCTGTTCCCTAGGGACACCCTGCACCCACTGGCGAGAAGATGGCCGAGGCCCCCTGCTCCCCTGGCGTTCAGCAAGTGAGTATCCAGTCACAGGTGCCCTATCGGGGCAGCAGATGGGTGTGGAATGTGGGATCCCCAGGGATGTGCTGTCAGATGTGCTTTTGTATAGACACACCTTCTTGGTTAAAACCAGCCTTGGTGAAAGCAAGGGCCTTACTGGAGGGGCTCAAGCCTTCCCAAGACCCAGCATAAGAGCCTTCCTGCACACGCTCACCTTCCCAAGACCCAGCATAAGAGCCTTCCTGCACATGCTCACCCTTGTCGGCGGGCCCCTTCTGCTTTCTGCCTTGCCCAGATTTCCAGCACCTCTGACAATGCACGGGGGAGGGCCGCCCCCAGCCCAGCTCCTAGCTACCTTGGCTCCATCTCTGTCTTCCTTTCCTCCCATCTTTCCCTCTCCCCTTCCTGGACCTCCGATCCTACTCTCTTCTGGCCCCCACTCCTGCCCTTTGCAGACAAAACCGGGGGTGATCCAGCCATTGGCTCAGGCCTGGCCAAGGGGCTCCCCGGCCCCCAGGGGCAGAGGTGGTCCCTGCTCAGTGAGTGTCCTGCCCCATGGGAGTGGGGGTGGCAGAGCTTCCTCTCAGAGCAGGATGGTGGGTGGGGTCAGTGTTGGTCGGTGGAAACAGCTGGGGGCCTCTGGACAGAGGCTGTACTGGGACAGCTGCCCCAGCCTTGCTTATGGGTACCCTACCTCCCCCCACACACACATGCCAGCCACCCTCCCCAGATGAGCTGCCCGCAAATGTGAAGCAGGCCTACAGGGCCTTTGCAGCTGTGCCCACCGTGCATCCTCCAGAGGACAATGCTGCCCAGGTATGCACAGCACTGCCCTTCTGTGGCATGCTCTGTGGGTAGGGCCCCAAAGCGGGTGCCCCCAAGAGACACAGCACCCAAATCTCAGGGCCCGCTCCCCCTCCAGCCCCCCACACCTGGTCCCACAGCCTCCCCGGAGCAGTTGTCTTTCCGTGAACGGCAGAAGTATTTTGAGCTGGAAGTTCGGGTACCTCAGGCAGAGGGTCCCCCCAAGCGTGTGTCCCTGGTGGGTGCTGATGACTTACGCAAGATGCAGGAAGAAGAAGGTGAGTAGCCTGGGCTCCAGGAGAGATGTGGGTAGAAAGGTGGCTTGACAGTGCCTGAACTGCTGCTGCCTGTCTCCCTGCAGCCCGAAAACTGCAGCAGAAGAGGGCACAGATGCTGCGGGATGAGTCAGCAACCTCAGGACCAGAGATGGGGCTCACCGTGGACAGGGGGTCCCTGGATGAGGAGCACCAGGGTGACGAACGACCCTGGGGCACAACAGGCCAAGCTGGAGGGTGAGGGCAGAAGGGTGAGGGCAACACCTGTCTTACGTGGTACATGTCCTCTCCCACAATGTGCCCTCTCTGTTCTCCAGCCCCAGCCCATCGTCACCCCCACCCCTGGGAGGCAGCGCGCCTGTGCGGACGGCCAAAGCTGAGCGTCGCCATCAGGAACGGCTGCGCATGCAGAGCCCAGAGCTTCCTGCCCCGGAGCGGGCCCTGTCTTCTGCAGAGCGTCGGGCTCTAGAAGCAGAGAAGCGGGCACTGTGGAGGGCAGCCAGGTGAGCCCCTTCCCACCTCTGCCAGGTCCACCCACTGCATACAAGGTTCATCCAGAATCTTCCACCTTCTGGTCTCTCGCAGGATGAAGTCTCTGGAACAGGATGCCCTCCGTGCACAGATGGTCCTCAGCAAGTCCCAAGAGGGCCGCAGCAAGCGTGGACCCCTCGAACGGCTAGCCGAGGCCCCTTCACCTGCACCCACCCCATCACCCACACCATTGGAAGGTCTGTATTTCCGGGGCAGGCTGAGGGCTCTGCCCGCTGGAAGGGCCTGTCCTAACGCCCTCTTTTTGTGCCCCCAGACTTCAGCCTCCAGACCAGCAGCTCCCCTGGACGCTTGGTAAGGGACCAGCATGTGGGGCCCTTCCTACACCCGGTGGCCTGCGGAGGCTCCAGACCCCCCTGGCCTCACCTCTCCACTGCACTTCTCTGCCTTCCCCTCATGCTGTCCCTTCAAGCCCTTGTCTGGGAAGAAGTTTGACTACAGGGCATTTGCAGCCCTGCCTTCTTCCAGACCTGTCTATGACATCCAGGTACTGGAGACCACCTGGTCCTTCTGCACGCTCCTGCCGCCCCGTCCTGTGCCTGTCACCTGCTCTCTTCTACCCTTTTCTGTTCCTTGTATGTGGGGCTTCCCCACCCACCTTGGTTTCAGGCCAGCCTGCCATAACCTCACCCGGGCTCTGTGGGCCTTAGCCCCAGCCAACCAAGCCTACGTGGGTAGTTCAAACAGGTCTGAGACCTGTCCTGACCTGCCCCTCTCCCCATCAGTCACCAGAGTTCGTGGAGGAGCTGAGGTCCTTGGAGCCATCTCCCGTCCCTGGTAAGTTGGCAGCTGTCTGGGGTGGGCTCCAGGGTCCCTGGGCACGCTGCCTCACAGCCCCCCTGCCCTGCAGCAGGCCCACAGGAGGAAGACGGAGAGGTGGCCCTGGTGCTCCTTGGCAGGCCCTCACCTGGTGCCATGGGCCCTGAAGATGTGATGCTGTGTAGCAGCCGCCGGGCCATGCGGCCAGGGCGCCGGGGCCTGGGCCCTGTCCCCTCCTAGACTTGGGGGGGAGGGGCTGCCAGCTTCACCAGCTCCTCACCCAGTCCTTTAGCCTGGGTGTTAGCATCTTAGAGACCATTCAGGAGCTCTGCTCCTGAGTACCCACCCTGTAGCCAGGATCTCGTGGCGAGACTGTAACTAGTGATGTTTGTACAACCAAAGACTCTATTTTGTGGTTTAAGGATAATAAAGTCGACTACATTTTACCTCCTCCTGTTTTGTTCTTTCGTGCACTTGCACGGACCTGTCCTGGCACCTGTCCTCTGGTGGGGCTTTTCCTCAGTTCCCTGAAAGCCACTGTCCTCTAGCTTGGGCTAGCTTGGGTCCAGCCCGGATGGTGGGTGACATGACATGTGCACAGTTGCTGCAGTGCCTGGGGCACATACTTTATTGGGATTGGCACTAGAACCCCCACTGGACAGCTGCACACGCACTAGGAGCAAGACCTGCAGCTGCTCGGCTGGTGGTCACCGCACTCAAGTGACAAAGAAGAGCCGGAAGTGCTCCAGGCGTACCTCCTGGAACTCGAGGGGCCATACTTGGGCCCATTCATGGGCCGCAACAGGGACAGGTACCCTTCCCGGGCCAGCAGCTCTCTGCTCAGCAGCGCCTGCACCAGGCCAGGCTGCACCACCTCAGCTGCTGCTGCACTGTTGGGAACAGGTCCACCTCACGCAGATCAAGCACCAGTGGCTTCCCATACCTGCGAGTGAGCCTGGTGAGGAGGCAAGCAGAGCTGGGGAGAGTCTGCCCGGGGTCCTGCCTGCCACACCTGAGTGCCCCCAGCAGAGCCAGTCGAATCCTCTCTGGCCTCAGGTGCTCTGGGTTCACAGTGTCCACGTAGTTGGTATCTTGGTATCTCAAGAAGGTAGCTGCATGACCTGATGGGTCGATGACAAGGGGCCACCTGGAGGCAGCCACCAGGTCACTATGGTCTGTGGCACCTGACCTGTACCCACCCCAGCCTGGGCACTGACCGTCTGTCAGTGCGGATTCGGTCTCACGTCCTTCATCAGCACGTCATGGAGCTCCCTGACCTGGCACTTGAGCCCAGGTGCCTTCTCCTCTGTGGGGATGTTAGTTTGTAGCACACGGGAGATCCCACTGGTGGACCCCCTCCCTGACATTACCTCTCCAGACCCCCCAGCTGCCCGGCCACAGCCCCGCCCACCCTCCTGGGTCTGCTCCCGAAGATCCAGCCTGGCCATGGCCAGTGTCTCCTCAGCCTTCTGTGCCTCCTACCACAGCCTGTCCACTTTGGCCTCGGCGTCCTTGATGGCCTGGAGAAGGAGCTGTGCTGACCAATGCCATCCCTGTCCACCCCTGGTAAGCCGCTGTCTGGGTAGGTTTTGCCTGCCTTACAGGGTGCTTGGCTGTCCAGGTACATGAGGTGGGTCCTTGTCAGGTCCTCCTAGCCCAAAGGAGGCTCCTGCTACAAGGTGATACCCCTAGGTTTAAGAGGCAGACAAGCCTGCAACCCCCGGGCCTGGAAGGGGAGATCCCAGGCTGGTGAAGGGTGTCGGGGGACAGGCACCCCACCTGCAGTGTGACTTCAGTCTTGCCCATGTGCTTCTGCTCACACTTATGCTCTGTGATCCTCGGGTTGAGCTCGCAGCAGGCCTGCTGCAGCTGATGAGTGAGCAGACCTTGCAGACCCAGCAGCTTGGCGTCCCCCACCCTCAGCTCCCAGGTCCTCAGTGGGCCCTGAGGGAGGACCCAGCTACAGCTCACTTCCTTGTGACACCTCTGCTGCTCCTTGGCCAGCTGCTGCACCTTGAGGTTGATGCTACTGTGGGGTGGAACCGGCTGGTCAGAGTCCCTCCTGGGCAGCTGGGGCTGCCCTGCTAAACCCTCTGCCCACCACTTGGCCTCAGCCTCCTTGTGCTTCTGGGCCCTCTGGGCGCGGCGCTGCCGTTCAGCCTCCATGTTCTGGAGCATAGCCTCTGTGAGGCTCATGTCCTACGACTGCAACTCGCTGGCCACTGCAGCCAGGGAGGCCACCTAACGACAGGGTATTTGACACTTAGAATGCACGTTCTGAGCATTCTGCCAAGCTAGGAAGGGGAGGTACTTGGTCATTCCAGAGGGTTTGGGAAGGTTAGGGCACTATGTTTGGTCCCCAATGGGCCCAGAAGCCCTGACCATGAGCCAAGACCACAGGTCCCCTGGGCCCATTCCTCAGATCCAGGGGCACTGCCTGCTAGGCCACTTTTATCCCTATCTCCCCACAAGCCAACCAGGCTCCTTGCCACTGGGGTGCCACACACACCTTGGACACAGGCACAACACAACACAGTTGTCTGAAGCCACCGTCTTCTGTGGTCTACCTGAAGATCTACCCCTGTAGGACATTGGCCCCTGCCACAAAGATTCAGGACCTGCTGACCATGAAAGAACAGATTTGGCCATCATCCAGATACTACAGGCAGAGATGAAGAGATGGGGCTTCACAGAGAGCTGAGGGCCTCTGGAAGGATGGGGGCATGTCTGTCTGGTGGACAGCGACCTCTCCCACCACGCATGCTGGCCTGGTGGACGGGGGCACATCTGTCTGGTGGACAGCGACCTCTCCCACCCCGCACGCTGGCGTGTTGGACGGGGGCATGTCTGTCTGGTGGACAGCCACCTCTCCCACCCCGCAAGCTGGCGTGGTGGACGGGGGCACGTCTGTCTGCTGGACAGCGACCTCTCCCACCCCGCACGCTGGCGTGGTGGACGGGGCACGTCTGTCTGGTGGACAGCGACCTCTCCCACCCCGCACGCTGGCGTGGTGGACGGGGGCACGTCTGTCTGGTGGACAGCGACCTCTCCCACCCCGCACGCTGGCGTGGTGGACGGGGGCACGTCTGTCTGGTGGACAGCGACCTCTCCCACCCCGCACGCTGGCGTGGTGGACGGGGGCACGTCTGTCTGGTGGACAGCGACCTCTCCCACCCCGCACGCTGGCGTGGTGGACGGGGGCACGTCTGTCTGGTGGACAGCGACCTCTCCCACCCCGCACGCTGGCGTGGTGGACGGGGGCACGTCTGTCTGGTGGACAGCGACCTCTCCCACCCCGCACGCTGGCGTGGTGGACGGGGGCACGTCTGTCTGGTGGACAGCGACCTCTCCCACCCCGCACGCTGGCGTGGTGGACGGGGGCACGTCTGTCTGGTGGACAGCGACCTCTCCCACCCCGCACGCTGGCGTGGTGGACGGGGGCACGTCTGTCTGGTGGACAGCGACCTCTCCCACCCCGCACGCTGGCGTGGTGGACGGGGGCACGTCTGTCTGGTGGACAGCGACCTCTCCCACCCCGCACGCTGGCGTGGTGGACGGGGGCACGTCTGTCTGGTGGACAGCGACCTCTCCCACCCCGCACGCTGGCGTGGTGGACGGGGGCACGTCTGTCTGGTGGACAGCGACCTCTCCCACCCCGCACGCTGGCGTGGTGGACGGGGGCACGTCTGTCTGGTGGACAGCGACCTCTCCCACCCCGCACGCTGGCGTGGTGGACGGGGGCACGTCTGTCTGGTGGACAGCGACCTCTCCCACCCCGCACGCTGGCGTGGTGGACGGGGGCACGTCTGTCTGGTGGACAGCGACCTCTCCCACCCCGCACGCTGGCGTGGTGGACGGGGGCACGTCTGTCTGGTGGACAGCGACCTCTCCCACCCCGCACGCTGGCGTGGTGGACGGGGGCACGTCTGTCTGGTGGACAGCGACCTCTCCCACCCCGCACGCTGGCGTGGTGGACGGGGGCACGTCTGTCTGGTGGACAGCGACCTCTCCCACCCCGCACGCTGGCGTGGTGGACGGGGGCACGTCTGTCTGGTGGACAGCGACCTCTCCCACCCCGCACGCTGGCGTGGTGGACGGGGGCACGTCTGTCTGGTGGACAGCGACCTCTCCCACCCCGCACGCTGGCGTGGTGGACGGGGGCACGTCTGTCTGGTGGACAGCGACCTCTCCCACCCCGCACGCTGGCGTGGTGGACGGGGGCACGTCTGTCTGGTGGACAGCGACCTCTCCCACCCCGCACGCTGGCGTGGTGGACGGGGGCACGTCTGTCTGGTGGACAGCGACCTCTCCCACCCCGCACGCTGGCGTGGTGGACGGGGGCACGTCTGTCTGGTGGACAGCGACCTCTCCCACCCCGCACGCTGGCGTGGTGGACGGGGGCACGTCTGTCTGGTGGACAGCGACCTCTCCCACCCCGCACGCTGGCGTGGTGGACGGGGGCACGTCTGTCTGGTGGACAGCGACCTCTCCCACCCCGCACGCTGGCGTGGTGGACGGGGGCACGTCTGTCTGGTGGACAGCGACCTCTCCCACCCCGCACGCTGGCGTGGTGGACGGGGGCACGTCTGTCTGGTGGACAGCGACCTCTCCCACCCCGCACGCTGGCGTGGTGGACGGGGGCACGTCTGTCTGGTGGACAGCGACCTCTCCCACCCCGCACGCTGGCGTGGTGGACGGGGGCACGTCTGTCTGGTGGACAGCGACCTCTCCCACCCCGCACGCTGGCGTGGTGGACGGGGGCACGTCTGTCTGGTGGACAGCGACCTCTCCCACCCCGCACGCTGGCGTGGTGGACGGGGGCACGTCTGTCTGGTGGACAGCGACCTCTCCCACCCCGCACGCTGGCGTGGTGGACGGGGGCACGTCTGTCTGGTGGACAGCGACCTCTCCCACCCCGCACGCTGGCGTGGTGGACGGGGGCACGTCTGTCTGGTGGACAGCGACCTCTCCCACCCCGCACGCTGGCGTGGTGGACGGGGGCACGTCTGTCTGGTGGACAGCGACCTCTCCCACCCCGCACGCTGGCGTGGTGGACGGGGGCACGTCTGTCTGGTGGACAGCGACCTCTCCCACCCCGCACGCTGGCGTGGTGGACGGGGGCACGTCTGTCTGGTGGACAGCGACCTCTCCCACCCCGCACGCTGGCGTGGTGGACGGGGGCACGTCTGTCTGGTGGACAGCGACCTCTCCCACCCCGCACGCTGGCGTGGTGGACGGGGGCACGTCTGTCTGGTGGACAGCGACCTCTCCCACCCCGCACGCTGGCGTGGTGGACGGGGGCACGTCTGTCTGGTGGACAGCGACCTCTCCCACCCCGCACGCTGGCGTGGTGGACGGGGGCACGTCTGTCTGGTGGACAGCGACCTCTCCCACCCCGCACGCTGGCGTGGTGGACGGGGGCACGTCTGTCTGGTGGACAGCGACCTCTCCCACCCCGCACGCTGGCGTGGTGGACGGGGGCACGTCTGTCTGGTGGACAGCGACCTCTCCCACCCCGCACGCTGGCGTGGTGGACGGGGGCACGTCTGTCTGGTGGACAGCGACCTCTCCCACCCCGCACGCTGGCGTGGTGGACGGGGGCACGTCTGTCTGGTGGACAGCGACCTCTCCCACCCCGCACGCTGGCGTGGTGGACGGGGGCACGTCTGTCTGGTGGACAGCGACCTCTCCCACCCCGCACGCTGGCGTGGTGGACGGGGGCACGTCTGTCTGGTGGACAGCGACCTCTCCCACCCCGCACGCTGGCGTGGTGGACGGGGGCACGTCTGTCTGGTGGACAGCGACCTCTCCCACCCCGCACGCTGGCGTGGTGGACGGGGGCACGTCTGTCTGGTGGACAGCGACCTCTCCCACCCCGCACGCTGGCGTGGTGGACGGGGGCACGTCTGTCTGGTGGACAGCGACCTCTCCCACCCCGCACGCTGGCGTGGTGGACGGGGGCACGTCTGTCTGGTGGACAGCGACCTCTCCCACCCCGCACGCTGGCGTGGTGGACGGGGGCACGTCTGTCTGGTGGACAGCGACCTCTCCCACCCCGCACGCTGGCGTGGTGGACGGGGGCACGTCTGTCTGGTGGACAGCGACCTCTCCCACCCCGCACGCTGGCCTGGTGGACGGGGGCACGTCTGTCTGGTGGACAGCGACCTCTCCCACCCCACACACTGGCTTGGTGGACGGGGGCACGTCTGTCTGTTGGACAGCAACCTCTCCCACCTCCCACGCTGGCGTGGTGGACGGTGGCACGTCTGTCTGGTGGACAGCGACCTCTCCCACCCCGCACGCTGGTGTGGTGGACGGGGGCACGTCTGTCTGGTGGACAGTGACTTCTCCCACCCCGCACGCTGGCGTGCTGGACGGGGGCACGTCTGTCTGGTGGACAGCGACATCTCCCACCCCGCATGCTGGCGTGGTGGACGGGGGCACGTCTGTCTGGTGGACAGCGACATCTCCCACCCCGCACGCTGGCGTGGTGGACGGGGGCATGTCTGTCTGGTGGACAGCGCCCTCTCCCGCCCCGCACGCTGGCCTGGTGGACGGGGTCACGTCTGTCTGCTGGACAGCGACCTCTCCCACCCCGCACGTTGGCCTGGTGGCGCACACCCTCCCTGTGTTGGCCCCATTTTGTTCACGTCATTAGCTTAAAGTCTGGCCAAGACACTCTCGTCTTAGACTCTCAAGACTGCTTCAAATAGACTCCAAGTGAACATAATTTTATTATTTTTATTTTATGTATATGAATGTTTTGCCCGCATGTATGTAAGTGCACCTATCATGCAATGCCTGTGGAGGTCAGAAGAGGCTGTGGGATCCCCTGGAACTGCAGTTACAGGCAGTTGTTATGTGCCATGTGGGTGCTGGGAACTGAACCCGGGTCCTCTACAAGAGAACCAGCCATCTCTCCAGCCCCTCAAGCATAGTTTTTGGCACTCAGAGACAGCCTGCTTGGTGTGGCCTACATATCATCGCCAGGTCTCTGCCAGCCTCAGCCTAAGCAAACCCAATGGCTTCCTAGGCCCCTCTGGCCACCATAGCCTTTACAGTTGTGAAGGTACAGCACTACCACCACCACCACCACCATCACTACCACCACCACTACCACCACCACAGCTACCACCACCACCACCACCATCACTACCACCACCACTACCACCACCACAACTACCACCACCACCACTACCACCACCACCACCACCACCACAACTACCACCACCACCACGACCACCACCACCACCACTACCACCACCGCCATCACCACCACCACTACCACCACCACCACCACTACCACTACCACCACCACTACCACCACCACCACCACCACTACCGCCACCACTACCACCACTACCACCACCACCAC
>VZQC01009846.1:1494069-1527477 GCA_009823505.1 Rhizomys pruinosus
ACCACCACTACCACCACCACTACCACCACCACTACCACCACCACTACCACCACCACCACTACCACCACCACTACCACCACCACTACCACCACTACCACCACCACCACTACCACCACTACCACTACCAGTACCACCACTACCACCACCACCACCACCACCACCACCCGTCTAGTATGTTCCTTGCTCAGCTCTAATCTGGGAACTTTCCAGGCCTGCACTTCCCTCATCCCCTGAAACCACAGTCTTCCCTTCCCCTCAGGGCATTGCACAGCCTGCATGCCCTCCCTTCCAATCTCCTGCATGACACTTCCTTGCAGAGGCTGTACTGGCCACCTTAGACTCTCCTCCCCACCCTGGCAGCATGGTCCCCTCGCTTGCTCCACTTCTCCTATTCCTCACACATTTACACTATCCTTCATCTCCCACTAGTGTGGGCTCTTAAGAATTTCCCCCATGCACCTAGAATGTTGCCTAGTACAAATATTTTGTCAGTGGCTCCAATTGCTGGGTGATCAATGAATGATGATTCTGAACACACTGATATGAATGGACAGATGGGCAAGAGAAAGATGGCTGTGTGATAAATCAAGACATAGAGAAATGCATGGATAGATGGATGGATGGTTGAGTGGGTGATCAGATAAGGGAAGGAATTTATGAATAGAATGTTTTGAGACAGGGTGTCATGTAGCCCAAAGGATGACCTGGAATTTAGCCTTCTGCTCCATATCACAAGTGCTGGCAACCACCCCCAGTTGATGCTGTGCTGGCATCTGACCCAGAGCTTCCTGTGTGCTAAGCAGGCACTGCCAGTTGGGTCCAGTGTATCTCCGGCCTAGCCTAGTGACACATGGCTGGCTTGGATGGGAGTTCCAAGGGCTGCGCCTTCAGAATAAGGTGATCCAGAATCGTGCCTCACAGGGACCTTGGCTTAACTTCAAAGGCTGAAATTGGCAGAGAGACTCCAGACTGCTGGTACCCCAAAGCACTGATGAGCCCCAAGCCAAGGATGATAAAAAAAAAAAAAGACAGAAGCAAAACTGTAAGGGTGAAGACCTGCAGTAAACCAAACAACAAAACCCCACAGGGATCAGAGACAGCTACCAGCTCCAGGGCAGCACTCAGCACGCATGAGGCGCTGGCCTCAACCCCCAGTATGTAGCAAGAGTGAACTAAAATCGAAGGGATGAAGACTGCATAAAGAATCTGGTAGGGACTAGAGAGAAAGCCTAGCGGTTAAGAGCACCGACGCTCTTGCAGAGGACCCGGGTTCGATCCCCAGCACCCACATGGCGGCTAACAACCGTCTGTAACTCCAATTCCAGGAGAACTCCAGTTCCAGGGGAATCCGAGACCCTCGTCTGACCTCCGCGGCATTGCACTACACGGGTGCACAGACCTGCATGCAGACAGTACATTCATACACATACAAAGATAAATAATAATTAAAAAATTGAAAAAAAAAAAGAATCTGGTAAATGGCAGCCAATGTAAAGGCAGAAGTGACGGGTGCCAGCCTTAGCACTGCGGGGAGACTCAAGCCGGGGTGAGCCTGACCATTCTTCTTGAGCTGCTCCCTCACTTTTTAGGTATCAACTACAGTCCAGAGCCCCTGGCGCATGGGTCCCAGAAGGCATTGAACTGTCCTTCCCCGGAACTACCCTCACTGGTCCCTGGAGCTCTGGGAGTGGCAAGGGACTCTATTGAGAAGCATCAAGACCAGACAATACTATTTAGAAAAATGGAAGGTGATGGATCTATCGACATGTTTTCCAAAGTCCTAGAGAACCAATTTTTCCAGGCTGCTAAACTTGTGGAAAATCACTTGGATTCTGAAATTCAGAAATTGGATCAGATCAATGAAGATGAATTGGAACTCCTCAAAGAAAGGAGACTGGCAGCACTGAGGAAAGCACAGCAGCAGAGACAAGAACGGCTTTCTAAGGCCATGGTGAGTGCAGGGAAATTCCTAGTGAGACATTTTTTTAAATGTTATTTATTTCTGTATGTGTATGTGTATTAGTCAGTTTTCTGTTGCTGTGATAAAGCACCATGACCAAGGAACTTATAAAAGGAAGAGTTTATTTGAGCTTATGATTGGCGGTTCCAGGGAATTAGCGTCCATTGTGGCGGGAGGCGTGGCAGCTGGATCTGGAGCAGCAAGCCGAGGGTCACATCTTGCAAAAAGTACAGGAAACAGAGAGGGCAACTGTAGACCACAGAGGCTTGTTAAAACTCACTAAGCCTGCCCCCAGTGACACACTTCCCCCAGCATGGCCACACCTTCTAAGACCTCCAAAAACAGTGCCACCAACTGGAGACAAACGTCTGAATACCTAGAGACTATGGGGGACACTCATCCAAACCACCACAGTATGAATGTACTGTCTGCATGCAGGTCTGTGCACCTGTGTCGTGCAATGCCGCAGAGGTCAGAAGAGGGTGTCAGATTCCCCTGGAACTGGAGTTCTCCTGGAATTGGAGGTCCAGACGGTTCTCGGCCGCCATGTGGGTGCTGGGGATCGAACCTGGGTCCTCTGTAAGAGCGGTTGGCGCTCTTAACCACTAGGCCATCTCTCCAGCTGGAGGGAGACTTTTTTCAAGAAGTGAAGGAAAGTGAAAAGGTGGTTTGCCATTTCTACAGGGACTCCACATTCAGATGTAAAATACTAGACAGACATTTGGCAGTACTGTCCAAGAAACATCTTGAAGCCAAGTTTTTGAAGCTGAATGTGGAAAAAGCGCCATTCCTTTGTGAGAGGCTTTGCATCAAAGTCACCCCACATGAGCACTCTTAAAAGATGGTAACACGCAGGATTATGTTGTTGGATTTACTGACCTAGGAAATACAGACGACTTTACTACAGAGACTTTAGAGTGGAGGCTCGGTTGTTCTGATTTAATTAACTACAGTGGAAATTTAATGGAGCCACAATTTCAGAGCCAAAAGAAATTTGGGACAAACTTCACAAAGCTGGAAAAGAAAATGATCCGAGGGAAGAAATACAGTTCAGGTTCTGAGGAGGATTAGGCTCAACCCTAATTCTTTGTGAACTATCTGCGTGTTTACTTCGGATTTACATGTGTTTTCTAAATTCTGTTGGTTTCAGTGCACTGATATCTAATCCCCATGTCCCGCCGTTTTTCACCATTTCATCACATGGCTGGTCATCCTTTTTTCTACAGGGCTAATGTGTATAAGTTGAGAGAAACTCTGGTGTGTTTAAATTACCTGAAAAGGTTTGGATTCTCTAGCTTTGAGATTGGTTTCTATTATAATGTCATTTTAGTATCTTTATGTTACTCACAGTTGTGTTTTTAATGTACAAATTAGAAATAGAAATGCAACAAGCCAATCCAGAGCTAATTCTAATCAGTGCTATCCACACAGTGGGCCAGGTGACATTTACTGGTGTAACACATGCATTTGTAAATGAATTCTAAACCACTGTGGATTGCATTTCAAAAATTATTAAATATTAAAAAAAAGAATCTGGTAAATGAATTTTCTAGAAATTAAGATCATCAAAATTAAGAACAAAGTCTGGGTGCATACGGAGACAAACCTAAGCCTTTGGCACAGCAGAAGAAAACACTGACGGGACAGAAGCTTTGGAGAAAGACGTACAACACTGCAGGGTCGGGAGAGCCGCACCAGGAGGCCACGATGAAGAGCCTGTCCATCACTGGAATCCCAAACACGGGTCCACAGACTTAATTTGGGTTTGTCATGGCGCCCTGGCACATGAGCCCAGCAGATGGCTAAGTTAGCTTCGACCCAATGGTATTCCTGTGTTGTGCTCCAAATCAAATGATGGGAAGACTGTGATCCAGGAACAATGTGGGAGAACATGCTGGCAGCGCAGTGGCAGCTCAAGGTGGCCTCTTCTTTTTTTTGGGGGGGGTCTTTTTGAGAAAGGGTCTCCCTGTAGCCCCAGCTGTCCTGGAACTCGCTCTGTAGACCAGGCTGGCCTTGAACTCACAAAGATCCGCCTGCCTCTGCCTCCCAAGTGCTAGGATTAAAGGCGTGCGCCACCACCCCCAGCAAGGTGGCCTGGTTGCCATCTCACGCCAGCTCCCCAGAAGCCTGTCAGAGGGACTCCGTCCTACTATCCTAAGGTTCTAGAAATGGCACTTCATTTCATCCACAATTTGAATTTTTCTACTTATATGATAAGCAGCTACCAAGAAATTAGTTGTAAAAGATCACAGTTTTCTGTTTGGGCATTTCTCCTTTTGTCTTTTTGAGACAGTCTCACTGTGCAGCCCAGCATTGCTAACAACTGTGCAGCCCAGCATTGCTAACAACTGTGTGGCCCAGGCTGGTCTTCTTGCCTCCGATCCCCGAGTGCAGGAATTGGAGGTGTTTGTCAGCAAGGTCCAGGAGCCTTTGTATATACGTTCTTTTTTTGTATATATGTTCTGAACAATATATTTGTTCAGAAGTGAAAAAAGAGAAGAAAATATACAAGATAAACCGAAAAATGACAACACAAAGCAGGTTAAAGCTCTGGTGGTGTTAGGACCAGGTCAGAAAGAAGTTAATCAAAAGGAAAGGGTTGACCATGCAGGAGCAGCTCTCTAGTTGAAGCAGGTCTGGTTCCCATAGTTAATCCCTCTCACCTTGAGTTATTAGTTCCCAGAGCTCCCTGAGGTCAGGATGAACTTTCCCAGCCCTGTAGGAGTGCTTCTCACCCCCTACGGAGCCCATTACTCTCCAAGGGGCTTCATGCTGCTAAACACAACCATTGTTTCAAACAAAGGGGTGCAGAACAGGTGGACTGATCCAATGAAAGACTGCCTGGTCTGCAACCACCAAGACCCCACCAATCAGAGAAAGGGTCACCGTAACCGCAGTAGAAATCCCCTAACTGGGAATAAAAGTGGGAGAGGATCGGACCTTGGGGCCGCTGCCCTCCAGTCCCATGGGAGTGTGTCTCTGTCACTGTCTCTGTGTTGTATTCTGTACTTTTTCCTTGATGTAATGTTCTTTTATTAAAACTTTTCCTCCACAATTTTTGGCCTCTCGAGAGATTCTTTGGTAGAGTGGCATTTCTAACCCAACAGTGGCAGACGTTGCACACGCCCACTCACTCTTCTAGATCTGTCACAGAATGTCCCTCCTGATGTCCCAAGATCAGGTGGTGCCAAATGACTAGGTCTGACCACTAAACAGCAAGAACTTCTTCTCTGGTACAAAGACAAGCAGTGTTCAAGGTGGTGGCTGCTCTGCCGCCTGGGGCCCCTGAGACCAGGTGAGCAGGAGTCCCTATGAGTTCTCAGTGGACACAAATGAACTCCTGTTTTATGTTCCAGAGAGCTGAGAATTGCTTTGTTCCACAGCATATTTTACTTTATTCTGACTGAACAAAATACAGAGACTGTGGCTAGAAGGCCCACTGTGTGTATATCTGGAGACAGAGAAGCAGGAACAGAACTTTCTAGAATACTTAAAGCTGGTGGCACATGCCTGTAATCGAAGTACTCAAGAGGCTAAGGCAGGAGGATCCCCTTAGTTCCATGGCAACCTCAGTTACAGAATGAGACCTGGTCTCAAACAAGAATTTTTTTGAAAACAAAGTGGAAAGACTTGCTTTGCCTGGTATTTGATTTGTTAGAAAACTACTGAGATGGCTCAGCAGGTAAAGGTGCCTGCCTCCAAGCCTGATGATCTGAATTCAATCCCCAGGGAGGAGAGAACTATAAGCTCTCCTCTGAGATGGAGTCACGTGCTGTGTAGCACTGTGAGACGGGCTTTTCCCCACACGGTTCCCTGGAAAGTGATGTAAGGTGCTGACGCATTACTAAGTCTTCACTCTGCTGCTCAGAGGCAGTCCATGCTGTGGTATACCGCTCCTTACCACTGAAGGGTATTCGGGTTGTGTCCAGTTCGGGGCTCTTACCACCCCGCTTTGGTAGACATCACCATGTGATCATTGCTTTGTCTCATTGGATGAAGGAAGAATGTAGCTGCTGAGTTGCAGCGTGTATTTTAGATTTTCTTTTAAACAGGGCTTTACTCTTTTTTAATTTATTTATTATTATGTGTATGAGTGTACTGTCTGCATATAGGTTTGTTCACCTGTGTTATGCAATGCCGTGGAGGTCAGAAGAGGGTGTCGGATTCCCCTGGAACTGGAGTCAAAAATGGTTCTGGGGCTGGAGAGATGGCCTAGCAGTTAAGAGCCGACTAGTCTTGCAGAGGACCCAGGTTCAATCCCCAGCACCCACATGGCGGCTGAAAACCGTCTTTAACTCCAGTTCCAGGAGAGCCTCATGCCCTCTTCTAACCTCTGCGGCATTGCACGACATGGGTGCACAAACCTACATGCAGACAGCACATTCATACACATATGAAAATAAATAAAATTAAAAAAAAAAGATGGTTCTTAGCCACCATGTGGGTTCTGGGAATCGAACCCAGGTCCTCTGCAAGAGTAGTCGGTGCTCTTAACAGCTGAGCCATCGCTCCAGCCCCAGGGCTTTTGCTCTTTTTTCTTTTTTCTTTTTTTTTTGGTATTTTTGAAGCAGGTTCTCCCTTTTAGTACCAGCTGTCCTGGAGCTCTCTCTGTAGACCAGGCTGGCCTTGAACTCACAGAGATCCGCCTGCCTCTACCTCCTGAGTGCTAGGATTAAAGGCGCGCGCCACCACATCCAGGGCTTTGCTCTTACAAGCACCCTGGTCTTTGTTACTTCTGGATGGCCTTTCATCTCTGTCCTCTCACTGTCAGGGGTCCCTGGACCACTAGACCAGGGAAATCCTGCTACTCCTCCAAACGTTCCTGGGGACTGGTAGGGAAAAGCAGCAGCAGATATGATCTGGAGAATCCCCCTCATACACTTTTCCTTCCCATCCAGCTGGATGGGCCCTCCACCCCTCAGCCAACCTCTAAAGGACAGGGCTCCTCAGTACCTGGAGCAAGAGGAAGCCACTACCACCCATTCCAAAGTGTCCCTGGCAGACTCGGTATCTGCCCCATAGGCAAAAGTCTCAGGAAGAATCAATGTGGGTCCCTTGCCCTGTGGTTTCCAATACTTTCTCCATCACTGGCCTGGGACTCTGGCCTATGCTACACTAAGCCTGCCCCACCCCAAAATACTTGGCAGGCTCCAGCGGTGGACAGGCCGGGGCGACGTGTCACGGTGGCCTCTCCCGTAGCGTCTGCGCAGGCTGGGGCGACGTGTCACGGTGGCCTCTCCTGTAGCATCTGCGCTAGCACCAGCCACCGGCATTGCTGTTCCAGAGCCACTCTTGGAAAAGCCTCAAAGACCCTCACAGTGGGGAACCCAGGGAGGTTGAACTCTCTGCAAACAGCACTTTTAGTTTCATCAGCACAGTCCAGGGCAGCGAGATTCAATGCTGGCCTCCAATCTCCATAGACTGTGGTGCTTCCATTTCTCCTCTCAGAAGTCAAGATTTGCTTTTGCTGTTCTTTTTTTTTTTTTAATTTTTATTTATTTCTGTATGTGTATGAATGTACTGTCTGCATGCAAGTCTGTGCACCCGTGACGTGCAATGCCGCGGAGGTCAGAAGAGGGCGTCGGACTCCCCTGGAACTGGAGTTCTCCTGGAATTGGAGTTTCAGACGGCTCTCGGCCGCCATGTGGGTGCTGGGGATCGAACCCGGGTCCTCTGCAAGAGCGGTCGGCGCTCTTAACCGCTAGGCCATCGCTCCAGCCCCTTTGCTGTTCTTTTCAGAGAAAGACTATAGCTTCATGCACCGGGGCAAGCATATTTTAGATTTTCAAGATTTGCAGAGGTGAGTCATGGTACACGTTCTCAGCAGTCACACGTTTGCCTGCACTGCTCACCTCTCCTTCCACTTCAGCCATCATCTCTGGTGCATGACACTGCAGGACACCTCCTCCTGTCCTGATGTACACCATTGTGTCCTTCCCCACAGTGTTCGGTGGCCGCTGAGATGACAGTTGTATACACTCCGGGCATATGTCCCTAGTCACGCATTTGACTTGCGGACATTTGCTCTCCGTGCAGGGTCTTGTCTGGAGGAGAAGCTTTGGCTTTCGATGAATTTCACCTTTTCTTTCTTCTGTGTTTTCACTGTTGTATTTAAGAATGTTAGTACCATGGGATATCTAAAAGTTTAATAGTTTACAATTTATGCTAAATATCAGATTTGTTAATTTTATATCAGATGTGAGAATCCAGTCAAAACTCATTTCTTGGGTGCTTTTTTCTCACTGGATATGTGAAGGCAACATGGGTCACCAACAAGGAGTTTCCCACAAAAACTGGGTCAGGGTCTGCACATGTGCTCAGAGCGCCACGATCTGACCTGGACACACAGGCAGGACACTTGCTGGCAGTGTTTCCATCAGGACACACAAAAAAAAGTTGAATTAAGTAACCTTTTCTTGAATGGATTATTCAGTACCATCTCTCTGTCCAATGAAACAGATCATGCAAGCCTTTGTACATAAATTTCAAAAAAACAGGCATAGTGGCACACGTCTTTAATCTCGGCACTTGGGAGGACAGAGACAGGCAGATCTCTGTGAGTTCAAGGCCAGCTGGGGGTACAGGGAGACCCTGTCTCAAAAAAAGACCAAAATAATTTTTTTTTTGGTCTTTTTCGAGACAGGGTCTCCCTGTAAGTCCCAGCTGTCCTGGAACTCACTCTGTAGAACCAGGCTGGCCTTGAACTCACAAAGATCCGCCTGCCTCTGCCAAAATAATTTAAGTCCTTAAAGCAGCCCTTATTTCTTGGCCAGTGCACAGCCAGGGGCTCTAGCACTGGAGAGTAAGATGACTACAGAGTCCTTCCTGACAGCCAAGATCCTCCCTGTGGCTGCCCAGCCCTGTGGCCCTCCATGCCCTCCAACCACAGGCTCTAGCAGCACTTTCTGTGCTCCCAGGCAACAGCTGGTATGCCTCTACCTGCTAGCCCAGGAGGGACAGGGGAATAACTAAGCACCCAGAGGAATGTCCATAGGAGGCAAGCCTGGAGTGGTACCTGGGGCTGGGGTCCCAGGCTGGTCAAGAAGCTGGTGGTCTGTACTCAGGAGTGTGGAAGCAAGGGTCTCCCAGCAACGCTGAGACCTGTGCCCATTCCAGAAAGCACCTCAACTTTAGAGGTGAGATCTGGGATAGGGTTGAGACTCAATCAAGTTCAGGTGACTTAAGGAAAATAAAGGTAACGTCTATGTGGTGATACACACCTGTGATCTCAGTACTGAAGAGGCTGAGGCAGGAGGACAGGACCTTAGCTCCTGGCCACCCCAGACTATGAAGTAATCCCCTGAGGAAGGGAGAAAGGGAGGAATGAAGGATGGAGGGAGGGAAGGAAAAAAAGGGGGGAAGGAAGGAGAGAGGAAGGGAGGGAGGGCAGACAGTAGAGGTACTTCCTACCTTGGCTTCTCAGCTGCTGTCCCCTGCTGAGTGAGCCTCCCTAGCTGCATCCTGAACCCACAAATTCCTACCCTAGGTACAGCCCACACTGCTCCCTTCAGCAGGGAGGCAGTTCCAATGACTGGGTTGGGAGGAACAGAAGAACCAGACAGAGCATCCCAGGTGGCTCCGCATTTCCTTATCTGTCAACAGTTAATTGCTTCCTCGAGTGGGCAGGGCACTGAAAGGATAAGACAAAACCCATACAGAAGGTGCCCAAATGGGGAGGTGACCGACACCTCCATGCAGGCAATCTCGACTGTTCAGAAGGGGCATTGGTGGAGTGGAACCATAGCATCCTGCTGATTCCCTACCCCTAGATTTATCTTTAGTTGTGTGTGTGTGTGTGTGTGTGTGTGTGTGTGTGTCTGTCTGTCTGTCTGTCTGTCTGTCTAAGCGTGGTTATGTGCGTGAGTGCAGGCCCTGCTGAGGCCGGAAGCAGGCATTGGATCTCTTCAAGCTGGAGTTATCAGCCACTCAACAAGGAACCCGGGAGCAGCACCTGCTCTTAACGGCAGCCATCTCTCCAGCTCCCTTGTTTTGTTTTCCTTTTTTGTTCTTTAGAGACAGGGTCTCTGTATGCACCCAAGGCTGCTGGCCTGGAGCCCTCATTCATCCACTTGCCTCCCCAGTGCGGGATTTTACGTGTGCACCACCACACTCGCTAAAGTGACTTCTGAAGATGGGTGGGAGAGACCAGCCGCGCTGGGGCGCAGGCCGGAGCCGCACCTGCTCCGGAGTGCTCCGGTCCTCCGCATACACCCGGGGGTCTGCTCCCAGCTTCAGCAGCAGCTCCACGGCCTCCAGGTGGCCCCCGAAGGCCGCGCGGTACAGGGGCGAGAGGCCGAAGGCGCCCTGCGGACGGAAGGAGCTGCTGAGTGCGCCCGGGCAGCGGCCCGGCCCGGCCCGGCCCGCCCAGCCCGCCTGGCCAGCCGCGCACCTTGCTGCTGGGGCTGGCGCCCAGCTCCGCCAGCAGCGGGATGGCCGGGGCCTGGCCGCCCGCCGCCGCCTCGGATATCGGCGTGTTCCCGTGACTGTCCTCGCACTCCACCATGGCCACTCGCCGCTGCAGCCGCCGCGCCTTGCCCGCCTCGTCCTGGCCCACGCCCTCGCAGGTCAGCAGCTGATCCACCTGTGCCAGACGGGGCCCAGCTGCACACCTGGACCCGGCCGGTGCAAAGCGCACGGCCCGCCCGGGGACACCGGCCTCCTTCAGCACGGCGCGGATTTCGCCCAAGTCTCCATCGAAGGCGGCTTCCAGCAGGCGGCGACGACGCTGCAGCTCCTCCCTCCGCGCGCGGTTCGCCGCCTCCTTCTGCTCGTGCGGCCGCCGCGCGGCCTCCTGCTCCCGGCGCCCCACGGCCAGGTAGGCCGGCAGCCCAGGGTCACGGTGCAGCCCTGACAGCACTGCCCTCAGCCTAGCGGTCCAGTCTAAAGCCCACAGCCACGCTCCCACACACCTGCCCTTTTTCTGCGGTCCTGGCACCTAGGTCATGCCCCACGCTGGGCTCACCTCCCTCTGCAGCTTCTCCATCTCCTCCAGCTACTCCTGGCGCTCCCGCTGACGGTGGAGCAGCGCCTTTTTCGCCAGATGCTGCCTGAAGGCACACTGGATAACGGCGGCCGCGTGGTCCTTAGCGGTTGGCCCTGGGGTGGAGAAAGAAGGGATGTGGACCCCAGTACTCCCTCCTGGCCACCAGAACCCCGGAAGGCTGGATTGGGAGGCCATTCTGAGGCAACAGGATCCCTGGAATCCAACCACTACCTCACCAGCAACCCAGGTCCCCAAGCAGCTGAGTCCGCTGAAGGCTCCTGCACAGTCCAAAGGTCCAAATACAGAGCTGAGCAACCCCAGACCCAGAGATCCTCTACTAGGCCTGCTGCTGAGAGATGTGTAGGAACCCCGGAGAAAGGACAGGAGTGCCCCTGGTCCCGAGGTCCCGCAGCAGCCAGACCCAGGCGCTCCCCTCGCTTTGGCAGGCACATCCACAAACCAGGTGGCTGCAGCTAAGACACAAAGTGCCCCAGGCTAGGAAGGACCGCAGTGGTCTCAACGCACTGGACTCAGAAGAGCGGATGGAGCCCAGTCACCACCACAGTTGCACACTTGGGGCCACGCAGCAGACAGGTCTAAGTCCTCGCATGTACTGGCTGATACTAGTGAGTGGTGTCTCCTCCACCGCTTCTGGCATCAGGCCTCTGTGTCCCTGGGGTGGGGTGGGGGATAGGGCACAGGGCAACAGCGAGTAACAGAGGCATTTAACAAAAAGTTGAAGAGCAGGACAAAAACAAGCAAGGAAACCCTTATGCACAAAAGAATTAGATGAAAATCTTATAAAACAGGGACCCCAAAACAAGATGCTAGGGTGAGGGCAAGACTAGGGTAGGTAAGGACGAGGAAAGGAGTGGAAAACGAGACTTGGCTGAAGAGACCTGAAGTGCTGCTGGACAGCTTTAGTTTGTCACCTGTCTCACCTGGGTAGAGGGAGCCTCAGTTGGGGGATTGCCTCCACTGGACTGGTTGTGGCTGTGGCTGTCAGGCATCTTCTTGGCTACTGAGTGATATGTGAGGGCCCAGCCCACTGTGGGTGGTGCCACCCCTGGGCAGGTTGTTTTATATTATATAAGAAAGCAGGCTGAGCATGGGCCAGGGGACCAAGCCAGTAAGCAGCACTCCTCCATAGCCTGTGCTTCAGCTCCTGCCTCCAGGTTCCTGCTCTGAGTTTCTACCTTGGGCTCCCTCAGTGATGAACCGTAACCTGGGAGATGTAAGGTGAATAAACCCTTTCCTCCCCAAGTTGATATTGGTCAGAGTGTTTGCCACAGTGATTGAAAGCAAACTAGGACACGGGATGAGGGGCAGGAACAAAGAGATCAGGCAGTGAGGGAGTTGGACTCTGGTAAGAAGGGGCTGCATGTGAAGGAGTGATGTGAAGCAGAAGCCAGGCAGAAGAGGGGACAGCATGGCACAGACAGGTCACAAGAACACCTACTGTCTCCAGGACACAGGCAGGTGTAGAAGAAAGACATTATGCTTCCCAGGCAGCCACAGACACTGGTCACATTCCCATGAGTTTCCTCAGGATTCCAGCCGTGGGTGTGGCCCTGTCCCTGTGCAGTTTTCCAGACAGCCCCACCCATTGTTTACAGTCTGAGCCACAGCTCCCCTCTAAACTTGGGTCTCATCTGTTTTCAGCTCACTGTATTGTGTAGATCTGATTAAAGCTTCTTTTCTATAGTCTCACAGTATTCAACAACAGATAGTGCTACAATACTTGGTCTGAGTTTTTGAAAAGTGTATTCCACAGAGGGTATGGGGCTGCTGAACTGCTGATGCAGGAGGCATTTATTTATTTAATTTATTTATTGTCTTTTTGAGACAGGGTCTCCCTGTAGCCCCAGCTGTCCTGGAACTCTCTACATGTTCAGGCTGGCCTTGAATGAGTTCACGTGTTGAGATTAAAGGTGTGCACCAACACGCCTGGTGCAAGAGGTTAATTTTGAACACTGCATTTGGGGCTAAAGAGATGGCTCTGTGGTTAAGAGTACATACAGCCTGTACTGCTCTTGCTGAGGATCTAAGTTCAGTTCCCAGCACCCAGGCAGTGCAGCTCACAACATCTGTAACTGCAGCTCCTGGGATCCAACACCCTCTTCTGGCCTCTATGGGCACTGCACTCACGACTCATGTGCATATACCCACACACAAACACACACACATACACACACAGAGAGATAATTAAAAATAAAATCTTTTCTTTAGAAAGAAAAAAAAAACAAAAAATAAATAAAAAGAAGAAAGAGGGCCAGGTGTGGTGGTGCACACCTTTAATCCCCGCACTCAGGAGGCAGAGGCAGGTGGATCTCTGTGAGTTCAAGGCCAGCCTGGTCTACAGAGTGAGCTTTTCATCTGGGATGAAAAGGGAGACCCTGTCTCAAAAATACCAAAAAGATGCCGGCCATGGTGGTGCACCCCTTTAATCCTAGCACTTGGGAGGCAGAGGCAGGCAGATCTTTGTGAGTTCAAGGTCAGCCTGGTCTACAGAGTGAGTTCCAGGACAGCTGGGGCTACAGAGAGACCCTCTCTTGAAAAGACAAAAAAAAAATACCAGAAAGAAGAAGGAGGAGGAGGAGGAGAAGGAGGAGGAGGAGGAGGAAGAAGAAAAGAATTTCTTGGTTTCCAGGGACAGGATCTCATATAGCCTAGGCTAGCCTCAAACTTACTATGTAGCTGAGGCTGTCAGGATCTCATATAGCCTAGGCTAGCCTCAAACTTACTATGTAGCTGAGGTCACTGAACTCCTGATCCTCCTGCTTCAGCTTCCCTAGTGCCTGGATTCTCGGCTGTGCTGACGTGGGAGTTAGTTCTTAATAGGCAGTAAAAGAAAAGGGTCTGTGGTGAAAGGACAAACCAGTCCCACAGTCAGCAAGACACCCACCCACCATCCACAGAGGTCAGCAGCAGCCAAGGTCAGCAGCTAACAAAGCAAGGCCGATGGACAGAGGAGTGCTTCAACACTTGCTCCTCCTAACTACTGCAGCAGTGGTGGTCATCTCCCTGGCTGAACCAGGCATGCACAGGCATGTGACCCCTCTTTGGAGAGGCCTATGTTATGTCCAGAGAACCAAGCAATCTCTTTTTTTTAAAGATTTTTTAAAATTTTATTTTTGTATGTGTATGAGTGTACTGTCTGCATGTAGGTCTGTGCACCTGTGTCGTACAATGCTGCGGAGGTCAGAAAAGGGTGTTGGATTCCCCTGGAACTGAAGTTCTCCTGGAATTGGAGTCTCAGACGGTTCTCAGCTGCCATGTGGGTGCTGGGGATCAAACCCGGGTCTTCTGCAAGAGCAGTCGGTGCTCTTAACCACTAGGCTATCTCTCCAGCCCCTAACCAAGCAATCTCAATAGTCGCCTGAGGTACGTTTCTGCTCCAAGTCCAGTGTGCAGCAGCTGTGTTTTCCCCCTTTGGCCCCTCCCATTCTTGGGCATTGCACTTTTCCTTAATTTTCCTTAATCAACTTTGCTGAGTTCACTCTTCCTTTGTCCATGTCTTTGTTCCTTATTGCCGTGAGACAGAGAACTTGAGAGATACTGTCTCGGGTTGACTCTTAGTGACCATTGCTTGTCTGGCACTGAGTAGAGTCCATCTAAGAAGCCCTATCACTAGCAAAGATCTGCATGGCCACCACACCAGCTAGATGACCAATATTCACAGAGGTATTCCCAGAAGTTATCCTCCCCACCCAGTGCAATGGTGTTCATTTGGAGGATCTGCAGGGGTGAGAGCACCCAGAGGGGCTTGCACTGCCTCCCCACCCCCACCCCACTCTGTTCCACTCACCAGGATCCCACCGTGTCTAATGCCGACGGGGTGCCTACCTGCTGCCTGGAATGTGCTACTAGCCTGGGAACTGCTTGTCTTTCTTCCTGTGGTTATTTGTCCCCAAACACAGGTTGAGTTGATTACCACTGTGCTAAAATTGCAATGTGAGGCATTTAAGGTCATTAAGAGAGATCAGTGCCCTTCTGGGAATGGCTTGCTATAGAGCAAGGCCACCCTTCACTCTTTCTTCCAGACATGCCCACTTGATTTTCCCCTCCCCCCTTCTGCATCATGCACCATGCAGCATAGACCCTCACCAGATGCAGCCACGTGATCCTGGACTTCCATCCTCCGGAGACACATGCCAAATAAACTCCTCTTCTCCATGAAGCATCCCATCTAGGGGAGCCATGCAGAAGTAGTGACCTCACTGAGATGTCCCTGTAGTCCTTTGCAAGGACTGCTTCCCTGACCCCACAGGCCAGCAGCACGCCCTCACTGAAATGTCCCTGTAGTCCTTTGCAAGGACTGCTTCCCTGACCCCACAGGCCAGCAGCACACCCTCATGTTCCTGTCCCTCTGCCAGGACAGGGCTCCTGGGCACAGACGAGTCGCCAGGGATTTTACTGCCTTCACTCCCCTAACCCTGGTGCTGTTTTGGTGAACTGGTCCTGTTGGGTCCTAATGAGCAGAAAGTAACAAATTCCTCAGACTCTCTAGAGAGATGCAAGAAGCCAGGAACATCAGGGATGTTTTTGAGAGCCAGTGGCCTGGTGCACATTAGAGTCCCCTTATAAGATAAATAGGTACTAAGTGAGGCCTTGCGTGGTGGTGCACACCTTTAATCCCAGCATTTGGGAGGCAGAAGCAGGTGGATCTCTGTGAGTTCAAGGGCACTCTGGTCTACATAGTGAGCTCCAAGCCAGTTGGGGAGACATCTCAAAAACACCAAAAAAAAAAAAAAAAAAGAAAAAAGAAAAAGAATAAAGAAAATAGCATCATAGAGAGGTCTCCTCTGGAGGAAGCACATATCAGACTCTTGATTTCACTGCATTTCACGACTTGAATCCCGAGTCACGATGGCCTTGAGATAGTGGGAACTTTGAGGATGATATTTTTGTTATACTTTTCCACTTAAACAGCAGGAAAGCACTCTTGTTGTGTCAGTAGTGTGACGGAGTATGAGTTGCTTGCTACAAGGCAAGAGCAGACAGAGAGGTCGGATCACTTGGGAAGCATCTGGAAGTGGATGAAGGTGTCAGCCAGAGTGGGCCTTGGAATCCTCTGGTGAACTCTTGCCCACAGATTTTGAGGAGATGTTCACCAGGAGAGCGTCAGGAAAACTAATAAGCCTGGCTGGTGGCACAGCCGGTCTCCTCTAGCTGTGGACAGCAGCCGCTCCTCTAGCTGTAGACAGTGGTCGCTCCTCTAGCTGTGGGCAGCAGCCGCTCCTCTAGCTGTGGGCAGCAGCCGCTCCTCTAGCTGTGGACAGTGGTTGCTCCTCTAGCTGTGGGCAGTGGTCGCTCCTCTAGCTGTGGACAGTGGTTGCTCCTTCAGTTGTCACAGTTGGACACCCTGATACTTTACCAATCAGGCCATTTGAAACGATGGCAGAGGCAGAGATGACATGCTATACTAACTTCCCAACATGGCTGTCCTCTCTCGCTTGAATCTGGCCACTGACAACACCCAACACCTTACCTCCTGCCAGCAGAAGTTATCTGTGAGCCCCAGGACAGCTAGCACCGGCCGTGAGCCACACAGGACCCCCAGCATCTAGGGGGGCATGACCTAACCCACAAGCACATTCTGGATATGAATTTGCCTTTCTTGGCTGCACTGATCTGGACAGTGGCACCATGGATTTACACGCACTGCCACTGACTGAGGAAGTAATGGCTGAAGATATCACAAGCTTTATGAAGGACATGAAGATGAACATCCAAACAGAATTCCAGGTAAAGTGAAATCAAAGACCCTCATCAGGACATACTGCAAGGAAATGTGAGAGATAAAGACAAGTGAGTACTAAATGGAACAAAAGAAAGAAGTGACTCATCACACATGGGGATCATGGATATAGTGTCAGCAAATGTTTCATCTGGAGACTCAAAAGCAAGCTGATAATGCAGCTCAATGTCCCTAAGAGCTTCATGACCCAAGTTCAATCCCTTTCCCACCCAAGTTAGAAAGAGAGGACTGACTCCACATAGCTGTCCTCTGAATTCTTCAACATAATGTTATGACATGCACTCCCACACACAAAATAAACTATATATATATATATATATATATATATATATATATATATATAAACATTTAAATGATACTAAAGAGAAAAATCTGTTAACCAAGAGTCCAGCAAAACTATTCTTCGGGGCTGGAGAGATGGCCTAGCGGTTAAGAGCACCAACCGCTCTTACAGAGGACCCAGGTTCGATCCCCAGCACCCACATGGCGGCCGAGAACCGTCTGAAACTCCAATTCCAGGAGAACTCCAGTTCCAGGGGAATCTGACACCCTCTTCTGACCTCCGCGGCATTGCACGGCACGGGTGCACACACTTGCATGCAGACAGTACATTCATACACATACAGAAATAAATAAAATAAAATAAATTTAAAAAAACCTATTCTTCAAGAGGAGAGATAATACACCTTCCTAAAGATCCCTAGGTACACTCAGCAGACTCCAGTGGATAAGCTTACACCAAAGGACACCTGGGTAAAATGCTTGACTGGATGGAACTTAACACATAGAGCAGAATACGTGAGGCCTGGTGGGGGATGGAGGGCATGGGTGGGGGAGGGCATCTAAATTTGATTAAGAACTGTTATATGAAATGTACAAAAACAATAAAATATTATTTTTTGGTCTTTTTGTATTCGCTTTTTTTTTTGGTATTTTTGAGACAGGGTCTCCCTTTGGTCCCAGCTGGCCTGGAGCTCGCTCTATAGACCAGGCTGGCCTTGAACTCACAAAGATCCTCCTGCCTCTGCCTCCCAAGTGCTGGGATGAAAGGCGTGCGCCACCATGCCTGGCTATTTTTTGGTCTTTTTGAGACAGGGTCTCCCTGTAGCCCCAGCTGGCTCTGTAGCTCAGGCTGGCCTTGAACTCACAGAGATCCATCTGCCTCTGCCTCCCAAGTGCTGGGATTAAAGGTGTGCACTGCCATGTCTGGAAACTTTAAAAATATTTTTATGTGTATTGCCTGCATGTGTGTAAGTCCACCAGTGTAGTGCAATGCCCACAGAGGTCAGAAGAGGGCGTCAGATCCCCTGGAACTGGAGTTATAGATGGTTGTCAGCAGCCATGTGGATGCTGGGGGACTGAACCTTTGTCCTCTGCAAGAGCAGTCAGTGCTGTTAACTGCTGAGCCATCTCTCCAGCCCCACATAAAATGTTTTTTTTAATAAAAATAATTTAAGCCATGGAGAAATTAAAATAGTCCCAAATAAATAAAAGCTGAAGGAGTTTATTACCACTTGATAGACTTGCCCTGCAAGAGACATGAAGGTGCTGGCATGGTGGCCTATGCCTGTAATCCCAGGTACTCAGAAGGCCGAGGTGGGAAGATTGCCAGGATTTAGGGGCTAGCCTGAGCTACGAAGTGAGCCAGCCCCTAACTAAAAAAATAAAAATAAATAAATAAATAAAAGCAGGGGCCGGAGAGATGACTCAGCAGTCAAGAGCACTGACTGTTCTTACAAAGGACGCAGGCTCCTTCCCAGCACCCACATGGTGGCTAACGACTGTCTGTAACTCCAGTTTCAGAGGATCTGACCCTTTCTTCTGGCCTCCGTGGGCACTGCACAACACAGGTACGCTCACATACATGTAGGCAAATCACTCATACACATACACACACACACACAATTTAAAACCTTGCCATGACAACAGACAGTAAGCTTTGGTTTCTTACATGATTCGAGAGACAATTTACTAAACATTGCTCTTCCGGAGGCACTTGAACAGCAACGCAGTACAGAACAAGTTAGCTGAGTGCTGTCTGTGTTGTTGCACACTCATCTCCTTTGAACTGAAGCATTCTCAGGGAGGGTGCAGGCTCACAAGACCTCAGAAGCTCAGAGAATTACAAGATTCAGAGAGCTCATAAAACATCTAAAGTTCGGAGATCTCCTGAGTCCAGCGGAAGGAAGAGGGGGAGACAGGTAGGAACTGGGTGCCTCAGCGAGCTGATTGTTGATCCTTTGGTCCTGCTGTCTTTGGTTTGATTGGCCTTTGTGGCTGTGAGGTTGGAGTTATCCTCCTACCTGGGATTAAAGGTGTGGTCTTTGGCTTGATTGGATCTTGTGGCTGTGGGGGCGGAGTTATCCTCCCAGCCGGTATTAAAGGCAGGCTTGTGTGACTCTTGAGATTTGAGATCTCTTGAGCCCAGCGGCAGGAAGAGGGGAAGACAGGTAGGAACTGGGTGCCTTGGCGAGCTGATTGCTGATCGTTTGGTCCTGCTGTCTTTGGTTTGATTGGCCTTTGTGGCTGTGAGGTTGGAGTTATCCCCCCAGCTGGGATTAAAGGTGTGGTCTTTGGCTTGATTAGATCTAGTGGCTGTGGGGGCGGAGTTATCCTCCCAGCCGGTATTAAAGGCACGCTTGTGTGACTCTTGAGATTTGAGATCTCTTGAGCCCAGCGGCAGGAAGAGGGGAAGACAGGTAGGAACTGGGTGCCTTGGCGAGCTGATTGCTGATCGTTTGGTCCTGCTGTCTTTGGTTTGATTGGCCTTTGTGGCTGTGAGGTTGGAGTTATCCCCCCAGCTGGGATTAAAGGTGTGGTCTTTGGCTTGATTAGATCTAGTGGCTGTGGGGGCGGAGTTATCCTCCCAGCCGGTATTAAAGGCACGCTTGTGTGACTCTTGAGATTTGAGATCTCTTGAGCCCAGCGGCAGGAAGAGGGGAAGACAGGTAGGAACTGGGTGCCTTGGCGAGCTGATTGCTGATCGTTTGGTCCTGCTGTCTTTGGTTTGATTGGCCTTTGTGGCTGTGAGGTTGGAGTTATCCCCCCAGCTGGGATTAAAGGTGTGGTCTTTGGCTTGATTAGATCTAGTGGCTGTGGGGGCGGAGTTATCCTCCCAGCCGGTATTAAAGGCACGCTTGTGTGACTCTTGAGATTTGAGATCTCTTGAGCCCAGCGGCAGGAAGAGGGGAAGACAGGTAGGAACTGGGTGCCTTGGCGAGCTGATTGCTGATCGTTTGGTCCTGCTGTCTTTGGTTTGATTGGCCTTTGTGGCTGTGAGGTTGGAGTTATCCCCCCAGCTGGGATTAAAGGTGTGGTCTTTGGCTTGATTAGATCTAGTGGCTGTGGGGGCGGAGTTATCCTCCCAGCCGGTATTAAAGGCACGCTTGTGTGACTCTTGAGATTTGAGATCTCTTGAGCCCAGCGGCAGGAAGAGGGGAAGACAGGTAGGAACTGGGTGCCTTGGCGAGCTGATTGCTGATCGTTTGGTCCTGCTGTCTTTGGTTTGATTGGCCTTTGTGGCTGTGAGGTTGGAGTTATCCCCCCAGCTGGGATTAAAGGTGTGGTCTTTGGCTTGATTAGATCTAGTGGCTGTGGGGGCGGAGTTATCCTCCCAGCCGGTATTAAAGGCACGCTTGTGTGACTCTTGAGATTTGAGATCTCTTGAGCCCAGCGGCAGGAAGAGGGGAAGACAGGTAGGAACTGGGTGCCTTGGCGAGCTGATTGCTGATCGTTTGGTCCTGCTGTCTTTGGTTTGATTGGCCTTTGTGGCTGTGAGGTTGGAGTTATCCCCCCAGCTGGGATTAAAGGTGTGGTCTTTGGCTTGATTAGATCTAGTGGCTGTGGGGGCGGAGTTATCCTCCCAGCCGGTATTAAAGGCACGCTTGTGTGACTCTTGAGATTTGAGATCTCTTGAGCCCAGCGGCAGGAAGAGGGGAAGACAGGTAGGAACTGGGTGCCTTGGCGAGCTGATTGCTGATCGTTTGGTCCTGCTGTCTTTGGTTTGATTGGCCTTTGTGGCTGTGAGGTTGGAGTTATCCCCCCAGCTGGGATTAAAGGTGTGGTCTTTGGCTTGATTAGATCTAGTGGCTGTGGGGGCGGAGTTATCCTCCCAGCCGGTATTAAAGGCACGCTTGTGTGACTCTTGAGATTTGAGATCTCTTGAGCCCAGCGGCAGGAAGAGGGGAAGACAGGTAGGAACTGGGTGCCTTGGCGAGCTGATTGCTGATCGTTTGGTCCTGCTGTCTTTGGTTTGATTGGCCTTTGTGGCTGTGAGGTTGGAGTTATCCCCCCAGCTGGGATTAAAGGTGTGGTCTTTGGCTTGATTAGATCTAGTGGCTGTGGGGGCGGAGTTATCCTCCCAGCCGGTATTAAAGGCACGCTTGTGTGACTCTTGAGATTTGAGATCTCTTGAGCCCAGCGGCAGGAAGAGGGGAAGACAGGTAGGAACTGGGTGCCTTGGCGAGCTGATTGCTGATCGTTTGGTCCTGCTGTCTTTGGTTTGATTGGCCTTTGTGGCTGTGAGGTTGGAGTTATCCCCCCAGCTGGGATTAAAGGTGTGGTCTTTGGCTTGATTAGATCTAGTGGCTGTGGGGGCGGAGTTATCCTCCCAGCCGGTATTAAAGGCACGCTTGTGTGACTCTTGAGATTTGAGATCTCTTGAGCCCAGCGGCAGGAAGAGGGGAAGACAGGTAGGAACTGGGTGCCTTGGCGAGCTGATTGCTGATCGTTTGGTCCTGCTGTCTTTGGTTTGATTGGCCTTTGTGGCTGTGAGGTTGGAGTTATCCCCCCAGCTGGGATTAAAGGTGTGGTCTTTGGCTTGATTAGATCTAGTGGCTGTGGGGGCGGAGTTATCCTCCCAGCCGGTATTAAAGGCACGCTTGTGTGACTCTTGAGATTTGAGATCTCTTGAGCCCAGCGGCAGGAAGAGGGGAAGACAGGTAGGAACTGGGTGCCTTGGCGAGCTGATTGCTGATCGTTTGGTCCTGCTGTCTTTGGTTTGATTGGCCTTTGTGGCTGTGAGGTTGGAGTTATCCCCCCAGCTGGGATTAAAGGTGTGGTCTTTGGCTTGATTAGATCTAGTGGCTGTGGGGGCGGAGTTATCCTCCCAGCCGGTATTAAAGGCACGCTTGTGTGACTCTTGAGATTTGAGATCTCTTGAGCCCAGCGGCAGGAAGAGGGGAAGACAGGTAGGAACTGGGTGCCTTGGCGAGCTGATTGCTGATCGTTTGGTCCTGCTGTCTTTGGTTTGATTGGCCTTTGTGGCTGTGAGGTTGGAGTTATCCCCCCAGCTGGGATTAAAGGTGTGGTCTTTGGCTTGATTAGATCTAGTGGCTGTGGGGGCGGAGTTATCCTCCCAGCCGGTATTAAAGGCACGCTTGTGTGACTCTTGAGATTTGAGATCTCTTGAGCCCAGCGGCAGGAAGAGGGGAAGACAGGTAGGAACTGGGTGCCTTGGCGAGCTGATTGCTGATCGTTTGGTCCTGCTGTCTTTGGTTTGATTGGCCTTTGTGGCTGTGAGGTTGGAGTTATCCCCCCAGCTGGGATTAAAGGTGTGGTCTTTGGCTTGATTAGATCTAGTGGCTGTGGGGGCGGAGTTATCCTCCCAGCCGGTATTAAAGGCACGCTTGTGTGACTCTTGAGATTTGAGATCTCTTGAGCCCAGCGGCAGGAAGAGGGGAAGACAGGTAGGAACTGGGTGCCTTGGCGAGCTGATTGCTGATCGTTTGGTCCTGCTGTCTTTGGTTTGATTGGCCTTTGTGGCTGTGAGGTTGGAGTTATCCCCCCAGCTGGGATTAAAGGTGTGGTCTTTGGCTTGATTAGATCTAGTGGCTGTGGGGGCGGAGTTATCCTCCCAGCCGGTATTAAAGGCACGCTTGTGTGACTCTTGAGATTTGAGATCTCTTGAGCCCAGCGGCAGGAAGAGGGGAAGACAGGTAGGAACTGGGTGCCTTGGCGAGCTGATTGCTGATCGTTTGGTCCTGCTGTCTTTGGTTTGATTGGCCTTTGTGGCTGTGAGGTTGGAGTTATCCCCCCAGCTGGGATTAAAGGTGTGGTCTTTGGCTTGATTAGATCTAGTGGCTGTGGGGGCGGAGTTATCCTCCCAGCCGGTATTAAAGGCACGCTTGTGTGACTCTTGAGATTTGAGATCTCTTGAGCCCAGCGGCAGGAAGAGGGGAAGACAGGTAGGAACTGGGTGCCTTGGCGAGCTGATTGCTGATCGTTTGGTCCTGCTGTCTTTGGTTTGATTGGCCTTTGTGGCTGTGAGGTTGGAGTTATCCCCCCAGCTGGGATTAAAGGTGTGGTCTTTGGCTTGATTAGATCTAGTGGCTGTGGGGGCGGAGTTATCCTCCCAGCCGGTATTAAAGGCACGCTTGTGTGACTCTTGAGATTTGAGATCTCTTGAGCCCAGCGGCAGGAAGAGGGGAAGACAGGTAGGAACTGGGTGCCTTGGCGAGCTGATTGCTGATCGTTTGGTCCTGCTGTCTTTGGTTTGATTGGCCTTTGTGGCTGTGAGGTTGGAGTTATCCCCCCAGCTGGGATTAAAGGTGTGGTCTTTGGCTTGATTAGATCTAGTGGCTGTGGGGGCGGAGTTATCCTCCCAGCCGGTATTAAAGGCACGCTTGTGTGACTCTTGAGATTTGAGATCTCTTGAGCCCAGCGGCAGGAAGAGGGGAAGACAGGTAGGAACTGGGTGCCTTGGCGAGCTGATTGCTGATCGTTTGGTCCTGCTGTCTTTGGTTTGATTGGCCTTTGTGGCTGTGAGGTTGGAGTTATCCCCCCAGCTGGGATTAAAGGTGTGGTCTTTGGCTTGATTAGATCTAGTGGCTGTGGGGGCGGAGTTATCCTCCCAGCCGGTATTAAAGGCACGCTTGTGTGACTCTTGAGATTTGAGATCTCTTGAGCCCAGCGGCAGGAAGAGGGGAAGACAGGTAGGAACTGGGTGCCTTGGCGAGCTGATTGCTGATCGTTTGGTCCTGCTGTCTTTGGTTTGATTGGCCTTTGTGGCTGTGAGGTTGGAGTTATCCCCCCAGCTGGGATTAAAGGTGTGGTCTTTGGCTTGATTAGATCTAGTGGCTGTGGGGGCGGAGTTATCCTCCCAGCCGGTATTAAAGGCACGCTTGTGTGACTCTTGAGATTTGAGATCTCTTGAGCCCAGCGGCAGGAAGAGGGGAAGACAGGTAGGAACTGGGTGCCTTGGCGAGCTGATTGCTGATCGTTTGGTCCTGCTGTCTTTGGTTTGATTGGCCTTTGTGGCTGTGAGGTTGGAGTTATCCCCCCAGCTGGGATTAAAGGTGTGGTCTTTGGCTTGATTAGATCTAGTGGCTGTGGGGGCGGAGTTATCCTCCCAGCCGGTATTAAAGGCACGCTTGTGTGACTCTTGAGATTTGAGATCTCTTGAGCCCAGCGGCAGGAAGAGGGGAAGACAGGTAGGAACTGGGTGCCTTGGCGAGCTGATTGCTGATCGTTTGGTCCTGCTGTCTTTGGTTTGATTGGCCTTTGTGGCTGTGAGGTTGGAGTTATCCCCCCAGCTGGGATTAAAGGTGTGGTCTTTGGCTTGATTAGATCTAGTGGCTGTGGGGGCGGAGTTATCCTCCCAGCCGGTATTAAAGGCACGCTTGTGTGACTCTTGAGATTTGAGATCTCTTGAGCCCAGCGGCAGGAAGAGGGGAAGACAGGTAGGAACTGGGTGCCTTGGCGAGCTGATTGCTGATCGTTTGGTCCTGCTGTCTTTGGTTTGATTGGCCTTTGTGGCTGTGAGGTTGGAGTTATCCCCCCAGCTGGGATTAAAGGTGTGGTCTTTGGCTTGATTAGATCTAGTGGCTGTGGGGGCGGAGTTATCCTCCCAGCCGGTATTAAAGGCACGCTTGTGTGACTCTTGAGATTTGAGATCTCTTGAGCCCAGCGGCAGGAAGAGGGGAAGACAGGTAGGAACTGGGTGCCTTGGCGAGCTGATTGCTGATCGTTTGGTCCTGCTGTCTTTGGTTTGATTGGCCTTTGTGGCTGTGAGGTTGGAGTTATCCCCCCAGCTGGGATTAAAGGTGTGGTCTTTGGCTTGATTAGATCTAGTGGCTGTGGGGGCGGAGTTATCCTCCCAGCCGGTATTAAAGGCACGCTTGTGTGACTCTTGAGATTTGAGATCTCTTGAGCCCAGCGGCAGGAAGAGGGGAAGACAGGTAGGAACTGGGTGCCTTGGCGAGCTGATTGCTGATCGTTTGGTCCTGCTGTCTTTGGTTTGATTGGCCTTTGTGGCTGTGAGGTTGGAGTTATCCCCCCAGCTGGGATTAAAGGTGTGGTCTTTGGCTTGATTAGATCTAGTGGCTGTGGGGGCGGAGTTATCCTCCCAGCCGGTATTAAAGGCACGCTTGTGTGACTCTTGAGATTTGAGATCTCTTGAGCCCAGCGGCAGGAAGAGGGGAAGACAGGTAGGAACTGGGTGCCTTGGCGAGCTGATTGCTGATCGTTTGGTCCTGCTGTCTTTGGTTTGATTGGCCTTTGTGGCTGTGAGGTTGGAGTTATCCCCCCAGCTGGGATTAAAGGTGTGGTCTTTGGCTTGATTAGATCTAGTGGCTGTGGGGGCGGAGTTATCCTCCCAGCCGGTATTAAAGGCACGCTTGTGTGACTCTTGAGATTTGAGATCTCTTGAGCCCAGCGGCAGGAAGAGGGGAAGACAGGTAGGAACTGGGTGCCTTGGCGAGCTGATTGCTGATCGTTTGGTCCTGCTGTCTTTGGTTTGATTGGCCTTTGTGGCTGTGAGGTTGGAGTTATCCCCCCAGCTGGGATTAAAGGTGTGGTCTTTGGCTTGATTAGATCTAGTGGCTGTGGGGGCGGAGTTATCCTCCCAGCCGGTATTAAAGGCACGCTTGTGTGACTCTTGAGATTTGAGATCTCTTGAGCCCAGCGGCAGGAAGAGGGGAAGACAGGTAGGAACTGGGTGCCTTGGCGAGCTGATTGCTGATCGTTTGGTCCTGCTGTCTTTGGTTTGATTGGCCTTTGTGGCTGTGAGGTTGGAGTTATCCCCCCAGCTGGGATTAAAGGTGTGGTCTTTGGCTTGATTAGATCTAGTGGCTGTGGGGGCGGAGTTATCCTCCCAGCCGGTATTAAAGGCACGCTTGTGTGACTCTTGAGATTTGAGATCTCTTGAGCCCAGCGGCAGGAAGAGGGGAAGACAGGTAGGAACTGGGTGCCTTGGCGAGCTGATTGCTGATCGTTTGGTCCTGCTGTCTTTGGTTTGATTGGCCTTTGTGGCTGTGAGGTTGGAGTTATCCCCCCAGCTGGGATTAAAGGTGTGGTCTTTGGCTTGATTAGATCTAGTGGCTGTGGGGGCGGAGTTATCCTCCCAGCCGGTATTAAAGGCACGCTTGTGTGACTCTTGAGATTTGAGATCTCTTGAGCCCAGCGGCAGGAAGAGGGGAAGACAGGTAGGAACTGGGTGCCTTGGCGAGCTGATTGCTGATCGTTTGGTCCTGCTGTCTTTGGTTTGATTGGCCTTTGTGGCTGTGAGGTTGGAGTTATCCCCCCAGCTGGGATTAAAGGTGTGGTCTTTGGCTTGATTAGATCTAGTGGCTGTGGGGGCGGAGTTATCCTCCCAGCCGGTATTAAAGGCACGCTTGTGTGACTCTTGAGATTTGAGATCTCTTGAGCCCAGCGGCAGGAAGAGGGGAAGACAGGTAGGAACTGGGTGCCTTGGCGAGCTGATTGCTGATCGTTTGGTCCTGCTGTCTTTGGTTTGATTGGCCTTTGTGGCTGTGAGGTTGGAGTTATCCCCCCAGCTGGGATTAAAGGTGTGGTCTTTGGCTTGATTAGATCTAGTGGCTGTGGGGGCGGAGTTATCCTCCCAGCCGGTATTAAAGGCACGCTTGTGTGACTCTTGAGATTTGAGATCTCTTGAGCCCAGCGGCAGGAAGAGGGGAAGACAGGTAGGAACTGGGTGCCTTGGCGAGCTGATTGCTGATCGTTTGGTCCTGCTGTCTTTGGTTTGATTGGCCTTTGTGGCTGTGAGGTTGGAGTTATCCCCCCAGCTGGGATTAAAGGTGTGGTCTTTGGCTTGATTAGATCTAGTNAAAAAAAAATCTAAAGTTCAGGAAACTCAGAAAGCTACAAGACTTGGGAGGCCCTACCTCAAGGATATCAGAGCAGGAAGTGGTTGCCGGGGAGAGGAGACACCTCAGTGGGTCTCCCTGCAAGTTGAGTAGAAAATTCCAGGGGTACAGCCTTCATGAGTCATCACTCAGGCTAGAGTGGACTTCGAGTGATGCAGCTGCTTGTGAGTGACTGCGCTCCTGTGAGTCAAACCAACAACCTCCCTGGCTCCCCAAGCTAGTCTTAGGTGTAATGGTTTCTCAGGCCTGTCATTGGCCGGTCTGTTGTTGGCGTCTCCCCATGAGACCGTATACAAAGCCCTTATTAGTTACTTTTCTCATCCCTGTGACCAAACACCTGACAGAAACAACTTAAGGAAGACTGGCTTTGGCTCTGTGTTTCTGGACTTGCTGTGAGGCAGGTCATCATGGTAAGGGATTGTGGAGGAGGCGGCGGCTCCAGACAGGAAGCAAGGAGAAGGCAGAGGACCTGACAAAGCCACCCTGCCTGGGACTTGGCTCCAGCTAGACCCACCGCCTAAAGTTCTTGAACCTTCCCAAAACAGCACCACAAGCTGAGGACCAAGGGCCCCACATGCATGGGATGTTTAACATTCAAACCATAACGCCATCTGTGCAAGGACAGCATGCAAGTTCATGGACAGTCCAGACTTTTGAAATGAAGACAGAGGTCTACAAAGCGGATTACCTCCTGTGGTTATAAGAATGGCCCATTCTTTTCTTTTAAAGGTGTTTTACTCTAAGTTAGATCTTACAGTAAAGCTCCTTTAACTCCACGTTTGTCTTCCACAGAATGCGGGTGTATTTACTTATTTATTTATTTTATTTATTATTTTTTGGTTGGTTTATTTATTTGTTGTTTTATTTATTTATTTATTTATTTTGGTCTTTTCAAGACAGGATTTCCCCGTAGCCCTAGCTGGTCTGGAAGTTGCTCTGTAGACCAGGCTTGCTTTGAATTCAGAGATCCACCTGCCTCTGGCTCCCGAGTGCTGGGATTAAAGATGTGAACCACCATGCCCAGCTAGCATTTACAGTAATTAGTAGGTTATGCTTCAGGACATGATAATGTGTGAAGATGTGATTCTGTAACACCAGCAAATGAAAAAGAAGGAACAGCTGTAGAGGACAAGACCTTTTTAGATCCCATGGAAGATAAACTTGTCCACTTGTCAGGATCTGAAATGACCTGGGACAGGAGTCTCATGAGGTATTGCCTACATTCTGTTAGCTCTAGGCATGGCTGTGGGGTGTGTCTTAATTCCCTTAACTGATGTGGGAAGACCTATCTTGGTTACGGGCAGGACCAGGGCTGTGTGAGTGGAAAAACCAAGCTAGCGCTAGCACACAGGCTTCCACTGCTCTCTTCCGAAGGCGGAGGTGACAGGAGCAGCCTTTCAGGCTCCCCGTCCCTTGGCTTCTCTGCTCTGATGGATCAGAACTCAGAACTGTGAGCTCAAGTAAACCCTCTCTCCTTGTAAGTTGTTTTTGTCCCAGTATTTTGTCACAGCAACAGAAAAGATACCAAGGCAAACAGGTAAGCACTGCAGTTAGTCTCAATTTTAGGTTCTTGAATGTAGTTCCCATGGTAGTGACAAAGATAATATCTGTAGGGTGCACAGGAGATGAAATGAAGAAGAAACACAAATATTCCACTACCAAAATCATCTCAAGTCAAAAGAAAACAATGATGTAGAAATGAACAGCAAAATGACAGCACAAGTACAGTTCACACAGAACAATGCGGCTGGAAGGGCACTTACCTCACACACAGAGAGACTCTATACAACCCTCACCATTCAAAACACATAAAATGTTTTTGAAAATTATTTAACACTTTTATTGATGCTTGGAGTCTGCAGACTTTTGGAAAAAATCAAGTTGTAAACATTTACTACAAATTAAAATTTTAAAAATCTTAATTTAGAGCCAGGTGTGATGTCATCAGTATAATCCCAGAGCCTGGGAGGCTCAATCACTCAGAGGCTACATAGCAAGACTCTACTCCCTCCCCCTCCCCCAAAACCAGTAAAGGCCCTGTGAGACAGCACAAAGGCTAACACACTGGCCACACAAGCCTGGGACCCTAAGCTTGATCCCAGAACCCATAGAAAGGTAGAAAGAGGGGCTAGACAGATGGTTCAGGGGATAATAGCGCTGGCTGTTCTCCAAGTGGACCCAAGTTCGATTCCCAGCATCAGCACAGCAGCTAACCATCATCCACAACTCCAGTTCCAGGGAGTCTAATGCCCTCTTCTGACCTCAGGCATTATGTGACATGGATGCATTTACATATAGGCAGGCAATACATTCATACATATAAACATTTTTAAATAAAAATTTAAAACAATTTTGGCATTATCAAAAAGATTTAAGTTAAAAATAATTAAACCCCATCCTGCATAGTTACCGCTGAGAACTCTAGTTATCTGGCCAACAGGCAAAAGCCGCTGGGCTTGCCTCTGCCGCCGCGGCTTCTGTTTCCTTCTTGTTGGATGAGGGTGGCGGCAGAGTGGTGAGCAGCACCCCTGGACCCAGCCCTGCTCAGCTCAGCTGCTTCTGCCTCCCTATGGGCACCTCACCAGAAGCTGGAGTTGCTGGTTTGACTCCTGCGGTGGCTGCTGACCTTGGGTTTCAGATCCTTACTCTTTCCAGGCTGTCTTTGGGGGTGAGGAGACCCCTGGAGAACCATGGTCTCTCACATGTCTTCTCTCAGGTCCTCCAGGCTTTCTGGCTGTCAGCACCTGCATACCTTCTGCATAGAAGGGTTGGGATATTTTGACCCCACCTGTGGTGTCTCTGCAGGTATCAGCGTGGGAGCCCTCATCTCTAGCAGGCTGGCACAGCGGGCTGGGCTTCAGGCATGCTCCACATGCCTCTGCTCCCAGCCCTGGGTGTTCCTGCAATCTCACAGGCAGTTGTGTGGACTGTGCCTGTGATGGCTGCAGTCTGCTACACACCCTTCACCTCCACATCCTGGGCTCCTTCATCAGCATCAAAGCTCACAGCATCCTGCCAAGTCTTTCCTGGCTTCTTTGTCAATTCTGTCTCCAAAAATAGTTTAGCCAGGTGTCACCAGTACTGATGAAACCATGCCCCCCCCTTTTTTTTTGGTCTTTTCGAGACAGGGTCTCCCTGTAGTCCCAGCTGTCCTGGAACTCACTCTGTAAACCAGGCTGGACTTGAAGTCATGAAGATCTGCCTGCCTCTACCTCCCAAGTGCCAGGATTAAAGGTGTGCGCCACCAGGCCCAGTAGCCCCTTTCTTTTTACGGAACCTTCGTACTATTCCCAAGCCTTCATTGGGACAAGCCTGTTCCCTCCAGCAGGAGTTAGAGTTACAGACATGTGCCACCAAACCCAGCAAATTGTTGAAAATGAGTGTATAAGTGGAATCATTTTAAACCCATGTTGTTAAAGGGTCAAGTGTACCTCAAATGTAAATGGAGGGGATTAGCGACCTGGTTAAGTGCTCAGTGATTCAAAGCACTGGCTGCTCTTGCACAGGACCTGAGTTTGGTCCCCAGCACCCACAAGGCATGGCAGCCAACATCCTCCTGTAACTCCAGGTTTAGGGAATCCAATACTCTCTTCTGGTCTCTGCGAGTACTGCACGCACATGCTGCAGTTAGACACATGCAAGTACAACACTCATGCACATAAAATAAAAATGGGCCAGGCATGGTGGCACGCACCTTTAATCTCAGCACTCAGGAGGTAGAGGCATGCAGATCTCTGTGAGTTCAAAGCCAGCCTGGTCTACAAAGTGAGTACCAGGACAGCTGGGGCTGCAGGGAGACCCTGTCTCAAAAAGACAACAAATAAACAAACAAACAAACAAACAAACAAATAAATAATTTTTTATTTTTTTAATTAATTAATTTATTTATTTATTTTTGTATGTGTATGAATGTACTGTCTGCTTGTAGGTTTGTGCGCCCGTGTCGCGCAATGCCTCAGAGGTCAGATGAGGGTATCGGATTCCCCTGGAACTGGAGTTCTCCTGGAATTGGAGTTACAGACGGTTCTCAGCCGCCATGTGGGTGCTGGGGATCGAACCCAGGTCCTCTGTAAGAGCGGTCGGCGCCCTTAACCGCTAGGCTATCTCTCCAGCCCACAAATAAATATTTTAATGTGAATGGAAGGCTGGCATATCACTCAGTGGGAAGCAATGTGTAGCCACTGGAAAAATATAAATGAATCCAGTCAAACCCAATCAAAAAACAGAGATTGATCCAGGCATGATAGCACATGCCTATAATCCAGCACTCAGGAGGCTGAGGCAGGAAGATTGTGAATTTAACATTAGCCTGAACTCCATGGCATGACCCTGTCCAGGAAAAAAATAAAGAGGTATTACCAGAATGGCCAAAAGCACATGCCCCAAATAGATGGGATCCACAGAAGACTCACTTCAGATCCAGAGACACAAACAGCTGAAAGTGGGAGGACAATGAAAAAAGATATCCCAACAAATGCTAGCTAAAAGGAAGCAGGGGTGAGATGGTTCAGTGCACGAAGGGGCTTGCTCCCAAGCCTGACCAAACCTGAGTTCAATCCCCAGGACACAGAAAGACCCATAAGATAAGAGAACTGATTATTGCAAATTGTTCTCTGACCTGCATATAATGCTGTGGCATACGTGTATGCACATACAAAAGATAAACGCAGGAACCACCCAGAATTGGACAGCTGCAGCATTACAGCCAATTTCTGGAAAAACCCTGAAGGACACTGGTGAAGGAAAGTCTCCACAGTGGGTGGAACTTCGGGCAGTGCACATGGCTGTGCCTGGAAGGAGAAATGGCCCAAAGTGCAATTCTGTACTGATTCCTGGGCTGGATGATCAGGGACTTGGAAGGAGCACAAACAGGAAATTGGTGAGAAAGACGTTTGCTGAAGTATGTGGCTAGAGCTCTCCAAATGAGCACAGAATGTGAAGCGCTTGTGTCTCATGTAAATGCTCATCAAAAGGTGATCTCAGCAGAGAATGAGTTCAGTAATCAAGTAGATTGGATGACTCACTCTGTGGACACTCGTTGCTCAGTGGGTCCATGAACAAAGTGGCCATGGTGGCAGAGATGTAGGTTACGCATGGGCTGGACGGCATGGACTCCCACTCAGCAAGGCTGACCTGGCTACAGCTGCTGCCAATTGCCAGACCTGCCAACAGCAGAGACCAACTTGGAGTCCCCAATCTGACATTCCCAGGGTGACCAGCCAGCAACCTGGTGGCAGGTTGAGTACACTGGACCATTTCCATCAGGGAGGGGATAGTGCTTTGTCCTTATAGGAATAGACACTTATTCTGGTTATGGATTTGCCTTTCCTGCATGTAATACTGCTGCCAAAACTACCATCCAGGAACTTACAGAATGGCCTACCATCATTGTACACTATGCAGCATTTCTTCTGAACTCACTTCACGGCCAAAGAAGTGGGACCATGGTCATGGAATCCAGGAGTCTTTTTTTTTTTGGGGGGGGTTGTCTTTTCGAGACAGGGTCTCCCTGTAGCCTCAGCTGTCCTGGAACTCACTCTGTCAACCAGACTGGCCTTGAACTCACAAAGATCTGCCTGCCTCTGCCTCCCAAGTGCTAGGATTAAAGGCATGCGCCACTACGTCCAGCTAGAATCCAGTAGTTGTAAACCTATATTTTCATATTTAGGTTATGAGACACTAAAGGACTAAGCATTCCTCAAGGACCTTACCACCTACTCTAAGATTGCAATCCATTTGTGATTGTATTCAGGATACTTGTATCATGTTAGAGACAGAATTATGATGGTGTCATTGTTTTCACTTGAAAATTAAGCAGGCATGGTGGCACCTGCCTGTAGTCCCAGCACTGGGAAGGAAGAAGCAGGCCCGATCTCTGTGAGTTCAAGGCCAGCCAGGACTACATAGTGAGTTTCAGAACAGCTGTGGCTACAGGGAGACTCTGTCTCAAAAAGACCAAAAAAAAAAAAAAATAGTGTGTCTTAAGTTTTGCTGGGTATGGTGGCACACGCCTTTGATCTTAGCACTTGGGAGGCAGAGGCAGGCCGATCTCTGTGAGTTCAAGGCCAGCCTGGTCTACAGAGCAAGTTCCTGGACAACCAGAGCTACAGGGAGACCCTGTCTCAAAAAGACCCCTCCCCAAAAAAGAAAATTAAACATGACATAAGGAGATGCAATTGGGTCCCAAGTTGACAAGGACTTGCAATGGCTAATCCTCGTTGTCTCCTTGACTAGATCTGGACTTCCTGAAATGAAACTTTCTTGATTGGAATATTTGAAGCTGAAAACCCACCCTAAATGTGGATGTTGTCTTAGGATGGCAGACACATAAAAGGCCTGACAGAAGGGAGGTTTGGCTTTTTGCTGCTTGCCTTCTCTCTCACTGACAGCTTCACCTTGTTGCTGTGTCATTCCTCCTCTGCCGATAGTAGAACCAACTTCTTAGAATTCCAACATAGACTGAGGACTAACAGACCTCCAGGAATCTTTCAGGTCTTCAGTGCCAGATCTGAACTGCTGAGACATCCAGCCTCTCCAGTGTGGCACAGTTATTGTTGGACCTTTTGGAGTCTATCCCATAAACTAACCATATATATATATA
>VZQC01009849.1:0-15343 GCA_009823505.1 Rhizomys pruinosus
AGGTATTCAAAGAGTTAAAATAGAATGGCCATGTGATGCAGCAATTATACTTTTAGGCATATAATACCTCCGAAAAATTGAAAAAGGGGACTGGATCCCAGAAAAACAAACGACGAATGGTATCCCTCATCTGTGGATGCTAGTGCCAATTACATAGTTGTATTTCTTGTGTATGGCTCCCTGAGCTTTTGTCCAAATCAGTTGGGAGTGATGCATATTGGAAACAACAACAACAACAACAGAAAGGGCTGCATCAAAGACCTGACTGAAACGATGAACTGCTCAAAACAGTCAACTCCCTCATGGAGAATATTGAGAAAGACTGAGAAAGAGATGAAAGGCATGTTTGGCAGAATGCATGAGCTCTGGTGAGGGGGGACACGGGTCTAGAGTTGTTAAAAAATAAAAATAAATTTATAAAAAAAAAAAGAAAAGAAAAAGGGGACTGGAGAGAAGATCAGTAGTTAAGAGTATTGTCTGCTCTTACAGAGGACCCAGGTTCGATTCCCAGCACCCACATGGCAGCTAACAACCATCTCTAATGCCAATTCCAGGGGATCTGACACTCTCTCTGGCCTCCTTGGGCTTTGCAAAAGTACACTTACACACATGCAGGCAAGACACTCATGCACGCAAGACACTCGTGCACATCAAATAAAAATAAGTAAAAAATGTTTAAAGAACTAAAAGGATAAGAGAGCAGAAACATTGGTTTATAGCACCACAGTTCAGGATAGCTAAGATATGAAAGGAGACCAAGTGTTCATTGGCAGATGGATAATCAAAATATGTTCTATATATGCTTATATCTTTGTAACGTTACTTAGCCTTAAAAAGGGGGGGGGGTGCAGAGAACGCTACCCTAAGTAAAACTGGAGAGTCATAAAAAGACACTGTATGATTCTACTAGTGAAAAACATAATGATGAAAGGTGGTTATCAGAGCCTGAATGGGGAATAAGGATTGAAAGATGCTATGTAGTGGGGACAGGGTGTCAATACACCAGTGAAGCATTAGGGAGGGCTGGGGTGCAGCTTGAAATAGTTGGGTTCCATTCCCAGAACCAGAAAAACCAACAAAATCAACAGAAAAACAGAAGCTATAGAGAGGGACAGGTGGTGTTGATGGACTCATAACGCTACACAAATAAAATTGTCTTTCAGTGCAGGAGATCAAACCCAGGGCCTCATGTGTACAAAGCAAGTGCTGTACTCTTGAGCTATACCTCCAGCTATTTTACCAAAAAATTTTAATGGGAATATTGTTATTTGAATGTGAACTATCCTCCACAGGCTCATGTATTTTCTTTTTTGTGTGTGTGTATGAATGTACTGTCTGCAAGTAGGTTTGGGCACTTGTGCGTGTCATGCCGCAGTGGTCAGAAGAGGGTGTCAGATTCCCCTGGAACTGGAGTCAAAGACAGTTCTCAGCTGCCATGCGGTGCTGAGGATCGAACCTGGGTCCTCTGCAAGAACAGTCGGAACTCTTTTTTTTTTTTTTGGTCTTTTCGAGACAGGGTCTCCCTGTAGCCCCAGCTGTCCTGGAACTCACTCTGTAGACCAGGCTGGCCTTGAACTCACAAAGATCCGCCTGTCTCTGCCTCCCAAGTGCTAGGATTAAGCGAATGGTTCTGCTAGAGACTTAGCAAATTTAAAGGGTGATTTCCCCCCCTGATGACTGAAAAAGTTCAGTTCCTTGATCACATGGTAAAAGAAGTAAAACCACCTCCCCAGTTTCTGTTCTGACCTCCCAAACATGCCACAACAAATAAATAAAAAATGTAAGTCCTCAAAAGGCAACTGTACTTTTGGTGCAGTAAAGATCATTATTCATTATAAAGGAGGCCCCACTGTTGGCCCTGTGCGATCCCAGCCTTTTTAAGGGACTGGGACTAAACAGGCAGGAACCCTTTCCCCATGCTTAAAGGTCAATGCCACTCTACCACCTAAGTATCACCTCCAGTCCCCCAACAGAGGCCCTCTTGCTGTTTAAAAAGTAGGGTAAATAATCCCAAACATTCATCCCCCCAACAACAGAAGCCCTGGAGGACACCTTGGAGGGACGGGTGATACCAGAGGTGAGCCTCAGGAAACAGCTTTCCCAACTCAAAACTTGAAAAACACCGACTCTCTTGCAAGAGAACCCAGGTTTCGATCCCAGCACCCACATGGCCGGCTTGAAGAACCGTCTGTACCCCCAATTCCAGGAAAACCCCACTTCCAGGGGATCCGAGAAACTCCCTTGCGGAACTCCGCGCAATTGGCACGACACGGGTGCACAGACCACATGCAGGACAGTACATTCGTACAACATACAGATAATAATAAAAAAAAAAATTAAAGAAAAAAAAAAAGATAATACTTGTAACTTCTTAACCTCTCTGCCTCTGGCACCCAGTGATCTACCTTCAGGTCAAATGGTTGGGGGCCAAGGTGTAACTTCCTGCTAAGATGTCTTAAAAAAGTCTTAAATCCATGAAGACAAAGGCCAGGATAACAGAGCAAGGGGAAGTGGAACAAATTTGGGATCACATGCCCTGGATGAAACAGGACCCACTACTCAGGCCCAGGTGGAAAAGCAGATTCTGTGTGGCCAAACCTCCAGGCTTTTCCAAACAAACTGGAAATCTAGGTTACAGGAACGTTTACTGATTTTATATGACTACTAAAAGTTGTTAGGGGGCTAAGAAGAGAATGGCTCATCAGTTAAGAGCACCAGCTTTGCCCTCTTGCATAGAGGACCCAGGTTTCAATGTCCCGTACTCACATGGGGGTAAAACTGTAACTCCATTCCAGGGGAGAATCCAAACCCCTCTCTGAATTTTCTCATGGGCAACCTCAAGGGCAAGGGGGGGGGGTGGGTGCACTTACACATCATGTGGGGCAATACATACACTTATACACATGTGGGCAATTACAGTCAATACACAATAAATAAATAACAATAAAATATTTTAACATATTAATTGGGACTTTTGCCACTTGCTGTTAGGAAGCTCGGGTACAATCTAACAACCTACTTCCCACTTCTGCACAAAGAGCAGCTGGTGGGTTTCACCAGAGGACGTGGGAAAAAAGCACTTTACAGGCATCTTGGGAAATTACCTACCTCCTGGGTTCATCTTTCCCCACCCCCACCACCTGAGACTTCACACAGATTCTCAGGGCTGAAGAGTTAAACTAAAACATACTTTTCCAATCTCTACACATTCTATTTCGGTAAGCGATCCTCTGCTACTTTCTGTAACAATGCAGTGCAGATTAAAGATTTAAGACCTTTCCCCCCAATCACATCTAATGTTAGGGGGAATTTTTGGTTATATCTGAAATAATTTGAAAAACAAAAGTTAAAAAGGAAAAAAAAAAGGTGTAAGAAGGCGGCCGGGCTTTCAACGCACAGGGAGGTGGGCAGGCCCCTGTGGAAATAAATCCACAGGTTACAGGTGTAAGGCCGGTTCAACCTTGAGGATTGGAGGAGGAAAATAAAAGTGGGAGCCTGCGGTTGGGTGCGCCAGAACAGCAGGCAAAACCAGCCTGCATATTTAGACCTGAGCTTAAAAAGAAGGAAAGGAAAAAAAAAAAAAAAAAAAGTTGTGTTTTTTTTTTTTTTTTTTTTTTTTAATCAACCTACCATCACTACCATACACCTGCCCTTCGCTTTCCCCACACCCCGCAGGCCCGGCTGCTACCCCGCGGGCCGGGATACCTAGCCCTCCTCCGAGCGCCCGATTAAATTCCTTGGAGCAGGGAGCTGCAAGCCCCAGGCTCTCCCGCAGTGGCTCCAGGCGGGAGAGCAGGGAAGTCAGACCCTGCCTGTCTCTCCTCCCCGCCTCTGCCTGGGAAAACTCAACTTTGGGCTGGGATGGCGGGCCCCTTACCTGCAGAGACCCCGCGGGCCAGCAGCGCCGCGAGGCTGAGCAGGGCGCAGAGCCGGGAGCCCGCGGCCATCGCGCCCCAGAATTCCCGGCTCGGGCAGGGAAGGTCAGGGGCTTGGGGCATGGGTCTGCCCCGCGGGCTCCGGGGCCCGGAGCGGAGGGGCTTCGGCGGGAAAGGATGGCTCCAGCTTGAAGCCGGGCGGTTCGCCTGGGGAGCGCACCCCCCTGGCGCCCCTGGCCCCTCACCGGTGGCGGAAAAAACGGCCGCGGGCTCCCTCCGCCCTCCCGGGCAAGGCGGGCAGCCCAACTTTCCCTCCACTTACCCTTGCCGGGACGGAGGGCTTTGTGCGCCCCTGCGCCAGTCCCCCCCCGCCGCGCCGGGAAACTGCTGGAACCTGCCCGAGCCCGTCTGCGGCCGCCGGGCGCAAACCCCCGGGCCTGTGCGACCGTGCGCTGGCGGGGACTCGGGCTGCGGGGTTCCGGGGCAGAGCGCGGTTCGGTGCTGCGGGGAGCGGAAGACCAGGAGCGGTGATAGAACCCGGCCTGCCCAGCCCGCGGCTCTAATCCGCGGGCTGTCATCTGGGTTTCCCGGGATCAAGGGCCGGGCAGACAGCGCCGCCATCTGCCGGCCGGTGCACCGCCAGAGCCCCAGGGCGCCCGGGCCACCACGCAACCAGGGAACTCCGGCCAGAAATGAACCTTGAGTTGGAGAAACACGCGGGAAGGGCGAGGGCCCGGGACTTGGTTCGCAGTTTTGTTTCTACGTGCCCCGAATCCTCAGCCCCCCCCCAGACTCCACCCAGGCCAGATTTCCGGGCCTGAGCTTCCTGGGGCTTTTCCCCTGCCCTGTCCGGTCCGGTCCCCAGCTCTGTTCTAGGGGACACTGCAGTTTCTGGGTCCTGGAACAGACCTGGGTGGGACTCGGTGTTGAAAAACAGGAATGTAGTTCATGCAATGGGATGTTCACTGTGAGCTCTACTCTCCCAACTTTTCTGTACGTTGGAAAATACTGCGGGGGCTGGAGACCGAGCACGGCCCTAAGTTCCATGCCCAGGACTGCCAAATAAAATACTGGAAAAAGCCAGAATTGATATACAGGTCACTGGTTCTGTTCTGGAAGGTGCGGGTCCTGAGGCTTGCTCCCTGGAGAAAATCGTCTCCGAACTGGCCAAACAGAAAAGAAAAGCCCTTTTATCCCGGTGGGCGAAGATCGACGAAAGAGAGCCCACTTCTCTCCTTTTAACCCTTCGCTGGCTCGGTGCGCTGGCTCGGCCTTTTACTTCATGGAAGGGACTTTCTACCCTAACTCGACCCATTTCCTGGAGTTATCTCGGGAACCCCACAGCAAAAGTTCCACTCAAAATATAATTTGTTGAATATATGAATATATATTAACATCAAGTAGATTTTCCTCGTTGTCTGACACACAACCTCACTCAGACCTCTAACCTGAGGCAATCCTCCTGCCTCAGCTCAAGAGCTAAGTCACCACACCTGGTTAAATAAAGTTGGCTTTAGATGTGGTTTCCCCAGCTTCTTCCTGGGCAAATATGGCCCAATGACCAACAAGCAGTCAATAAAAACAAAGTTTTGGCTGAAGTCGAGAATATTCTAGAACCTTGGTGGTGCCCAGCAAGGGGGGTTGGACGGAGCAGGTCTGGGGACATTCTTGCTGGGTCAATCACAGTAGTCTCACAAGGCATTTCCTGCAAATCTAGGACCCAAGACACCTCAACCCGGTTTACAACCCCAGGAGTCAAGCTCCAAGTCAACACCGCTGGCTGGTAGAAAAACCAGGACTGGACCTTTAGTATCTGACCCCAGGTCCTGCTCTACTAAGTTTAAATGTCACTTCTTCCTGGTCTACTAAGGGAATGTGGGTCTGGATCTAGGGAGGAAGAAACAGCCATCACTTTCGGTTTGGGTCCAGGGGTGGTGTTAGAATACTTGAAAATGACGTTTCAGGCAGACTCTCAAACTGGACAACCGGGCGGGCCAAGGAAGGTGGGGACATGAGTTTCTCTAGGTCAAAATGCGTGACACCTCATTGTGGGACTGTCTTAAGGGTGAAATGCCTTGAGTTAACCAAAAGCAATCAACAAACATCTTGGCAGACTTAGTTAAGCATTACCACCAAATCTCATTTGAGAGGCCACTCAGGGCCCTAAATCCCAAAGTTCCCTGTGGACCAAGGAGTATGCGTACATCTATCTAGGCTACCTCCTGTGCCTGGTTTTGTCTGGTTGCTCTGGGGGAAATGTGCATGCATCCATTAGACAGGAATCTTCATTTCCACTTTCCAGATTTGAACCCAGCTTTGCTTTTATTTCCTTGGGGCCTGGAAATGGAAGCGCAAAGGGCCTGGTGCATTTTAAGGCAAAAGGTGCTCTGCCCACCAGCCATATCCGATGCCCTTTGTGGGGGACAGACAGACTGGGGCCTTTGCCTGCTATTGGGGTGGTTGCCTTCTGCAGCCTCCATCTCTGAAGACTCAAGAGATCTTCAGTCATTCCTGCTCTGCTCCCGCTCTTGTCCCAAGAGATAAGCTGAAAGGTATCTTAGCAACGACCTAGAGTTAGTCCCCTGGGGCTTTCTGAGGCCAGAGGGAATGAGCCTGGATGGGGACCTGCTGTACCTGATGCCTCACTTCTACAGGAAGAAAAAAGTGGTTGATGGAAACCCTACCTGTGTTCCTGTGCGTGGCTCTGGGACACAAACGCCCACACCACCAGCTGGGCTTTGGAGAAGACCCACTGAACCTTCCAGGAACACCCAGTCTCATAACTCCCCTTTGCTTTCTGAACATGGTGGCATAAAAAAGTTCTTGAAATCAGACAAATTCCTGAGAAGAGGAGCTGGCAGGGTTAGATGGAAGACTGAGAGTGTCCCAAATGGAGTCTACTATTTTTTTTTTTTTTTCTTTTGAGCAGGAATCTCTCAGTAAACCTCCCCATGGCCTGGAATTCGATAATGAAGACTCAGGGCTGGCCTCGATCACACAGGGATCTGCCCACCTTTTCCTCTAGTGTACTGGGAAACTTAAAGATGTGCACCACCACGCCCAGTTTTTTTTTTTTTTTTTTTATTATTTTTCATCTTTTTGAGACAGGTGGGGATAAATTTACCTTCTTTGATGAACTGTTCCTGAAAGTAACAAATGCTGCTGGCCTGAAGCTACAACCAGTCCACCCTGTCTGGCCCAGTTTATGTAGGGGGAGGGACTAAGGGCTTGGAAAAAAAGCCAGGAAAATGCAGACAGGTGCTCCGAGAAGTCGCTTGCTGCAGACTGGGGCACAGAACTGAGGAAAGCCCTCAGGATGGAAGTGGCTTTAGGCATCCACGTCACTGCGAAAGTGGAGGCTTCCCCATTTAGTGGAACAACCCATTAAATTCGTTAATAATCCCTTAATTAGATCCTGTCCTAGGTCCATCCGAGTCTGAGGGCGGAAGAGGGAGGGCCTTGAAGTAGCCTTCAGGAAGGGGGTGGGGGCCGAGCAGTGTGCTCCTGCTCCGCCTAGAAAGGGAATACTTTACTAAGCATAGGTCATCCCCTATAAGTCCCCAGATGGCCTGGAACTCACTATGTGACAAGGCTGGGCCTCCAGAAACTCAACAGAGAATTGCACCTGCCTCTTGGCCTCCCACGGCCCAGATAATTTAAGCCTGGTGCCCTGTGACCCTGCGAGTCCATTAATGTGTTGTTTGTTTGTTTTTTGTTTGTTGTTGATTTGTTTTTTAAAGAACAAGGGTCTCCCAATATGCCTCAGCTAACCTTCGGAAACTCCACTCCTGTAGATCGCCCTTGGCCTTGAACCACAGAGATCATCTGCCTCTGGCCTCCGAAGTGCTAGGATTTAAAGACATGCGCCACCTGTGTGCACCTGGCTTTAAGAGGGTTCTTAGCCGCCTTGCAGGTGCTGGGAATAGAAAACCCCAGGTTCCCTCTGGCAAAAGCAGTTGGATCTCTCCAGCCCTGAGTTGTATTTTAACCCTTCTGTTGTGGACTAGGGAGCTGAAGGGAGGTGGATGAGCCAGATACTCTTAACAGGTGAGCTTTGGAAGGGGTTTTGGTCTGTGTTTAACCACAGACTCTGGTGGTGATGTGTTTACCACAGAACTCTTGGTGGTGATGAAAGGGTGGATGATTAATGTAGTTGTCTGCCAATTTCTGAAGGTGGTAAATACTTCCAGAGAAGAAAAAGATTATTAATAAACTATAACAAATTCACCTGCCAATGAGCCCCAGCACTATTTAGATAAACTCCAAGGAGAAAGATAATTTAGCAAGGGAACTATATGCCCTAAGATCCCTCGAGGATCCTGCCTGGGACTCAATGACTGTGGGAAGGGCACTTCTCCCCTGTTTTCTTTAAACAATGCTCAACCGCTTATGCCATTTGTAGTCCAAGACAAATTTCTTTTTTTCTTTTCTTTTTTTTTTTTTTTTTTTTTTTTTTTTTTTTTTTTGTCTTGAAGACAGGGCCTCCTTGTAGCCCCAGCTCTCCTGGAACTTCCTATGTAGACCGAGGTTGGCCTTGAACTCACAAGAATTCTACCTGCCCCTCTGCTTCCCAAATGCAGGATTAAAGGCGTGTGCCATCACGCCTGGCCGACAATTTTCTTAATTCTAAACTTGGGCATACTGCTTGTGGAGCTAGGAGGAGCTTAATGGGCTGATTGAAGGGCAGAGCACTTGCCCAGCTTATGTGAGACCTTTAGTGCACTCCCTAGCACTAGAACAGAAGAGGAAAGAAATTTAGTAAAAATCAGGCCTATAATGGGCTGGAGAATAGCTCAGTGGTTAAAAGATCATACTGCTCCAGGCCTTGGAGAGGCCTGCCACGTTAAGAGCCGACTGCTCTTACAGAAGAACGCCGGGTCAATTCCCAGCACCCACATGGGTGGCCCTAAGAACCATCTTAAACTCCAGTTCCAGGGAAATCCACGCCCTCTTCTGACCTCCCCGCGGGCATTGCAACGACATGGGTGCACTAACCTACCTACATGCAGATAGTACACTCATACAATAAAAAATAATAAATAAGCTGTGTGTGGTGGCGCACGCCCTTTAATCCTAGCACTTGGGAAGGCCGAGGCAGAGGTCTTTGTGAGTTCAAGGCCAAGCCCTGTCTACATAGAGGAGTTCCAGGCCCAGTGGGGCTTACAGGGAGACCCTGTCTCAAAAAAAAAAGAACCAAAATAATATATTTTTTTTTAAAAAGATCATACTCTGCTCTTGCAGAGAGGACCCAGAGTTAGTTCCCAACACCAGTTGGGTAACTCACAAACACCAGTAACTCGGCCCCCAGGTAAACATGCATAATTTAAATTATTAATGTTATATATTTTTAAAAACTCCTGTAATGCCCGGGCATGGTTGGCACATGCCCTTTAATCCCCAGCAACTGGAAAGAGACAGAGGCAGGTGGAATCTCTGTGGAGTTTCAAGAACAGCCTGGGTCTCACCAGTGAAGTTTGAGGCCAGCTTGGACTATAGGAGACCTTGTCTCAAAAAAAAGAACAAAAAACAAAAACCTCCCTGGCCCTTTTCTCTTAGAAAGTTGGGGTATTTTCCACATTATAACAAAAAAAGGGAGTTGAAAACTTAATTTTTTCTTTTTATTTGTTGTTTTTTTGGTTGTTTTTGAGACGGAGTTGCCCTAGAACTTACTATGTTAGAACCCAGGCTGGCCTAGAACTCACAGAGATCCTTGCCTGCCTCTGCCGTCCGAGTGGCTGGGATTAAAGGCAGCACTCCACCATGCCCAGATTATAATAAGTGAAAATAACTGTTTTTACTTAAGGGCTGTATTTTAGTAGCGGACTGCTTGTGAATTGCTGTGATAAGTGATTACTAATTGCTTGCTCCTGTTTTTCTGTAAACTTGTTTAAGTGGCATACCTGCACAAAGGCAAACCATGAATATTATCTGCAGGCCCACTTGGATTCCTGTGGACCAAGTAAATTGTATTTTTGGGGTTTTTTTTTTCCCCCTCTTCTTTTTCCCTTTGCCTTTAAAGCAAAAACCCCCTTCCCCCTGGGGCTGGAGAAAGATGGCCTAGCGGTTAAGAGGGCGCGTGAACTGCTCTTACAAGAAGGACCCCGGGTTTGGAATCCCCAGCACACCAACCCAAATGGCAAGCAAGAAGAAACCGTCTGGTACTCCCAAATTCCAGGAGCGTCCCAAGGGAAATCCCTGACCACCTCTTCTGACCTCCACGGCATTGCACGACCCAAACGGGTGCACAGACTTGCAATATGCAACGTACATTTATGTATACACATACGTAATAAATAAAATTAAAAATAAATAAATAAATTAAAAAAAAGAACCCTTCCTGCTTTTAGCCCCCTAGTTACAACTTCTATTCCCCACTCTCCACCCCCACCCCACCCAGCTGTGGTTCAGCTGCACTTAATAAAATTTGGGCTATTTAAAAATGATTCCAAGAGTCTGGGTGGTCTTTCCCATGGTCCCTGGAACTCTGTACATGGATGATACACTTAATTTCTTTTCTTTTTTTTTTTTTTTTTTTTTTATCTTTTTTGGGGGTCTTTTTTTTTTTTTTTGAGACAGGGTCTTCCTTTAGTCCCAGCTGTCCTGGAGCTTGCTATGTAGACCAGGCTGGCTTGAACTCACAGAGATCTACTTGCCTCTGCCTCCCAAGTGCTGGGATTAAGGGCATGTGCCACCATGTCCGGCCCCCAAGGGGACCTTGAACTCCTCCTGGTTCACTTGTCAGAACCTCCCCAGCACTGAGTGACTGGGAATATGACCCAGAGCTTCTATTCATGCCAGGCAAACACTCTACCAACTACCAACTGAGCCACAATCGCAACCCCAGGGTGGGATTTATGACATGTAAATTATATCTCAATAAAGCTGATGTAAAAAAATAAACCGCCACCTGACTGTGGGAGATCTGCCTATTGATATGAGAAAGAGTGACAGGTGTCTGTGTGGGCCTCTCTGTGATTTGGGGCTCCCTCTGAAAGGCTGAAGTAAGCAGAGTCCCAGGAAACCGTGATTCTCTGGTCATCGTGGCTACACTATTCCAAAAAGGCTTTCAAGCAAGACAGGATGGAAAGTAGAAAAAGGTCTAGACCACTGTCTAGAAGGTGGAGAGTACTGGGTAATGCTAGCTGTTCTCAAGCAGCAAGGGGTGATCATGTAAAAGTAGGTGAAAGCTGATCCTGATAGTCCATGCCTGTAAGTACTCAGCTGATCTCGAGTTCAAAGCCATCCTGAGCTACATAGAAAAACTCTCACTCAAAAAGGAGGGTGAGCCATTGGAAAGATGGCTCAGCAGTTAAGAGCTCAGGCTGATCTTGCAGTGGGCCCCTGGTTTGGTTCCCAGGACCCACATGGCTACTAACAACTGTCCATAACTTCAATTCCAATTAATCCAATGCTCACAATACATGCAGGCAATACACTCATTCACTTAAATTTTAAAAAATAAATAATTTATTAAAAAGGAGAGAGGATAGCCGGGCGTGGTGGCACATGCCTTTAATCCTAGCACTTGGGAGGCAAAGGCAGGCAGATCTTTGTGAGTTCAAGGCCAGCCTGGTCTACGGAGCGAATTCCAGGACAGCTGGGGCTACAGGGAGACCCTGTCTTGAAAAGACCAAAAAAAAAAAAAGGAGAGAGGGAAACAGAGGAAAGAAAGATAAGAGAGAAGGAAAGACGAGAAGAAAGGAGGAGGGGGAGGAAAGGAGGGAGGGAGGGAAGGAAGAAGGAAGGACCATTTTCAATCAGTCAGGCTACCAACACCCAGGTTCTCATGTGTCGACCAAAGGGAAGAAGAGCTGCAGAGTTACAGAAGTCCTCAGACCTGCCCCTCCCAGATGCCCGGGAAAGAATAATGGCACCAGGGGCCTGGAACAACTGCAGCCTTGGAAGCTGAGCTAACTTCTCCCAGGAGGACAATGGCCTGGTGACAAAAAGGAGCCTTTGGAAGACCTGGCCCTTCCCCTTCAGGCTCTGCCTGATCCATTTTCTCTAAGTACTGAAGCTGAGTGTGGCCTTGGAGATCATAAGTCCAGAATGGAACATAGTCATCAATTGGTGATGTCTGCCACAGATAAGGCAGGGGTGGCTCTCAAAGATGCATGAATTCCATGCTCAAGGGTCCTATTATATGCCCGAGTTTCACTATTAACAAAACTGAAGTTCAGAAAACTAAGGGATCAAATTAAAATCACAAACATGTTCCTAGGAGATGTGGGATTGTCATATGTATTCAGAGTTGGCAGAATTTACTCAAGTCTCACATGCCAGAAAGCCAATAGNAGCATTTAGGTTGGTTCCTGCTCTTCGCTATTGTGAAGAGAGCTGCAGTAAACATGGATGTGTGTGCTGGATAGCTTTAGTGTCAACTTGACACACCTGGGTTGAGGGAGCCTCAATTGGGGAATTGGCTCCACTGGACTGGCCTGTGGCCACGTCTGTGGAGTATTGTCTTGATTGTTGAGCAATGTGGGAGGGCCCAGCCCACTATGGGTGGTGCCACCCTGGGCAGGTTGTTGTGTATTGTATAAGAGGTCAGGCTGGGGCATGGGCCAGGGGAGCAAGCCAGTGAACAGCATTCCTCCATGGCCTGTGCTTCAGCTTCTGCCTCCAGGTTCCTGCCCTGAGTTCCCGCCTTGGACTCCATAAGTGATGAACTGTGACCCAGGAGATGTAAGATGAATAAACCCTTTCCTCCCCAAGTTGGTGTTGGTCAGAGTGTTTTGTCACAGCAATGGAAGACAAACTACAATGTGCATTGTGGTAGGATGAGTCTTTGGGGTATATACCCAGGAGTGGCATGACTAGGTCAGGTGGCAGGCTCATTCTGAGTCTATTAAGGATTCTCCACACTGTTTTCCATAGTGGTTGAACAAAGTTACATTCCCACCAGCAGTGGATGAGTGTTCCCTTTTCCTCACAACCTCTCCAGCATCTGTTGTCTTTTGTTATCTTGATCTTAGCTAGTCATATTGGAGTGAGATGATATATAAGAGTGGTTTTGATTTGCATTTCCTTAATTATTAATGATGTTGAACACTTTTTGAGATGTTTCTCAGCCATCTTTAATTCCTCACTGGTGAAGTCTCTGTTCAGCTCTTTACACCATCTTTTGAGTAAGTCATTTGTGTTCTTACTTCTTTGTTTTTTGAGTAGCTTATATATTCTTGACATTAATGTTCTGTCAGATGTATCACTGATAAAGATTTCCTCCACTCTGTGGGTTTTCCCTTCACCCCCTTGATTGTTTCTTTCGCTGTACAGAAGAGTTTGAATTTTATGAGGTCCCATTTGTTGGCTGTTGCCCTTATTTCCTATGCAGCTGCTGTCTGATTTAGAAAGTCTTTTCCTATGCTTACGTCCTGTAGGTTGTTGCCAACTTTTTATTCTATCACTCTCAGGGTTTCAGGCTTCACGTTGAGATCTTTGATCCACTTTGAGTTGATTTTTGTACAGCGTGAGAGTTAGGGGTTTAATTTTCTTCTTCTAAAGGTGGTGATCCAGTTTTGCCAGAACCCTTGGCTGAAGATGCTATCCTTCCTCCACTGAGGTTATTTATTTTTTTGCTCCTTTGTCAAATATGAATTGGGTGAAATTGTATGAGCTCAAGTTTGGATCTTCAATTTTGTTCCATTGGTCAATGGGTCTGTTTTTGTGCCAGTACCAGGCTGTCTTTAGGACTATGGCCCTGTAATATAGCTTGAAGTCTGGTAGGGCAATGCCCCCTGTATTGCACTTTTCACTCAGTGTTGCCTTAGCTATTTGGGGTCTTTTGTTTTTCCATATGAATTTAAGGATTTTTTTTTTCCCAATTCTGTGAAGAAGCTCATGGGCATTTTGATTGGGATTGTGTTGAATTTGTATATCAGTTTGGGTAAAATGGACATTTTTACTATATTAATTTTCCCATTCCATGAGCATGGGAGGTTTTTCCATCTTTTGATGTCATTTTCAATCTCCTTCTTCAGGGGCTTAAAATTATTGGTGTAGAGGTCTTCGGTATCTTTTGTTAGGTTTGTTCTCAGGTATATTATTGCTTTTTAGGCTATTGTGAGTGGGAAGGTCTTCTTATATTCCTTCTCCACATGTTTATTGTTGGTATAAAGAAAGGCTACTGATTTTTCCAAGTTAATTTTGTATCCCGCCACTTTCCTAAAACTCTCAATCATTTTTAGAAGTTTCCTGGTGGAGTGTTTAGCATCCCTTAGGTAAAATATCATATCATCTGCAAAAAGGGGTAGCTTAAATTTTCCTTTTCTGATTAGGACTCCTTTAATTTCCTTCTCCTGTCTTATTGCCCTAGCAAGTGTTTCAATCACTATTTTGAAGAGGAGTGGCAATAAGGGGCAGCCTTGCTTAATTCCTGCCTTTAAGGGAAATGGTTCCAATTTTTCTCCATTTAGGATGATGTTGGTGGTGTGTTTGCTATATATGGCTTTGATAAAGTTCAGGAATGTTCCTTTCAGTCCTATTCCTCTAGGACGTTAAACATGAAGGGATGCTGGGATCTTGTCAAAGGCTTTTTCTGCATTAATTGAGATGATCTTGTTTTTGTCTTTCAGTCCATTTATGTGTTTTATGATATTTATTGATTTACATATGTTGAACCATCCCTGCATCTCTGATATGAATCCAACTTGGTCATGATGGATGATCTTTTTGATGTGGATCTGTATGCAATTTTCAAGTATTTTGTTGAGAGTTTTTATGTCTATGTTCATTAGTGATATTGGTCTATAGCTTTCTTTTTTGCTTATGTCTTTGCCTGGTTTTAGTTTTAGAGTGATGCTGGCTTCATAAAAAGAGTTTGGGAGAATTCCCTCTGTTTGTATCCTTCTGAACAGTTTGAGTAGCAGTGGTTGTAGGACCTCTTTAAAAGTTTTATAGAATTCTGCTGTGAAACCATCTGGGCCCAGGCTATTTTTAGTTGGAAGGTTTTAAATTACATCGTCAATTTCCTCAAATATTATGGCTCTGTTTAAGCTGTCAATCTTCTTGGTTTAGCTTTGATGATTAGCTGGATTTCAAGTATTCATCCATTTTGCTTAGGTTTTCAAATTTAGTAGAGTATAGGTTTTTTGAAGTATTCCCATATGATTGCCTAAGTCTTTTCATTGTCTGTTGTAATATTTCCCCTTTCATCATGAATTCTATTGATTTGGAATTGCTCTTTCTTTCTTTTGGTTAACTGGGCTAGAGGTCTGTCTATCTTGTTTATTCTCTCAAAGAACACACTTTTGGATTCATTGATGTTTTTTGTACTGTTTCCTTGTTTCTATTTAAATGGTTTCTGCTCTGATTTTTGTCATTTCTTCCTGTGTGTTGCATTTAGGGTTCATTTGTTGTTGTCTTTTGAGTGTTTTTAGCTGAAGAGTTAACCCATTTATTTGTGCTCTTTCTGTTTTTGTTTTTGGTGTTTTTTTTTTTTTGTTGCGTTTAGGGTTCATCTGTTGTTG
>VZQC01009851.1:14061-57942 GCA_009823505.1 Rhizomys pruinosus
GGGGATCCTACTGTAGGAATCTTCCATAGGGTTGGTAGAGCTTGGTGCGGAATTATTCTGTCCCTTTCCCGTGTTGTATCTTCTTCGTGTTCCTGTCATATGGACTACTCCTCCCCTGTATTCCAATGTGAGTCCTAAATGCCTCTTCACTGTGTTGAAGGCTTGTTTTGCTTCCCTCCTTCAGATGCCTTCATAATCCCAGTTGGCGGTGGTGGGGGTGCTCTTTAGCCCACCCACAGCCACAAAAACCAATTAAGCCAAAGACAACTGACTGGATTAATGATTAACTAAATTGAGTCAATCAACAATCAGCCTTGCTGAAGCACCCAGTTCCTACCTACCTTCCTGTGCTTCAGCAGGTCTCAGGAGATCTCAGATCTCAAGACTCACACAACCTTACCTTTTATACCAGCTGGGAGGATAACTCTGCCCCCACAGCCACAAAAGCCAATTAAGCCAAAGACAACTGGATTAACGATTAACTAGATTAAGTCAATCAACAATCAGCCTTGCTGAAGCACCCAGTTCCTCCCTACCTTCCTGTGCTTCAGCTGATCTCAGGAGATCTCAGATCTCAAGACTCACACAACCCTACCTTTTATACCACCTGGGAGGATAACTCTGCCCCCCACAGCCACAAAAGCCAATTAAGCCAAAGACAACTGCATTAATGGATTAACTAGATTATGTCAATCAACAATCAGCATTGCTGAAGCACCCAGCTCCTACCTACCTTCCTGTGCTTCAGCTGGTCTCAGGAGATCTCAGATCCTCTTGTACATATATTCTTTCATCTTGCTTATGTCATGGAAGATTTTTCTTCCTCCTTTAACTATGATCAACATTTTTGCTAGGTATAGTAATCTGGGTTGGCATCTACATTCATTTAGTACTGGGAATACTTTGGTCCACGTTCTTCTGGCTTTGCTAGTTTGTATTGAGAAGTCTGCTATAATTCTAATGGGTTTCCCCGTATATATAATTTGTTGCTTTTCTCTAGTTGTTTTCATTATTTTGTCTTTGTTTTGGGTGTCTAGAGTTTTAACTATGATAAGGCATGGGAAGTTTCTTTTCTGATCTTGTCTCTTTAGTGTTCTATGTGCTTCTTATATTTGTATGGGTTTGTCTTGTTTCATTTGAGGGAAATTTTCTTCTATTATTCTGTTGAAGATTTGATCAATACCATTGATTACTATCCGCCCATCCGCCATCCCATTCATCAAAATCATTCCTTCTCTTTTATCCTTAACTCTGTTTCCCTGTCATTATAATCCGTCTCCCTTCTCTTGGAAGTGTTCTCCTCCCACACAGAGCCTTATCTTATACTCTATGGGTATTCCAAATGTTGGTTTCCTCCTCACTGGAATGATAATACTGTTTGCTATACACTTTTAGTGTATAATTGTTCCATTTGTCAAGTGTTCTTAAGGCTTATGCTACCATGGGTCTATTCACAAAATCCTATCCTGTGTCCATTAGTTTCCCTGTATTCATGTTTTCTAATCTATCAGATTCAAGGTCTTATGTTGAGGTCCTTAATCATTTGGACTTAAGATTTGTACAAAGTGACACAGGAATCTAAATACATTCTTTTATATGGCACTATCCAATTTGACCAACAGCATAGTTCCACATACTTTTGTTTTTCAATATATGTTTTATTCACTTTGTCAAATATCAGGTTATTGTAATTGTGTGTAATTTTGTGTAATTGTGCTCTTAGGTATAACTTAGGAATTCAAGTTTCACCTAGTATTCTAGTCTCTATCACACTTCCTTATTCCTTTTGAATACGTCAGCAAATCAAGTATAGGAGGAAATCCAGCAAGTCTCAACTTTAAGACTTGATAAAATGATTGATTACTAAAAGTGCTTACATTAACAAATCCACATATTCTTTTAGACTTCCAGATTTCTAAGTTAGGGATATGCATATTCCACTCCTACATGACTTATTGAAGAAGTAATAACTATTCCTCAACTCTCTGACTCTCCCACTCCTTGGCTCCATCCAGTTTTCACAAACTTACAGCCGAGCCAGATAAATGATAGAAGGTGAAGGTTTAATCAACTGCTCTCTCCTCCATTACATGAATCATCTCTGTTCCCTGGGGAAGAGGGGAATCTAATATTATTTGACCTTGTGTGATACAAAGTAGTCTGTTTCATTGTTCAATAAATTCCATATCTTTGATATTTACATGTTTTTCAACATTATAGATTCAATTTACAAAAATCACAAACAAATCTAAATCTATCTGACTTTAAGTAAGTTCTTCTGACCCCAAGAGAGTTCTCTTCATTGTGATGAGCAATGGCACTGCTACTGAATCTCTCTCCATCGAGAAACACTATTTCTTTGCAATGACTTAAATATTGGACATTTTGTCAATATATTGTGCTAATGTTGACAATGTATCTTTGGATTCACTAGGTCTGCACTACAAATATGTCTAGGTTCTTCAGTCAAAGCATGCATATTGATTATTACTGGTCCAGGTTAGCATATTCCCCTGCATCAGATTGAGCCATGTTTTCTGGCAAATTAACATCTTGAATTGTAAGGTGAAAATCCCTCTTCTAGCCAAAAGGGGCCAGGTCCAAAACCACTAATGTTTCATAGGATAGAAAATTGGGCTTTTTCACTTAGCTTCTAACCAGACTAAAGTAACCAAATAAATCAAGTATAGAAAATATTATTAAAGATTTTCATTCTGACAATAATGAAGAATATGTGTAATTTAATCCTGTTAAAGATTTCTAGTTGTAAGAAACATTACAATGAATAGTATAATATTTTTGACACTGAGTAGTTAAATATTTAAAAATAACCAAAGTGTAAATCCCAGGAAATAAATATCTATTTGTTAATATATGGTTAATAAAAAGCAACTAGAACATTTTTCACTTAATTTGTTGCAGTAAAACTAATTTTTTTCTTGATTTATGTTTACAAATCCATTGTTTCAGGTATTTGCTTATTTTTGTATTAAACATTTTCATTAAGTCTATAAACCTTTAAATAAATGTATTTTATTAACACACACCAAAATGTATGTATGGTAGAAAAAATGTTTAACATGTACCTGGTCATTCTAGCATGCATAATGAAATCATGGAAGGAAATCCATATATGTAAATAAATCTATTATTTTTAGATTATATATATATATATATATATACGAAATATATATTAAATATATATATATGGACTATATATGGAATATATATATATATATGATTATACATATATAAATTCTGCCTTTCTTCTCCTGAAATTAAATTGAACAGATCACTTTATCGTACTATAGTTTTCTTTAATATTTAATAAGTATAACACTGAGCAATTTGGTTTTCTCAGTTTGGGGGTACAATACTGTAATATATATATATATATGTATATTATATATATATTATATATTTTAATTAAGTTCTTAACCCTCCTTTTCATTCATTTCTTACAAGCATTTCCAAGTGGGAAACATTAGTGTTGTTATCAGTTCTGCTCTAAAACATTGCCTGCATTCCAAGAAAATAAGCTATAATACCAATTTTAATTGAGTATATTACTTCATCTTAAAGTCATATTTAAAGACCAGCCTTCTAAAATAAGAATACAGTTCAATGATTCTGTGGTTGTGTGTGCTAGCCATCATGTTTAACCTTCAATACACAAAAAGACTAAGATATAAAAGTTACTATTTCACAATGATAACATAAAAATCAGTTTTTTCTTAATGTTACTGTAAAGTCCTTATATTTACTAGCACATGGCTATAGTTATAAGATCTAAGCTACTTTATTCTTTATGTGTGGCTATTCACAATATATCTTGTCATATGTTAACTCTGCTGTGACTTCTAGCTCAGTGTATAGAAAGACATCACTTAGAATGTAGAGAGACATACAGAGAAATTGAAACACGGTGCATCTGTGGTGTCAATAACCGTTCAGACTACACATGTGTTCTGATAAATATGAGAAAGCCAATATGGAGTCACAACAGTAATTACAGATTGTCGCCTGAGTCCACTAAAACTCTAATTCCAACATGAGTGGATGGGAGGACATATGAAGAAATAATAGATTCTGGTATAACTAAAAAAAGGATGTTCACTTTGAGTTAATTTGTCACATCATCTTTAAGACACATTGTTTTAATCAAATTTTACACATTTCAGAATTAGAGCTTGGTGTTTTGGGAGTCATTTTTATGCTTCTACAGAAGATAGAGCATCCCTCTAGGCAGTTAATTTGGCACAGTGGGCCCTAACACAAATGACAGAGTGTGTGAGCTCGTAGGGAGTAGGGGTAACAGTGGTGAAAAGGCGATTAAGACTGATTGAGAAATTAAGCTATGAAATGCACAAAAATTCAATAAAAAGTAGGAGGAACCATTCTTCTTCAAATAAAAGGAAACAAAAGTATCACTTCCCAATGAGACAAAAAGTTTGAATAGTCCTAAAGACACATTATTTATATAAATGCATAGGAGGAAGTGCACAGAGCTTAGGTCCGGAATTTTCCAGGACCACATGAAGCACGCGTAGGAGCCGGGTGTTTCAGCCAGGCAGATTGTTTGATAATCCTATCTGCCTTGTTGGATAATTCTCTCATTTGTTTGATTAAATAATTGTCTTGTGTGGCTATGGGGGTAGAGTTGTCCTGCTAGCTGGTATAAAATGTGGGACTGTTTCCACTGTGAGACTTGAGTGAACAGAACTTAGATCAAGGATTTCCCAGGAACACCTGAAGCACAGAGTAGGGGGGCATGGACTAAACAAGAATATACCCCCCCCCACACACACACCATCTGGAATTGTATGTGGAATTGCCAAGGGAGTGTCCAAGTGGATTCTTTGGAGAACTCTCAGAACAGAAGGGGAAGAGTGAGTTAGACTTCCAATAGAAAGCCTAAAACTTAGACAAGTCAACAGTCCATAAACAAGGAGAAAAGCAAAACAAACAACAAAGGCATCTGAAGGAGGCAAGCAAAGCAAGACTTCAACAGAGTGAAGAGGCATTTGGGATTCACATTGGAATACAGGCAAAAAGAAACCCACATGCCAGGGACATGAAGAAGGGACAACATGGGAAATGTGCAGTATAATTCCACACCAAGCTCTACCAACTTGTAGGAGATTCCTACAGTGGGCTCGGCCTAGGGATGGCCCAGGACACAGATCTTAGAGGAATAATTGTGGACATATTCAAATAAATCAGAAAATACAAAGAACAAGTCAGAGAATTAAGGAGAATGAAAAACTCAAGAAGAACCTAGAAAGAGAGAATGACAAATGCCAGAAAGAACTAGAGGAAGAAATGACAAACTCCAGAAGGAAGTGGAAACGCTGAAAATATCCCATGTTAAAAAAAAAAAAAGGAAACCAACCAGCCAAGCAAAGAGCTACAGAGAAGCTCCAAAAGGAAGTCAAAAACAAAGAATATCAGACCTGGAAGATAACACAGAACAACTAAAAACCACAAGTAATTATGATTATGAAAAAATTTAAAACACACAAAAATGGAACAACTAGGAACTGCGGGACAAGATGAAAAGATCAAACCTCTGCATAATAGGAATACAGGAAGCAGAATAATCCCAAGAGAATGGTATTGATCAGATCTTCAACAAAATAATAGATGGAAATTTCCCCAAACTAAAAAAAGACCAACCAATACAAATACAAGAAGCACATACAACTCCAGACAGCATGAGAAAAGAAACTCTCCACGCCATATCATAGTTAAAACGCTAGATGCCTAAAACAAATACAAAATTCGGAAAGCCACAAGAGAAAAACAACAAGTTACATATAAGGGGAAACCTATCAGAATTACAACTGACTTCTCATTGCAAACTATGAAAGCAAGAAGAACACGGAACAAATTATTCCCAGTGTTAAAGGACTATAGATGCCAAACCAGGTTACTATACCCAGCAAAAAAAATTGTTGATTATAGTTGAAGGAGAGAAAATTCTTCCATGAAATAAACAAGATGAAAGAATACATGTCTGGAAAATCAAACCTTCAGAGAATACTTAAAGCAATTCAAAGGACAGAAGAAAGGAGAAACTATCCCCAGACACCTAGAAAGAGAAAGTAATAAAAGCATAACTGCAGAAGTAGAAACCTAGACCAAAAATGCAAATGGATAATAAAGTGAAAGGAAGCAACACACATCTTTCAGTTACTACCTTAAATATTAATGGACTAAACTCCCCAATCAAAAAACATAGACTCAGATATTGGATTAGGAAACAGAACCCATCTACATGCTGTCTACAAGAAACGGATCTTACCTTCAAGAATAGGCACCACCTGAAAGTGAAAGGATGGAAAAAAAATATTCCAAGCAAATGATACCTAAAAGAAAGCAGGTGTTGCTATTTTAATATCAGACAAAATCGAATTCAAAGTAAAAGAAATCGGAAGAGACAATGAAGACCATTACATTTTTATCAAAGGAACAATTGACCATGAAGATTTCACAAACATGAATATATATGCATCGATCTCTGGTACAACAAACTTTATAAAGACAATTCTCCAGGACGTCAAGGCAGAGATTAACCCCAGTACACCCAGAGTAGGGAACCTCAATACCCCACTGAACACTTTGGACAGGTCAACTGGACAAAGAATAAACAGACATCTGAACTGAATGATATGATACCTCAAACGGACCTCACAGACATCTACTGAATATTCCACCTTAATACCAGAGAATACACTTTCTACTCAGCACCCAACAGAACATTCTCCAAAATCAACCACATACTGGAACAGAAAAAACCTCCACAAATACAGAAAGACTGTAATAATTTCATGCATTCTATTAGACCACAGCAAAATAAAGCTCAATATCAACACCAGGATAAGCCCTACTATCTACAAGAACACATGGAGACTAAACAACACACTCCTGAATAATGAATGGGTCACAGAAGAGATAAAGAAAGAAATAGAAGCATTCCTGGAACTAAATGACAATGATAATACAACACAACAAAACCTATGTGATATTTTAAAAGCAGTCCAAAAAGGGAAGTTTATAGCCCTGGGCGCCTACATTAGAAAAACAGAAAGATCACAAGTGAACTATCTAACGCTGAAGCTAAAAACACGTAAGAGACTATAACAAATGAACCCTAAATGCAACAGACAGGAAGAAATATAAAAAATCAGAGCAGAGGGGGGGCAGCTGGGAGAGGGTCTCGCTGTGAACCCGTCTACGGGGTCCCCGGCCCAGAGGGACCGCGCTCGGGTGAGCAGGGTCGCGTTTCCCTCTGCTCTGGTCCCGGCTGGACTTGTGGGCGGGAACCGGGGTCGCAGGGGAGACGCCATAACGCGCCAGGCCAGGTACACAGCTCTTTTTTTTTTTTTTTTAGAGATCTTTGGTGTCTTTGGTTATGTTTGTTCCTAGGATATTTATTGTTTTTGAGGCTATGTGAGTGGCAAGTTCTCCTTGTATTCCTTACTTCACTGCTTGTTGTTGATTATGAAAGAAAAGCTTCTGATTTTTCTAGTTAACTTGTTGATACTGCCACTTTTCCTGAACTCTTATAATATTTCTTAGTATTTTTCCTGTGGAGATTTTAGCATCCCTATGTACAACAATCATATCAATCAGAAAAAGTGATAGCTTGACAATCCTCTTTTTCCAATTAGGATATGCTTTAATTTCCTTTTCTTCCGTTATTGCTCTAGCAAATGTTTCCAACCCAATATGAAGAGGGAGTGGTGACAGGGGGCAAACCTTGCCGAGTTCCTACTTAAAGGAAATGGCTTCTGTCATGTCCCCATTTAGGATGTATTTGGCTATGGGTTCCTGTATTGGCTTTGAATTACACTGAGATAAGATCCCTCCAATCCCAGTTCCCTTTAGGGACTTTAAGTATGAAGTGTATGTGGATTTTTTCAAAGTCCTTTCTTCCACATCATGCAGCTGAGCATGTGTTTTGTCTTCAGTCCATTTATATGCCATTGAATAATTTATTGATTTTGTATGTTGAACCAATCCCTGTATTTCTGGTATTAAATCCACTGGTCATGATGGCATGATCTTCTTGAGTGGGTCTTGCAATTGCCTGTTCTTGTTAGGAATTTTGATCTGTGTTCATTAGCGATGGATCTCTAGTTCATCCTTTTTTTTGGTTGTATTCTTTGCCATGGTTTTGGTAAATAGAGTGATGCGGTGGCTTCATAGAAGGAATTTGGAGAAGTGCCTTCTGGTTTGTAACCGTCTAAACAATTGAGCAAAATGGTTGTAGTAGTCTTTTTGAAGTTTTTGAGAATGTCCTGCATAATCAACTGGGCCTGTGCTGTATTTAGTTGGGAGATGTTCGTTACACCTCTTCATTGTCTTAGCATATATGGTTCGTTTTAAGCTGTTAATCTCTCCTTGGTTTAAACTTCTGCTGATTCCCAGAATTTCAGAATTTTCCTTTCTGCCTAGGTTGTAAACCTTAGAGAGTAATACGGTATTTGAGTATCCCCTGTGATGTCTGATCTCCTTCATGTCTGTTGATGATATTTTCCCTTTATATCATGGGTTCTATTGAGGTTGGAGTTGTTGTCCGTGTTTTTTTTTTTTTGTTTTGTTGGTCAATGGGCAAGAGGTTTGTCTCCTTGTGTTCCATTCCAAAAACCAACTTTTGGATCATTGAATATTTTTGTATTGTTTTCTTTGTTTCTATCTCATTGATTTCTGCTCTGATTTTGATATTTCTTCTGGGTGCATTGTAGGGTTATTGTTTTCTCTCAAGTGTTTTTCGCTTCAGTGTTAGATAGCTCACTTGTGATCTTTCTGTTTTTCTAATGTAGGTTGCCCCGGGCTATAAAACCTTCCCTTTTTGGACTGCTTTTAACAAGTATCACATAGGTTTTGTTTTATGTTGTATTATCATTGTCATTTAGTTCCAGGAAGCTTCTTATTTCTTTCTGTATCGCTTCCTTAGATCCCACTTCATTATTCAGGAGTGTGTTGTTTAGTCGCCCTGTGTTCTTGTAGATAGCAGGGCTTATCTTGTTGTTGATATTGAGCTTTATTTGCTGTGTCTAATAGAATGCATGAAAATTTTACAGTCTTTCGTATTTGTGGAGGTTTTTTTGTGTTCCAGTATGTGGTTGATTTTGGAGAATCGTTCTGTTGGGTGCTAAGTAGGAAAGTGTATTTCTCTGGTATTAAGGTGGCATATTCAGTAGATGTCTGTGAGGTCCGTTTGATGATTCAATCATTCAGTTCAGATGTCTGTTTATTCTTTGTCCAGTTTGACCTATCCAACGTGTTGTGGGGTATTGAGGTTCCCATACTCTGGTGTACTGGGTAATCTCATTGGCCTTTGGACGTCCTGGAGGAATGTCTTTATAAAGTTTGTTGTACCAGAGATTGATGCATATATATTCATGTTGTGAAATTTCATGGTCAATTGTTTCCTTGATCAAAATGAAGTGATCTTCATGTTTTCCGATTTCTTTTACTTTGAATTCGATTCTTGTCTGATATTAAAATAGCAACACCTGCTTTCTTTTAGGTATCCTTTGCCTGGAATATTTTTTTTCATCCTTTCACTTTAAGGTTGGTGCCTATTCTTGAAGGTAAGAATCCGTTTCTTGTAGACAGCATGTAGATGGGTTCTGTTTCCTAATCCAATATCTGAGTCTATGTTTTTTGATTGCGGAATTTAGTCCATTAATATTTACGGTAGTAACTGATAGATGTGTGTTGTTCCTTTCACTTTATTATCCATTGCATTTTTTGTCTAGGTTTCTACATTCTGCAGTTATGCTTTTCTTACTTCTCTTTCTAGGCATGGGGTTAGTTGCTCTCCTTCTCTGTCCTTTGAATTGCTTTAAGTCTTCTCTGAAGGTTTGATTTCCAGACATGTATTCTTTCATCTTGTTATTCATGGCAGAATTTTCTCTCCTTCGACTATAACCAACAATTTTTTGCTGGGTATCGTAACATGGTTTGGCATCTATAGTCCTTTAACACTGGGCATACTTTGTTCCGTGTTTTTCTTGCTTTCATAGCTTGCAATGAGAAGTCAGTTGTAATTATGATATGTTTCCCCTTATATGTAACTTGTTGTTAAGGTGGTCTGCGAATTGTACCTAGTCAGTTGACCGCACAAATCTTGTATAGTTATCGTGTCATTTGCTAGCCCGCTTGCACCTCTAACACCTCTGACCCTTTCCCCCCCTTTTTTCTCTCCTTTCCCTTTCCCCTCTTCCCCCCTAACCCCCGGCCGCTGCGATGAGTTTCTTTTCGTATGCCTGTCCTGGCCAGTTGTACGCCCGCTCTTCGCTATTTTGTTATTGTTTGGTATTTTTTTAGTTCCCAGTTGTGGAAATTTCCATTCATTACTTTTGTTGCAATTGATCTGATCAATATATTCTCTTGGGATTATTCTGCTTCCTGTATTCCTATTATGCAGAGGTTGGTTTGATTTTTCATTTGTTCCCGCACAGTTCCTAGTTGTATCCCATTTTTGTGATGTTTTTAAATTTTTTCATACATCATAATTTACTTTGGTTTTTAGTTGTTCGTGTTATCTTCCAGGTCTGATATTCTTGTTCTGGACTTCCTTTTGAGCTTCTCCGTTAGCTCTTTGCTTGGCGGTTGGTTTCCTTTTTTTTTTTTAAACCTGGGTATTTTCAGCGTTTCCCACTTCCTTCTGGAGTTGTCATTTTCTCCCTCTCTAGTTCTTTCTGGCATTTTTCATTCTCTCTTTAGGTTTCTTGAGTTTTTTCATTCTCCTTACTTCTCTGACTTGTTCTTTGTATTTTCTGATTATTTGGAATACGTCCACATTATTCCTCTAGTAAGATCGTGTCCTGTGCATCCCCAGCCGGCGCCCACCTGTAGGAATCCTACAGGTTTGGTCGAGCTTGGTGCAGAATTATACTGCCCATTTCCCATGTTGGTCCCTTCTCATGTCCCTGGCAGTTGGGTTTCTTTTTGCCTGTATTCCAATGTGAATCCCAAATTGCCTCTTCACTCTGTTGAAGGTTTGCTTTGCTTGCCTCCTTTCAGATGCCTTTTGTTTTTGTTTTGTTTTTCTCCTTTGTTTATGGACTGTTGACTTGTCCAAGTTTTAGGCTTTCTAGTGAAAGTCTAACTCACTCTTCCCCTTCTGTTTCTGAAGGTTCTCCAGAGAGTCCACTTGGACACTCCCTGGCAATTCCACATACAAAATTCCAGAGGTGTTGTGGGTGGGGCGGTATATTTTGTTAGTCCTGCCCCCGTATCTGTGCTTAGGTGGTCTTGGGAAATCCTTGATCTAAGTTCTGTTCACTCAAGTCTCACAATGGCAACAAGTCCACCATTTTATACTAGCTAGCAGGGTGACTCCATCCCATAGCCACACAAGACAATTATTTAATCAAACAAATGAGAGAATTATCCAACAAGGCATACGGATTATCAACAATCTGCCTGGCTGAAACACCAGGCTCCGACGCGTGCTTCATGTGGTCCTGGAAAATTCCGGACCTAAGCTCTGTGCACTTCCTCCTATGCATTTATATAAATAATGTGTCTTTAGGACTATTCAAACTTTTTGTCTCATTGGGAAGTGATACTTTTGTTTCCTTTTATTTGAAGAAGAATGGTTCCTCTATCTTTTTTATTGGAATTTTTGTGCATTTTCATAGCTTAATTTCTCAATCAGTCTTAACGCCTTTTCACCACTGTTACCCCTACTCCCTACGAGCTCACACACTCTGTCATTTGTATTAAGGCCCATTGTGACAAAAATTAACTGCCTAGAGGGATGCTCTATCTTCTGTAGAAGCATAAAAATGACTCCCAAAACACCAAGCTCTAATTCTGAAATGTGTAAAATTTGATTAAAACAATGTGTCTTAAAGATGATGTGACAAATTAACTCAAAGTGAACATCCTTTTTTTAGTTATACCAGAATCTATTATTTCTTCATATGTCCTCCCATCCACTCATGTTGGAATTAGAGTTTTAGTGGACTCAGGCGACAATCTGTAATTACTGTTGTGACTCCATATTGGCTTTCTCATATTTATCAGAACACATGTGTAGTCTGAACGGTTATTGACACCACAGATGCACCGTGTTTCAATTTCTCTGTATGTCTCTCTACATTCTAAGTGATGTCTTTCTATACACTGAGCTAGAAGTCACAGCAGAGTTAACATATGACAAGATATATTGTGAATAGCCACACATAAAGAATAAAGTAGCTTAGATCTTATAACTATAGCCATGTGCTAGTAAATATAAGGACTTTACAGTAACATTAAGAAAAAACTGATTTTTATGTTATCATTGTGAAATAGTAACTTTTATATCTTAGTCTTTTTGTGTATTGAAGGTTAAACATGATGGCTAGCACACACAACCACAGAATCATTGAACTGTATTCTTATTTTAGAAGGCTGGTCTTTAAATATGACTTTAAGATGAAGTAATATACTCAATTAAAATTGGTATTATAGCTTATTTTCTTGGAATGCAGGCAATGTTTTAGAGCATAACTGATTTAAACATACACTAATGTTCCCACTTGGAAATGCTTGTCTAAGCAATGAATGAAAAAGGAGGGTTAGAACTGTAATTAAAAATATATATATATATATATATATATATATCTATAATATATAATTACAGTATTTGTACCCCCCAAACTGAGAAACACCACATTGCCAGTGTATACTTATTAAACTATAAAGAAAAAATATTCGTACTGATAAAGTGATCTGTTCAAATTTATTCATGCAGAAGAAAGGCAGAATCTATATAGTATAATATAATATATATATATATATTCCATATATAGTCCATATCTTAATTTAATATATATTTCATATATCTATATATAACTAAAATAATCGATTTATTTACATATATGGATTTCCTTCCATGATTTCATTATGCATGCTAGAATGACCAGGTACCTGTTAAACATTTTTCTACCATTACACCATTTTGGTTGTGTGTTAATAAAATCATTTATTTAAGGTTATAGACTAATGAAAATGTTTCATACAAAAAAGAAGCACATACTGAAAACACTGGATTTGTAAAACATTAATCAAGAAAAAAATAAAGCAAAAAAAAAAAAAAAAAGTTTCTAGTGCTTTTTTATTACCCATATATTAACAAATAGATATTTATTTCCTGGGATTTACATTTTGGTTATTTTTAAATATTTAACTACTCAGTGTCAAAAATATTATACTATTCATTGTAATGTTTCTTACAACTAGAAATCTTTAACAGGATTAAATTACACATATTCTTCATTATTGTCAGAATGAAAATCTTTAATAATATTTTCTATACTTGATTTATTTGGTTACTTTAGTCTGGTTAGAAGCTAAGTGAAAAAGCCCAATTTTCTATCCTATGAAACATTAGTGGTTTTGGACCTGGCCCCTTTTGGCTAGAAGAGGGATTTTCACCTTACAATTCAAGATGTTAATTTGCCAGAAAACATGGCTCAAACTGATGCAGGGGAATTTGCTAACCTGGACCAGTAATAATCAATATGCATGCTTTGACTGAAGAACCTAGACATATTTGTAGTGCAGACCTAGTGAATCCAAAGATACATTGTCAACATTAGCACAATATATTGACAAAATGTCCAATATTTAAGTCATTGCAAAGAAATAGTGTTTCTCGATGGAGAGAGATTCAGTAGCAGTGCCATTGCTCATCACAATGAAGAGAACTCTCTTGGGGTCAGAAGAACTTACTTAAAGTCAGATAGATTTAGATTTGTTTGTGATTTTTGTAAATTGAATCTATAATGTTGAAAAACATGTAAATATCAAAGATATGGAATTTATTGAACAATGAAACAGACTACTTTGTATCACACAAGGTCAAATAATATTAGATTCCCCTCTTCCCCAGGGAACAGAGATGATTCATGTAATGGAGGAGAGAGCAGTTGATTAAACCTTCACCTTCTATCATTTATCTGGCTCGGCTGTAAGTTTGTGAAAACTGGATGGAGCCAAGGAGTGGGAGAGTCAGAGAGTTGAGGAATGGTTATTACTTCTTCAATAAGTCATGTAGGAGTGGAATATGCATATCCCTAACTTAGAAATCTGGAAGTCTAAAAGAATATGTGGATTTGTTAATGTAAGCAACTTTTAGTAATCAATCATTTTATCAAGTCTTAAAGTTGAGACTTGCTGGATTTCCTCCTATACTTGATTTGCTGACGTATTCAAAAGGAATAAGGAAGTGTGATAGAGACTAGAATACTAGGTGAAACTTGAATTCCTAAGTTATACCTAAGAGCACAATTACACAAAATTACACACAATTACAATAACCTGATATTTGACAAAGTGAATAAAACATATATTGAAAAACAAAAGTATGTGGAACTATGCTGTTGGTCAAATTGGATAGTGCCATATAAAAGAATGTATTTAGATTCCTGTGTCACTTTGTACAAATCTTAAGTCCAAATGATTAAGGACCTCAACATAAGACATGAAATTCTGATTTATTTAGATTAGAAAAACATGAATACAGGGAGGAACTAATGGACACAGGATAGGATTTTGTGAATAGACCCATGGTAGCATAAGCCTTAAGAACACTTGACAAATGGAACAATTATACACTAAAAGTGTATAGCAAACAGTATTATCATTCCAGTGCGGAGGAAACAGGAAACCACCATTTGGAATACCCATAGAGTATAAGATAAGGCTCTGTGTGGGAGGAGAACACTTCCAAGAGAAGGGAGACGGATTATAATGACAGGGAAACAGAGTTAAGGATAATGAGAAGGAATGATTTTGATGAATGGGATGGCGGATGGGCGGATAGTAATCAATGGTATTGATCAAACTTCAACAAGAAAATAATAGAAGAAAAATTTCCCTTCAAATGAAACAAGACAAACCCATACAAATATAAGAAGCACATAGAACACTAAAGAGACAGATCAGAAAAGAAACTCTCCCATTGCCTTCTCATAGTTAAAACTCTAGACACTCAAAACAAAGACAACATAATTGAAAACAACTAGAGAAAAGCAACAAATTATATATACGGGGAAACCCATTAGAATTCTTAGCCGACTTCTCAATACAAACTAGCAAAGCCAGAAGAACATGGACAAAAGTTATTCCCTATTTTATATGACTGTAGATGCCAACCCGATTATTATACCTAGCAACAATGTTGATTCTAGTTAGTTAAAGGAGAGAAGGAAAAATCTTTCATGACAAAGCAAGATGAAAGAATTATGTACACGAGGATCTGAGATCTCCTGGACCAGCTGAAGCACAGGAGGTAGGTAGGAACTGGGTACCTCAGCAAATCTGATTGTTGATTACATTATCTAGTTCATCCATAATGCAGTTGTTTGCTTAATCATGCTTTGTGGTGTGGGGGGCCGAGTTATCCTCCCAGCTGGTTAAAAAGCGGGTTGTGTAAATCTTGAGATCTGAGATCTCGTGAGATCAAGCTGAAGCACAGGAAGGTAGGGAGGAACTGGGTGCTTCAGGCAAGGCTGATTGTTGATTGACTTAAACTAGTTAATCATTTAATCCAGTTGTCTTTTGCCTTAATTGGCTTTTGTGGATGTGGGGCAGAGTTATCCTCCCAGCTGATTCTAAAGGTAGGGTTGTGTGAGTCTTGAGATTCGAGATCTCCTGAGACCTGCTGAAGCAAGCGAAGGTATGTAGGAACTGGTTGCTTCAGCAAGGCTGAATGCTGATTGATTTAATATAGATAATCCACTAATCCAGTTGTCTTTGGCTAATTGGCTTTCTGTGTGTGGGGTGGGCTAAAGAGCACCCACCACCACCAAACTGGGATATGAAGGCATCTGAAGGACGGGAAGCAAAGAAAGCCTTCAAACAGTGAAGAGGGCATTAGGACTCACATTGGAATACAGGGGAGGATCGTCCCATATGACCTCGGAACACGAAGCAGATACACACGGGGCAAAGGGACCGATCATTCCGCACAGCTCTACCAACCCTATGGAAGATTCCTACAGTAGGATCCCCCTGGGGATGGCCCGGGCACAGATATCAGAAACACAATGGGAACATATTAAAAGAATTACAAGATTATAAAAATTATTTTATAATAATTTAAAAACAAAAAAAAAAAAAAAATCTCAAGAAGGACATAGAGAGAGAAAATGACAAAACTCTGGGAGGAAGTGGAAAAACTGAAAAGATCCCCATGCTGAAAAAGATAAGCGAAACCCCAACCAGTGAAGCAGAGAGCTATAGGAAGAGATTGAGAAGAAACTCCAAAAAACAGTAGAAATACTAAAGAAATTCAGAAGAGAAAGGAAAGGAATCAACACTTCATTCAATCAGAGGCAAAGGAAGGGAAAAGAAAGCCTCAGAAGCCGAATGGCGGAAGCAGAACAAGACATCTCAGATTCTGGATGATAACACAAAACAACTAAATTCCTCAAGTAAGATTATGAAAAATTTAAACATAAACAAAAGTGGAACACTGGAACCTGTGGGATACCATGAAACGATCAAAAACCCTCTGCCTCATATGAATAGTGGAAGGAGAAGAAACCAAGAGAATGTATTGATCAGATTCAGCAGAATAATACATGAAAACTTCCCCAAACCTAAAAAAGGACCAAACCAAAGAAATATAAGAAGCACATTAGAAATCAAAAGCAGAACGGATCAGAAAAGAAATTTTCCATACCACATCATAGTTAAATCCTAGACACCCAAAAAAAGACAAAATCCTTAAAAACACAAGAGAAAAACAAAGACCTATAAGGTGAAGTGAAACCTACCAGAATTACACACTGATTCTCAATGCAAACTATGAACAGCAAACATACATGGGCAACGCATCCAGTGTTAAGTGACTATAGATGCCAACTCAAGTTACTATACCAGCAAAAATGTCAGTTATAGTTGAAGGGAAAAGAAAAAGCTTCCATGACTTAACCAAGTTGAAGAATACATGTCCGGAAAAGAAACCCTTCAGAGAATACTTAAGCAGCTGCTTAAGTATTCTCTGAAGGGATTTCTTTTCCGGACATGTATTCTTCAACTTGGTTAAGTCATGGAAGCTTTTTCTTTTCTCCTTCAACTTAACTGACATTTTTGCTGGTATAGTAACTTGGTTGGCATCTATAGTCCTTAACACTGGGAATGCGTTGCTCCATGTTTTTGCTGTTCATAGTTTGCATTGAGAATCAGTGTGTAATTCTGGTAGGTTTCCTCCCTTATAGGTCATTTGTTTTTCTCTTGTTTTTTAAGGATTTTGTCTTTGTTTTGGGTGTCTAGGATTTTAATATGATGTGGTATGGAAAATTTCTTTTCTGATCGTTCTGCTTGTTGATTTCTAATGTGCTTCTTATATTTCTTTGGTTTGGTCTTTTTTATTTGGGGAAGTTTTCATGTATTATTCTGCTGAAGATCTGATCAATACCATTCTCTTGGTTTCTTCTCCTTCCCTATTCTATGAGGCAGAGGTTTTGATCTTTCATGGTATCCCACAGTTCCAGTTGTTCCACTTTTGTTTATTTTAAATTTTTCATAATTTACTTGAGTTTAGTTGTTTTGTGTTATCTTATCCAGATCTGAGTATTCTTTGTTCTGCTTCCTGCCATTCCTTCTGAGGCTTTTTATTCCCTTCCTTTCCTCTTGATTGAATGAGTGTTGATTCCTTTTTCCTTTCTCTTCTGATTTCTTTAGTATTTCTACTGTTTTTTGGAGTTTCTCCAATCTCTTCCTATAGCTCTCTGCTTCACTGGTTGGGTTTCCTTATTTTTTCAGCATGGGATCTCTTTCAGTTTTCACTTCCTCCCAGAGTTTTGTCATTTTCTCTCTCTATGTCCTTCTTGAGTTTTCTTTTCTTTTTTGTTTATTATTATGTCTTTATAATCTTGTATATTCTTTAATATGTTCCCAATTGTGTTTCTGATATCTGTGCCCTGGGCCATCCCCAGGGGGATCCTACTGTAGGAATCTTCCATAGGGTTGGTAGAGCTTGGTGCGGAATATCGGTCCCTTTCCCCGTGTGTATCTCTTCGTGTTCCGGTCATATGGACATCCTCCCCTGTATTCCAATGTGAGTCCTAATGCCCTCTTCACTGTGTTGAAGGCTTTCTTTGCTTCCCTCCTTCAGAATGCCTTCATAATCCCAGTTGGGGTGGTGGGTGCTCTTTAGCCCACCCCACACACAAAAGCCAATTAGCCAAAGACAACTGACTGGATTAGATGATTACTAATTAAATCAATCACATTCAGCCTTGCTGAAGCACCAGTTCCTACTACCTTCCTGTGCTTCAGCAGGTCTCAGGAGATCTCGAATCTCAAGACTCACACAACCCTACCTTTAATCAGCTGGGAGGATAACTCTGCCCCACACCACAAAAGCCAATTAAGCAAAAGACAACTGATTAACGAGATTAATCTAGTTTAAGTCAATCAACAATCAGCCTTGCTGAAGCACCCAGTTCCTCCCTACCTTCCTGTGCTTCAGCTGATCTCAGAGATCTCAGATCTCAAGATTACACAACCCGTTTTTAACCAGCTGGGAGGATAACTCGGCCCCCCACAGCCACAAAAGCCAATGATTAAGCCAAAGCAACTGCATTATGGAATAACTAGATATGTCAATCAACAATCAGATTTGCTGAAGACCCAGTTCCTACCTACCCTCCTGTGCTTCAGCTGGTCTCAGGAGATCTCAGATCCTCTGTACATATATTCTTTCATCTTGCTTATGTCATGAAAGATTTTTCTTCTCTCCTTTAACTAACTAGAATCAACATTGTTGCTAGGTATATAATCTGGGTTGGCATCTACATCATATATAGGGAATACTTTGTCCATGTCTTCTGGCTTTGCTAGTTTGTATTGAGAAGTCGGCTAAAATTCTAATGGGTTTCCCGTATATATATTTGTTGCTTTTCTCTAGTTGTTTTCAATTATTTGTCTTTGTTTTGAGTGTCTAGAGTTTTAACTATGAGAAGGCATGGGAAGTTTCTTTCTGATCTTGTCTCTTTAGTGTTCTATGTGCTTCTTATATTTGTATGGGTTTGTCTTGTTTCATTTGAGGGAAATTTTCTTCTATTATTCTGTTGAAGTTTGATCAATACCATTGATTACTATCCGCCCATCCGCCATCCCATTCATCAAAATCATTCCTTCTCATTATCCTTAACTCTGTTTTCCCTGTCATTATAATCCGTGCTCCCTTCTCTTGGAAGTGTTCTCCTCCCACACAGAGCCTTATACTTATACTCTATGGGTATTCCAAATGTGGTTTCCTCCTCACTGGAATGATAATACTGTTTGCTATACACTTTTAGTGTATAATTGTTCCATTTGTCAAGTGTTCTTAAGGCTTATGCTACCATGGGTCTATTCACAAAATCCTATCCTGTGTCCATTAGTTTCCCTGTATTCATGTTTTCTAATCTATCAGATTCAGTCTTATGTTGAGGTCCTTAATCATTTGGACTTAAGATTTGTACAAAGTGACACAGGAATCTAAATACATTCTTTTATATGGCACTATCCAATTTGACCAACAGCATAGTTCCACATACTTTTGTTTTTCAATATATGTTTTATTCACTTTGTCAAATATCAGGTATTGTAATTGTGTGTAATTTTGTTGTAATTGTGCTCTTAGGTATAACTTAGGAATTCAAGTTTCACCTAGTATTCTAGTCTCTATCACACTTCCTTATTCCTTTTGAATACGTCAGCAAATCAAGTATAGGAGGAAATCCAGCAAGTCTCAACTTTAAGACTTGATAAAATGATTGATTACTAAAAGTGCTTACATTAACAAATCCACATATTCTTTTAGACTTCCAGATTTCTAAGTTAGGGATATGCATATTCCACTCCTACATGACTTATTGAAGAAGTAATAACCATTCCTCAACTCTCTGACTCTCCCACTCCTTGGCTCCATCCAGTTTTCACAAACTTACAGCCGAGCCAGATAAATGATAGAAGGTGAAGGTTTAATCAACTGCTCTCTCCTCCATTACATGAATCATCTCTGTTCCCTGGGGAAGAGGGGAATCTAATATTATTTGACCTTGTGTGATACAAAGTAGTCTGTTTCATTGTTCAATAAATTCCATATCTTTGATATTTACATGTTTTTCAACATTATAGATTCAATTTACAAAAATCACAAACAAATCTAAATCTATCTGACTTTAAGTAAGTTCTTCTGACCCCAAGAGAGTTCTCTTCATTGTGATGAGCAATGGCACTGCTACTGAATCTCTCTCCATCGAGAAACACTATTTCTTTGCAATGACTTAAATATTGGACATTTTGTCAATATATTGTGCTAATGTTGACAATGTATCTTTGGATTCACTAGGTCTGCACTACAAATATGTCTAGGTTCTTCAGTCAAAGCATGCATATTGATTATTACTGGTCCAGGTTAGCAAATTCCCCTGCATCAGTTTGAGCCATGTTTTCTGGCAAATTAACATCTTGAATTGTAAGGTGAAAATCCCTCTTCTAGCCAAAAGGGGCCAGGTCCAAAACCACTAATGTTTCATAGGATAGAAAATTGGGCTTTTTCACTTAGCTTCTAACCAGACTAAAGTAACCAAATAAATCAAGTATAGAAAATATTATTAAAGATTTTCATTCTGACAATGAATGAAGAATATGTGTAATTTAATCCTGTTAAAGATTTCTAGTTGTAAGAAACATTACAATGAATAGTATAATATTTTTGACACTGAGTAGTTAAATATTTAAAAATAACCAAAGTGAAATCCCAGGAAATAAATATCTATTTGTTAATATATGGTAATAAAAAGCACTAGAAACTTTTTTTTTTGTTTTTTGCATAATAATTTTTTTCTTGATTTAATGTTTTACAATCCATGTTTCAGGTATTGCTTCTTTTTTGTATAAACATTTTCATTAGTCTATAAACCTTTAAATAAATGTATTTTATTAACACACACCAAAATGTGTATGGTAGAAAAATGTTTAACATGGTACCTGGTCATTCTAGCATGCATAATGAAATCATGGAAGGAAATCCATATATGTAAATAAATCATTATTTTAGATTATATATATATATGAAATATATATTAAATATATATATGGACTATATATGGATATATATATATATATATTATATTATACATATATAATTTCTGCCTTTCTTCTCATGAATTAAATTTGAACAGATCACTTTATCAGTACTATATTTTTTCTTTAATATTTAATAAGTATACACTGGCAATTGTTGGTTTTCTCAGTTTGGGGTAACAAATACTGTAATTATATATTATAATATATATATATATATATATATAATATTTTAATTACAGTTCTAAACCCTCCTTTTCATTCATTCTTACAAGCATTTCCAAGTGGAACATTAGTGTATGTTTATCAGTTATGCTCTAAAACATTGCCTGCATTCCAAGAAAATAAGCTATAATACCAATTTTAATTGAGTATATTACTTCATCTTAAAGTCATATTTAAAGACCAGCCTTCTAAAATAAGAATACAGTTCAATGATTCTGTGGTTGTGTGTGCTAGCCATCATGTTTAACCTTCAATACACAAAAAGACTAAGATATAAAAGTTACTATTTCACAATGATAACATAAAAATCAGTTTTTTCTTAATGTTACTGTAAAGTCCTTATATTTACTAGCACATGGCTATAGTTATAAGATCTAAGCTACTTTATTCTTTATGTGTGGCTATTCACAATATATCTTGTCATATGTTAACTCTGCTGTGACTTCTAGCTCAGTGTATAGAAAGACATCACTTAGAATGTAGAGAGACATACAGAGAAATTGAAACACGGTGCATCTGTGGTGTCAATAACCGTTCAGACTACACATGTGTTCTGATAAATATGAGAAAGCCAATATGGAGTCACAACAGTAATTACAGATTGTCGCCTGAGTCCACTAAAACTCTAATTCCAACATGAGTGGATGGGAGGACATATGAAGAAATAATAGATTCTGGTATAACTAAAAAAAGGATGTTCACTTTGAGTTAATTTGTCACATCATCTTTAAGACACATTGTTTTAATCAAATTTTACACATTTCAGAATTAGAGCTTGGTGTTTTGGGAGTCATTTTTATGCTTCTACAGAAGATAGAGCATCCCTCTAGGCAGTTAATTTGGCACAGTGGGCCATAACACAAATGACAGAAGTGTGTGAGCTCGTAGGGAGTAGGGGTAACAGTGGTGAAAAGGCGTTAAGACTGATTGAGAAATTAAGCTATGAAATGCACAAAAAATTCAATAAAAAAGTAGGAGGAACCATTCTTCTTCAAATAAAAGGAAACAAAAGTATCACTTCCCAATGAGACAAAAAGTTTGAATAGTCCTAAAGACACATTATTTATATAAATGCATAGGAGGAAGTGCACAGAGCTTAGGTCCGGAATTTTCCAGGACCACATGAAGCACGCGTAGGAGCCTGGTGTTTCAGCAGGCAGATTGTTTGATAATCCTATCTGCCTTGTTGGATAATTCTCTCATTTGTTTGATTAAATAATTGTCTTGTGTGGCTATGGGGAATGAGTCCTGACTAGCTGGTATAAAATGTGGACTTGTTCCACGGTGAGACGTTGATGTGAACAGAACTTAGATCAAGGATTTCCCAACACCACCTGAAGCACAGTAGTACGGGGGCATGGACTAACAAGAATATACCCCCCACCCACACACCTCTGGAATTGTATGTGGAATTGCCAGGAGTGTCCAAGTGAATTCTTTGGAGAACTTCAGAAACAGAAGGGGAAGAGTGAGTTAGACTTCCAATAGAAAGCCTAAAACTTGACAAGTCAACAGTCCATAAACAAGGAGAAAACAAAACAAAAACAAAGGCATCTGAAGGAGGCAAGCCAAAGCAAACCTTCAACATGAGTGAAGAGGCAATTTGGGATTCACATTGGAATACAGGCAAAAAGAAACCCAACTGCCAGGGACATGAGAAGTGGACCAACATGGGAAAGGGCAGTATAATTCTGCACCAAGCTCACCAAATGTAGATTCCTAAGTGGGCCCCTGGGGATGCACAGGGACACGATCTTAAGAGGAACAATGTGACTATTCAAGATAATCAGAAAATACAAAGAATCAAGTCAGAGAATTAAGGAGAATGAAAAAACTCAAGAAGAACCTAGAAAGAGAGAATGAAAAATGCCAGAAAGAACTAGAGAAGGGAGAAATGACAAACTCCAGAAGGAAGTGGAAACGCTGAAAATACCCATGTTAAAAAAAAAAAAAAAGGAAACCAACCGCCAAGCAAAGAGCTACAGGAGAAGCTCAAAAGGAAGTCCAAACAAGAATATCAGACCTGGAAGATAACACGAACAACTAAAAACCAAGTAATTATGATTATGAAAAAATTTAAAACACACAAAATGGAACAACTAGGAATGTGGGAACAAGATGAAATAATCAAACCAACTCTGCATAATAGGAATACAGGAAGCAGAATAATCCCAAGAGAATATATTGATCAGATCAATTCAACAAAATAATGAATGGAAATTTCCAAACTGGGAATAAAAAAAACCAAACAATAACAAAATAGCAGAAGAGCGGGCGTAGCAACTGCCAGGACAGCATAGAAAAGAAACTCATCCACGCCGTAGAAAAAGGAAGAGAGAAAAAAAAATCAAGTTTAACAAGCGCTAATGACACATAACTAACAAGATGCTAACGAAGTACAATTCGAGACCACAACAACAAGTTACATATAAGGGGAAACATTCAGAATTACAACTGACTTCTCATTGCAAACTATGAAAGCAAGAAGAACACGGAACAAATTATTCCCAGTGTTAAAGGACTATACGATGCCAACCATGTTACATACCCAGCAAAAAATTGTTGTTATAGTGAAGGAGAGAAAATTCTGCCATGAATAACAAGATGAAAGAATACATGTCTGGAAAATCAAACCTTCAGAGAATGACTTAAAAGCAATTCAAAGGACAGAAGAAAGGAGAGAACTACCCCAGGCACTAGAAAGAGAAAGTAAAAAAGCAAACTGCAGAAATGTAGAAACCTAGACCAAAAAATGCAAATGGATAATAAAGTGAAAGGAAGCAACACACATCTATCAGTTACTACCTTAAATATTAATGGACTAAATCCCAATCAAAAAACATAGACTCAGATATTGGATTAGGAAACAGAACCCATCTACATGCTGTCTACAAGAAACGGATCTTACCTTCAAGAATAGGCACCACCTTAAAGTGAAAGGATGGAAAAAAAATATTCCAAGCAAATGATACCTAAAAGAAAGCAGGTGTTGCTATTTAATATCAGACAAATATCGAATTCAAAGTAAAAGAAATCGGAACAACATGAAGACTCATTCATTTTATCAAAGGAAACAATTGACCATGAAATTTCACAAACATAATATATATGCATCAATCTCTGGTACAACAAACTTTATAAAGACAATTCTCCAGGACGTCAAGGCCAGAGATTAACCCCAGTACACCAGAGTAGGGAACCTCAATACCCCACTGAACACTTTGGACAGGTCAAACTGGACAAAGAATAAACAGACATCTGAACTGAATTGATATGAATCAAATCAAACGGACCTCACAGACATCTACTGAATATTGCCACCTTAATACCAGAAGAAATACACTTTCCTACTTAGCACCCAACAGAACATTCTCCAAAATCAACCACATACTGGAACACAAAAAAACCTCCACAAATACCGAAAGACTGTAATAATTTCATGCATTCTATTAGACACAGCAAAATAAAGCTCAATATCAACACACAGAGATAAGCCCTGCTATCTACAAGAACACATGGGACTAAACAACACACTCCTGAATAATGAATGGTCACAGGAAGGATAAGAAAGAAATAGAAGCTTCCTGGAACTAAATGACAATATAATACAACATAAAACAAAACCTATGTGATATTGTTAAAAGCAGTCCAAAAAGGGAAGGTTTTATAGCCCGGGCACCTACATTAGAAAAACAGAAAGATCACAAGTGAACTATCTAACACTGAAGCTAAAAACACGTTGAGAGAATAACAATGAACCCTACAATGCACCCAGGAAGAAATATCAAAATCAGAGCAGAAATCAATGAGATAGAAACAAAGAAAACAATACAAAATATCAATGGATCAAAAGTTGGTTTTTTGAGATGAAAACAAGGAGACAAACCTCTAGGCCCAGTAACCAAAAAAAAAAAAAAAAAAAAAAACAATGACGTAACAACTCCAACCCTCATATAGACCCATGTATTAAAGGGGAAAATACACAAGCAACAATTGAAGAGATCAGACAATTCACAGGGAGTCTTCAAATACCTATCTCTCTAAGTTTGAAAACCTAGGAGAAGATGAAGATATCTGAAATTCTGGGAATCAGCAAAGTTCAACCAAGAAGAGAATTAACAGCTTAAACAGAACATAATATTAAGAAATTGAAGATGTAATTGAAATCTCCCAACTAAATAAGCACAGGCCCAGTTGATTATCTGCAGAATTCTAAAAACTTTCAAAAAGACTACTACAACCATTTTGCTCAAATTGTTTAGAAGGGTACAAACAGAAGGAATTCTCAAAAATTCCTTCTATGAAGCCACCATCACTCTATTACCAAAACCAGCAAAGATATCAACCAAAAAAAAGGAGAACTATAGATCCATCCATTATTGAACACAGATGCAAAATTCCTCAACAAAACACTTGCAAGCCCACATCAAGAAGATCACCATCATGACCAAGTTGGATTTATACCAGAAATACAGGATGGTTTCAACATACAAAATCAATAATTATCAAATGGCATATAAATGGACTGAAAGACAAAAAACATGCTCACCATGTGATGGAGAAAGACTTTGAAAAAATCCAGCATCACTTCATGCTTAAAGTCCTAGAGGGAACTGGATTGGAGGGATCATGACTCAATGCATTCAAAGCCATATACAGGAACCCATAGCCAATATCATCCTAAATGGGAAATGACAGAAGCATTTCCTTTAATGTAGGAACTCGCAAGTTGCCCCTGTCACCACTCCCTCTTCAATATTGGGCTTGAAACATTTGCTATGGCAATAAGGGAAGAAAAGGAAATTAAAGAATACTAATTGGAAAAGAGGATGTCAAGCTATCCCCTTTTTCTGATGATATGATTTTACTAAGGGATGCTAAAATCTCCACAGGAAAAATACTAGAAATAATTAAGAGTTTCAGAAAGTGGCAGGATAACAAATTAATCTAGAAAAATCAGCAGCTTTTCTTTATATCAACAACAAGCAGCTGAAAAGGAATACAAGGAGAACTTCCACTCACAGTAGCCTCAAAAACAATAAATACCTAGGAACAAACATAACCAAAAGACACCAAAGATCTCTAAAAAAAAAAAAAAANAAAAAAAAAAACTTTAGGGGCTGGAGAGATGGCCTAGCAGTTGGGATCGCTGACTGCTCTTGTAGAGGACCCGGGCTCAGCACCCACATGGTGGCTGAGAACTGTCCGTAACTCCAATTCCAGGAGAACTCCAGTTCCAGGGGAATCCAATGCCCTCTTCTGACCTCCGCAGCATTGTACGACACGGTTGCAGAGACCTGCATGCAGAAAGTACATTCATACACATAAAGTAAATAAATAAATAAATAAATAAATAAATAAATAAATAAATAAAAATTAAAACAAAAACCAACAAACTTTAAACCCCTGAAGAAGGAAATTGAAGAAGACATCAAAGATGGAAAAACCTCCCATGCTTATGAATTGTGAAAAATGATATAGTAAGAAACTCTTGTACAGATTTAATGCAATCCCAATTAAAATCCCCAAGAGTTTCTTCACAGGCTTGGAAAAAAGTCCTTAATTACATTTGGGAAATCAAAAGACCCTAAATAGCAAAGCAACCCTGAGTGAAAAGAGCAATACAGAGCAAAGCATCTGGGTTCAATGCCCAGTACGTAATTGGCTACTAAGGATTGTCCATGATTCCACTTCTAGAAGAATCTGATGACCTCTTCTGACCTCCATGGACATTGCATGACAAGGGTACACCAACCTACATGTAGATAAATAAAATCATATCCATAAAATAAAAATAATAAATTAAATATTTAAAAAGTTAGGCTTTGTTGGTTCTAGTAATTATTATGTTTGTGAATTAACACTTTACTTTTTTCTCTATTTTATGGAATACTTTTTGATTTGTACTAATTCTTTGAAGGATAGTAGGATATAAGGATCAATCTGTCTTGGATCAAACTTGTTTAAATCATGTTGGCCTCAGTGAAGCTCTGTGTGGCATTATTTTTCTTAAGTAATTCCTGTATAATCATAAGAACCTAACTGCTAGAGGATGAAGGCTTCCCTTGTGTTTTGTACAGGATGCTATAACATTGGAGAAAATAAGTATTGTGTTAAAGACATATAGATTTTTCTTTTTCTCCTGCCTCTCTGTCTTTGCCTCTGTCTCTACTTTTTTTACTCTGAACAATCCTAACTCTCTCTCTCTCTCTCTCTCTCTCTCTCTCTCTCTCTCTCTCTCTCGTGTGTGTGTGTGTGTGTGTGTGTGTCCTTGTGTAATGTTCCTTATGAACAATGCTAACTGCCTGAATTTCCTCCCTTGATTGATCATCAATTATGATCTCTAATTTACAATTGAAAGCCGAGTCAAACGTTTCTCCCATAAACTTGATTTGGACTGTGGTATTGAAGTCACGTTTTGTAACTCTTGTGGTTGTTCACTGACTTTATACTTAGTGGTATTTGCTTAATGAAATTGAGAGCTGCCAATTCTGGTGTGCATATTTAAATTTTTGTTCTCTTCTCAATAGATAATTCCCTTAGAATAAAGTAAAATTAACAAATAATAGTTTATTATTTTTATTTTATTAGTATTTTGTCTGCATGTATGTAAGTGCATCATATACATAGAATACACAACAGAGGCCAGAAGATGATGTCGGCTCTCCTGGAACAGGAGTTACAGACAGTTGTTGGCCACCATGTGGGTGTTGGAAATCAAATATTGGTTCTTTTTTTTTTTTGGCATCACGTTCATCTCTTTACAGAAGAACTCAACCCACACCCTAGAATGTAGACCTCTTGAGGGGGAGGTGCTCTGGGAAGAAAGCCATGATGTAGGGCAGGTCCTTGGGAGGGGGCAGAACTGCCAGGCCTCAACCCAAGAGACAAGTGGGTTAGTGCTGGGCCACACTGGTGGGGCAGGGAAAGGAGGAGGGGTCTGCTAGCCTAAAGGTACCACAACCCTGAAAGGAGCGCCTTCTATAACAAAAGTAGAGTCACTAGGACAGGTCTGCTGGGGTTCTCCTTTCCTCTTAGAGTAGGATGCTGTTCTAACAGGAACTATGTTGAATGGAAGGGGGAAGAAAAAAAAGGGGAAAATGAGAATTTTAATTTCTGAATAGCAATTTATCCATTGCATACACAGATCAACCTTTTGGAAAATTTAGACATAGAAGGAACTATTTCAGTTTACCCTCTGGAGAGGTGAAAAGCTTTTTGGCTCTTAAGTCTTTGAGAAAAGGCATACATAATTCTCATGTCTACTGTACACAATACTGCCACTAGCTGGATTTCCAAATTCTGAGTCTCTAACATCTGTAATCCAGACAGGGTTCAACCCTCCACCTTGCACGCCTGCATTGGAGGACTTAAACACACAATCCAGGAATTCCTTACACTAAGTTATACATTTTAATTGGTTGCATATATTAACATGTACTATAAGATTCTTTTCTAAGAAGCATTACATAATAAATGGATACTGTAAAAAGATCTGATTAGTTAGAAGTAACAAGCATTAACAGATACATACAAAACTCAGCCTGTTCGGACTGGGTGGGAGCCTGTAATAGAGCGGGGCACCAGCCTTCCCACAGGACCTTCAAGGAGGGATGGGGGTAAAAGACCACAAGACCATTAAAAACATCAGGTAATTAGACACAGATGAACTGTGAACAGTTCTCTCACTCCCCAGTGGACAAGGAGAGTAAGGTTCCGTTATCCACTGTACCCCAGAACGGGATTTCCAGCTGCCTGTCCTGCCACACACAGGGCTCATGGCAGGCAGCTGCCCTAGGAGCCGTGACAGGCATGGGCTGGAGTTTGCTAGCATTGTGTTGTGTGTGTGTGTGTGTGTGTGTGTGTGTGTGTGTGTGTGTGTGTAGGGTGGATAGTCATATTTGGTGGAGTTTCTTTTGGCAGCTGGACGTGAGAGGTCATGTTATGTTCTGTTTTAGAGGAGGGGACTCATGTTGAAGGCCTATGTGTGTTCTTGGTCTGTGAAGGACTCTGTGCTCTGCGCTCACTGCCCCTTCAGCAACTGCAGCTCTCTGCGGAGGCCTTGGCTCTCATCCTTGTCCAGTTTGTGGGTTCAGGGAATTCATTTACAGTTCCCCTCTGTTTCCTGTTTAAGTGCATTCCGAGCAATTGTCTGAAAGGCCTGCTCCACATTGATGGCCTCTTTGGCACTGGTCTCAAAGTAGGGAATGTTGTTTTTGCTGTAGCACCAGGCCTGTGCCCTCTTTGTGGCCACTTGTCTGTTTTCGAGGTCAATCTTGTTTCCCAACACAACAAAGGGGAATTTTTCGGGAACCCGGAGGCTGGCCTGGATAAGAAACTCATCTCTCCAGCTGTCAAGGGTTTTGAATGTACTGGGGGCAGTCACATAAAACACCAGAACACAGCAGTCTGCACCTCTGTAGAAGGCCACACCAAGAGACTGGAACCGTTCCTGACTGGCTGTGTCCCAGATCTGCATGGTAACTAGTCTGTCATCCACCATTACCTCCTTGGTCAGGAAGTCTGCTCCTATTGTGGCTTTGTACTGGTTACTGAACTTCTTATTCACATACTGGTTCATAAGAGATATCTTTCCAACACCAGAATCTCCCAGGATTATAACTTTCAGCAACACTTTCTTCCTAGAGGTCATCCTTCAAGTTAAAGGCTGGAGAGCACTGAGAACCTCTGCCTGGCAGCATCATTAGCAAGGCTGGCTGAGGAGCAGGCCGGGCTATGCAATCCCTACAGACTGCTCAGGTCATCAGACTGACTCAGATCCACTCTATGCCAACACAGGCAATCCTCTCTGTTCTTCGATTTCTCTGTAAGTGGCAACAGCCACGGTGCTTCTGAGAATTGGTGGGAGAGTTGGGCAATCTGTGCAGTCTTGCCACGCAGTCCCGAAAACGATAAATCTAAAACCTTGGCAATGTTATACGTCCCCACGGTTAAGAACCATGAGGTTAACCAGGCCATTTCAAAGACTCGCACGAGGACTCTCAGCCTAACCACCGTCCTTCCTCCAGGACCTTCGGAAACGATTTGCCAAATATTGGGTTCTCTTTAAGAACAGCAAATAATCAAGTACTGAGCATCTCTCTACTCCCAATTTTTATTATAATTTTTATTGAATTTTTATGTGATTTATACATAACAATTTTCAGTCTTAAATCCCTGTATACCACCTTCCTCCATTAGTACCCTCCAGAGTTCACATATTCTGTCATTTGTGCTAGGGTCCATTGTGCTGAAGTACTCTCCCTGGCTACTCATCGGAGCCAGCTCATCCTCTGAACTCTAGGCGCCTCCAGAGTCCCTTCCTAAAGTAGGGTCTTCTTCCTCAACCATGTAATCAGCTGCCATATTTCTTCAGCCACGATTGGGCTCTCCTGTCCATTTCTGCAGTGTCGTGATGGGTTTTTGCCTGGCTGAGCTTGCATGTGTCTTGTAAATGCTCATACCAATGCTAGAGGTTCATATGAACCCCTGTGTTCATTTGGACCTACAGAAAGTTGTAGGATTCTAGCCTTTTTATAAGAATGTTTAACATATTTTATTGATTTGAGATTTCCTATAATGAAATTTGATCATATTCAGATCCCCCTTTTGTAGCCCAATCTTTATATCCCCATCTTCACTCACTATTGTCTTTTTAATGACCTATCAAGTGTAATCTGGTTTCAAAATGCTCTTGGAAGTGGATGTATCCTTTGAAGTCACCTCTAAACCTACCATACAATGCACCAGTGGAGAAAATTGACTTTCTCTCTCCTGGAAGCTATCTATTGCTAGGAGATTCTCAGCTAGGGTAGAGGTATCTTGCAAAACTTCCCTATCTGTGTTTGCACAGATCAGCAGGTCATCCATCACAAGCCCTTTGGATACATATGTGTACCTCTACACTATTGTGAAAAGAACAGTAACAAAAATGAATCATGTTTCTCTGCAGTAGGATGAATCCTTTTGATATCAATTCAGGAATTGGGTCACAGGGTACATTCATTTTTAGTCTTTTAATAGTTCTCCAAACTGTTTTCCATAGGGGTTACAGAGTTTGCACTCCCCAACAGTGAATTAATGTTCTCCTTTCCCCATAACGCTTTCCAGCATTTGTATCATTTGTTTTCTTGATTATGACCAGTCTTACTGGGATAAAATGAAAATTAAATTGGTTTTAATTTGCATTTCCTTAATTGTTAATGTTAAACACTTTTAAGATGTGTCTTTGCCATTTTTACTTTTCTTGAGAAGTCTCCATTCAGATCTTTAGCCCATATTTTAATTAGGTCATTTTTTTAATCTGGATGTTAAACTTCTGTCAAATATGTCACTGGTGAAAATTTCCTCCCACACTTTGGGTTTTTGTCTTTCAATTCTTTGATTTGTTTCCTTTTCCTGTACAGGAAGCTTTTGTAGTTTAATAGAGGTCCCACTTGCTGGAATGTTGACACTACGTCCTGTTTTTTGCAACTACGCTCTTGATTTAGAAAGTCTTGCCACCATCTAATATCTTGTATGTTACTGCCAATGCATTTTTCTAATATTTTCAGAGGTATTCAGGTTTCACTTGACAGTCTTTGATCCATTTTAGTGTGACTTTTGTGCAAGGTCAAAGGTTAAGGTTTTAATTTCTTCTACGGTGGTGATGGCAGTTTTGCCAATACCAGTTGCTGAAGATACTGCCTTTCGCTTGGGCCCTTTGTGAAATATCAAGTGATTGAAATTGCCATGTACTAAATTTGGTCTTCATTTTGTTCCATTTTATCTATGGGTTCTATTTTTGTTGCCAGTAACTCATCCTGTTTTTATGAATATAGCTTTGTAGTAGAAACTTAAATCCGGTTTAGTAATCTTCCCCCTGTGCCAGCATTATTATTTTGCTCATGATTGCTCTTGTTATCGCAGGTCTTTTGTTTTTCTACAAGGAACTTTAGGATTTTTTTTTTCTAATTCCATAAGAAGTCATGGGGATTTTGAGTTGCGAGTGCATTGATCTTATATTAACTTTGGGTGGATGTCATTTTGCTACTATTAATTCTTCTAATCCATGAATAGGAATTACCTTCCATGCTTCCTGATTGTTTCTTCTTCTTCTTCTTCAAAGATTTAATTTTCATTGTAGAACTTTTAATGTCTTTAGTCAAGTGTATTCCAAGGTATTTATCCTTTAGGCTTTGTTAATGGGAAGGTGCTTCTTGTCTTCCTTCTCCAATTGCTTGTTTTGGGCCAGTAAAAGGCTACTGATTTTTGCAGAGTTAATTTGTATCCTGCATTTACTGAACATTAAATCAGTTCTAGGACGTTTTCTGGTGGAGTTTTTTTGTATCCCTTAAGATGTATATTCATGTCATCTGCAAAAAAAAGAGATAGTTTTGACCACTCTTCTTCCAATTAATTCGTTAATTTCATTTCCTTTCTTGTCTCTATACTCTAGCAAGAGTTTCAATCTGTTATATTGAAAATGAAAGGATATAGTGGGCAGACTTTCCTGGTTCCTGACTTTAAGGGAATACTTCTACATTTTCTCCATTTTAAAATGATGTTGGCTGTGGAACTGTTTTGTATACTGCTTTACTTTATTGAGAATATCCCTAATTCCTCCGTCAATTCCCTGTAGGACTTTAAACACTAAGACACATTGATCTTTCAAAAGCTTTCTCTTCACCAAGATGACCATGCATTTTTTTGTCTTTGATTCCATTTATTAGATTTATGAATTCGTTGATTTATTATGTTGAATCAATCCCTGTATCTCTGGAAAAAAAATCTGACCTGATCATGGTGATCATTTTTGATGTTTTTTGATTCCTTTGGCCTGTATGTGGTCTAGGCAAATACTTCATTGAGAATTTTTGCATTCTTTATTCATGTAAAGGAATGTAGGTCTATAGTTTTTCTTTTTGGTGTATACTTTGCCGGTTTTGGGTATTAGAATGATGCTGCGCTTGCATAGAAAGAATTCGGGAGATTTCTGTGCTTTTTCTCTCCTTTTGATACTTAAGTCATATAGTTGTAGGTACTCTTATAACTGTCTCATAGAAGTCTATGGTACAGACAGACATGAAACCTTCTAGTCAAAAACCTTGCAATTCAAATCTTAAAACTAACTATGGGAAAAGATTTGTTTGTTCCAACAGGACAAAATGTCACCAACTTAACGGCTGAGAAAGAAAAGATACAGCTTTGCATTGAGTAGGATGTACCAAAAAGTGGCAACTGAAAGGTTGACCCGTCTGAACACTGAAAGGAAGAAAAGCCTCAGATTGCCATAAACATCGAACCCTTCTGTGGATCCTACATGTAACAACTATCTATAATGAGTCCTAATGAAACTTATACCTTCTAGGTGCAACAAAGGTTTTGATATGACTTTCTTGCCTCCCCCCCCATAGAACAAGGAGAAATATGACGATGATGATGTCATTTTCCAACTGTAAATTGGAGACAACTATTATAGAGGTAATCTCTTATAAAACCGGTAAAAATGCCTTCTTTAATTGACTAATAGACATAAGAACTGTGAAAAGGATTATACTCTGTTCAGAACCAAATATAATACTAAAGTCCTTGGGCTATGCACTTAGGCAAAGTATATTAATGCAGGAGCTCTGACATCAGCAATGGATTGTTCTACCAGGGGGATGTTGGCCAGGGGATCCAAGGCCCCACAAAAGGTAAGGGCTCCTTGCCCCTAAGTTGGGATACCTGCAGGAGGAGAGGCGATAAGACCCTGCTGCCGAAGACCTGACGTTAACATGGGAGGGATGTATTGAGACCGCACATGCAAGGGTACAGATGGCCTCTGGAATGCCAGAGAGTGTTCCCAAAGGCCACTAAACCAATAAAGCAAATACGGGTCTCCCTGAGTCAAGCAAGACTCCACCATCAGCACCAGCTACACTTCACCTGCCTGGAAATACTGTGCAGCAGAGGCAGCCATGTGCCTGTATATCCCAAATCTAATTGGCTGTTGGCTCTCTCCTTGGAGGAATAACCCATGGCTGATGCCACAAGCCTACATCCTCTACAGGTTAGGAGATGTCATAAGCCACAGTAAGACCCTGTTATATTTATCAGGGGGTAAAAATGTAATTCATGAATTAACATATCATCCAAACATATGTGTCTATGCCAAAGTAACCTACCATAACTATTAGTGCTGCTTAAATACCTATATATCTAATTGCTTGTGCTTCATTAGTAGGATCGAAAGGTTACTCCTGAACAAACTGTCAGCCCATGAAAGGAAACAGCCAGAATTGACCAGAATCCAAGTCAACAGCTCCAGAGAGAGAGGACAGTTTTACTTCTCATCCACCTGTGCCCCTTTTCTAAGCCTAGGGAACAATCTGCGGAAGAGGGGGCGTGGTAGAATGTAAAGGCTGCGATTGGGGTGAACGGTGAAACTACAGCGATGTAGTCTGGACACTCATTTGATCAACTTGATTGAACAAACAACCTGTCAACCTCCACTGAATGGTGGGACTGTGGGGGTTTGGGCACAACAGTCTATAGATTGGTTTTGCACGAAGGATGCTTATACTCATGGATTATCACTTATAGCTAAAAAATGAAAAAAAATAAACCTGAAAGATGCAGGACAGTTATGGCAGAATACATGATCTGGGATGGGGTGGGGGTGGGGGGGAAGGGAAAGGGAAATATGCCTGATCTGAATTGGAAAATGATGTATAAAATGCACAAACCATCAATAAAAATTTAAAAAAAAAATGTAAAAAAAAAAAAGAACCATGAGGTTAACCAGGCCATTTCAAAGACTCGCACGAGGACTCTCAGCCTAACCACCGTCCTTCCTCCAGGACCTTCGGAAACAGGATTTGTCAAATATTGGTTCTTTTTAAGAACAGCAAATAATCAAGTACTGAGCCATCTCTCTACTCCCAATTTTTATTATAATTTTTGTTGAATTTTTATGTGTTACATACATAATTTTTCAGTCTTAATCCTCTGTATACCCACTTCTCCATTAGTACCCTCCAGAGTTCACATATTCTGTCATTTGTGCTAGGGTCCATTGTGCTGAAGTACTCTCCCTGGCTACTCATCGGAGCCAGCTCATCCTCTGAACTCTAGGCAGCCCATCCAGAGTCCCTTTCCTAAAAGAGGGTCTTTCTCATTCAATCGCAATATTTCTTCAGCCACGATTGGGCTCTCCTGTCCATTTCTGCAGTGTCGTGATGGGTTTTTGCCTGGCTGAGCTTGCATGTGTCTTGTAAATGCTCATACCAATGCTAGAGGTTCATATGAACCCCTGTGTTCATTTGGACCTACAGAAAGTTGTAGGATTCTAGCCTTTTTATAAGAATGTTTAAACATATTTTTATTGATTTGAGAATTTCATATAATGAAATTTGATCATATTCAGATCCCCCTTTTGTAGCCCAATCTTTATATCCCCATCTTCACTCACTATTGTCTTTTTAATGACCTATCAAGTGTAATCTGGTTTCAAAATGCTCTTGGAAGTGGATGTATCCTTTGAAGTCACCTCTAAACCTACCATACAATGCACCAGTGGAGAAAATTGACTTTCTCTCTCCTGGAAGCTATCTATTGCTAGGAGATTCTCAGCTAGGGTAGAGGTATCTTGCAAAACTTCCCTATCTGTGTTTGCACAGATCAGCAGGTCATCCATCACAAGCCCTTTGGATACATATGTGTACATCTACACTATTGTGAAAAGAACAGTAATAAACATGAATATGCATGTATCTCTGCGGTAGGATGAATCCTTTTGATATCAATTCAGGAATTGGGTCACAGGGTACATTCATTTTTAGTCTTTTAATAGTTCTCCAAACTGTTTTCCATAGGGGTTACATGAGTTTGCCATCCCACCAACAGTGAATGAATGTTCTCCTTTCCCCATAACCTTTCCAGCATTTTGTATCATTTGTTTTCTTGATTATGACCAGTCTTACTGGGATAAAATGAAAATTAAATTGGTTTTAATTTGCATTTCCTTAATTATAATGTTAAACACTTTTTAAGATGTGTCTTTGCCATTTTTACTTTTCTTGAGAAGTCTCCATTCAGATCTTTAGCCCATATTTTAATTAGGTCATTTATTTTAATCTGGATGTTAAACTTCTGTCAGATATGTCACTGGTGAAAATTTCCTCCCACACTTTGGGTTTTGTCTTCAATTCTTTGATTGTTTCTTTTCCTGTACAGAAGCTTTTTAGTTTAATGAGGTCCCACTTGCTGAATGTTGACCTTACTTCCTGTGCAACTACTCTCTGATTTAGAAAGTCTTTGCCTACATCTATATCTTGTATGTTACTGCCAATGCATTTTTCTAATATTTTCAGAGTTTCAGGTTTCACTCTGAAGTCTTTGATCCATTTAGTGTTGACTTTTGTGCAAGGTCAAAGGTAGAGTTTACTTTCATTCTACAGGTGGTGATGCAGTTTTGCCAGAACCAGTTGCTGAAGATACTGCCTTTCCTTGGGCCCTTTGTGAAATATCAAGTGATTGAAATTGCATGTACTTAAATTTGGTCTTCAATTTTGTTCCATTTATCTATGGGTCTATTTTTGTGCCAGTACCATGCTGTTTTTATGAATATAGCTTTGTAGTAGAAACTTAAATCCGGTTTAGTAATCTTCCCCCTGTGCCAGCATTATTATTTTGCTCATGATTGCTCTTGTTATCCAAGGTCTTTTGTTTTTCTACAAGAACTTTAGGATTTTTTTTTTTCTAATTCTATTAAGAAAGTCATGGGGATTTTGATTGGATTGCATTGAATCTATATATAACTTTGGGGAGGATGGTCATTTTTGCTATATTAATTCTTCTAATCCATGATCATAGGAGATCTACCCATCTGATATTTTCCTCATTCTCCTTCTTCAAAGATTTAAATTTTTCATTGTAGAACTCTTTAATGTCTTTAGTCAAGTGTGTTCCAAGGTATTTTATCCTTTTTGAGGCTATTGTCAATGGGAGTGCTTCTTTGTATTCCTTCTCCAATTGCTTGTTGTTGGGCAATAAAAAGGCTACTGATTTTTGCAGAGTAATTTTGTGACCTGCCACTTTACTGAAACTATTAATCATTCTAGGAGTTTTCTGGTGGAGTTTTTTGTATCCCTTAAGTGTAATATCATGTCATCTGCAAAAAGAGATAGTTTGACCACTCTTCTTCCAATTAATAGTAATTTCATTTCCTTCTCTTGTCTTATAGCTCTAGCAAGAGTTTCAAACTTTATATTGAAAATGAAAGGATATAGTGGGCAGACTTTCCTGGTTCCTGACTTTAAGGGAAATACTTCTAATTTTTCTCCATTTAAAATGATGTTGGCTGTGGAACTGTTGTATACAGCTTTAATTTATTGAGATATATTTCCTCCAGTCCAATTCCCTGTAGGACTTTAAACATAAAGACATATTGAATCTTATAAAAAGCTTTCTCTTCACCAAGATGACCATGCATTTTTTTGTCTTTGATTCCATTTATTAGATTTATGACATTCGTTGATTTATATATGTTGAATCATCCCTGTATCTCTGGAAAAAATCTGACCTGATCATGGTAGATCACGTTTTTGATGTTTGCCTGTATGTGGTCTGCAAATACTTCATTGAGAATTTTTGCATCTATATTCAGTAAGGATATAGGTCTATAGTTTTCTTTTTTGGTTGTATCTTTGCCTGGTTTGGGTATTAGAATGATGCTGGCTTCATAGAAAGAATTCGGGAGATTTCTTGCTGTTTCTATCCTTTTGAATACTTAAGTCATATTAGTTGTAGGTACTCTTTAACTGTCTCATAGAATTCTACCATAAAGCCATCTGGGCCTAGGCTTTGTTTGTTTGTTTGTTTGTTTGTTTGTTTTTAATTACAGTTTCAATTCGCTTGTATGTTATGGAACTGTTTAAACTGTTGATCTCTTGTTGGTTAAGCTTTGGTGAGTTCCATGATTTCAGATATTCACACATTTCTTTTAGGCTTTAATATTTATTAGAGTATAGGTTTTTAGAGTATTCCCGTACACTGTTCTGTGTCTTCCTGTTGTCTGTTGAGATGTTTGCTCTTTCGTCTCTAAATTTGTTGATTTGGAGCTGCTCTTTATTTTGGTTAACTAGGCTAAGGGTCTGTCTGTCATGTTTACTTTTCAAAAACCTGTTCCTGGATTCATTCATTCATTATATTGTTTTCTTTGTTTCTATTTCACTAATCTCTGTTCTGATTTGTGTTATTTCTTCTTTAATGTGGGTTTTCAGATTCATTTGTTTTTGTCTTCCAAATGTCTTGAGTTGCAATGTTAAGTCATTTATTTGTGCACTGATTTATTTATTTATTTATTTATTATGTAGGCACTTCGAGCTACAAATTTCCCTCTTAAAACTTCTTTTAATTTTTTTTTTTTTTTTTTTTTTTAGACAGCGTCTCCCTTTAGTCCAAGCTGGCCTGGAGCCCACTATGTAGACCAGGCTGGCCTTGAACTCACAGAGATCCGCCTGCCTTTGCCTCCCTAGTGTCCTGCCTAAGAGAGTTCTTAGTCCCCTTGTGGTCGCTGCATCCTCTGCAAGAGCAGTCAGTGCTCTACACCGCTGAGCCATCTCTCCAGCCCCCAGTACTCAGATAGCTCAGCCGGTAGAGTATCACAACTGTTTTTAAATTGTCCTAGGAGTTTTGTAGTGTTGTATTCTCCTTTTCATTTAATTCCAGGAATACTTTTATTTCTTTCTTAATCTCTTCTTTGACCCAGGAATACTTTTATTTCTTTCTTAATCTCTTCTTTGACCCATTCATTATCCAGGGGTGTGTTGTTTAATATCCATGAGTTCCTGTAGTTATTAGGACTTCTGATGTTGATATTGAGCTTTATTACATGGTGGTATGATAAAATGCATGGACATGTTTCAATTTTTTTGTTTGTTTTTGTTGTTGTTTTGTATTTGTTAAGGTTTGTCTGTGCCCCAGTATGTGGTCAATTTTGGAGAAAGTTCCATAAGGTGTGGAATAGAAAGTATATTCTTTGGTGCTTGGGTGGGCTATTTGGTAAATTTCTGTTATGTCTGTGTGGTGTAATATATTATTTAGTTCAGATGCCTCTCTGTTAACTTTTTTTTGTCTGGAATACCTGCCTAGTGGACACATTTTGGTACTGAAGTCCTCTACTAATAATGTGTGAGGATTAATCTATGTTTTAAAGTCCTGTAGAATTGTGTTTATAAACTTGGATGCACTGAAGTTTCATCATTTGCTTGGAAAGTTAGCTCTAATTCTATTCAGATGTTTTTTTCTGCATATGTGACTTGTTTTTCTTTTGCAGTTTTCAGTATTGTAACTTTTTCTAACATCTAGTGTTTTGTGTGGGGAATTTTTCTGGTCCTGTGTATTTGGTGTTCTATGTATTTGTATAAGTATGTATTTCCTTAATTTGGGGAAATATTCTTCTACAATCCTGTTGAATATGTATCTGGTCAATACCATTATCCAGAGATTCTATTCCTTCCTTTATACCTATGTTGAGTAGGTTTGATCTTTCATGGTGTCCCACATTTCCTGAATATTCCTCTCCTGTGTAATTGTTGTTGTTATTGTTGTTGTTTGAATGTTTCATAATATTTGTTTGAGCTGTCCAATTTTTCCACTTTAACCTCTTGGTTAATTTTCCCTTTGATAAGAATGAAGTGACCCTCTTCATCTCTTCTGATTAGTTTTATATTGAAGTCTATTTTGTTTGATATTAGAATAGCAACTTCTGCTTGCTTCTAGTGACATTTGCTTGGAAAAATTTCCCACTGTTTTTACCTTAAGATAGTACCTGCCCTTGAAGATGAGATAGGATTCTTGCAGACAGCAACAATATCAAAAAATGGATTTGTTTCTTAATCCATTCTACTAACCTACTTCTCTTGACTGGGGAGTTCAGTCCCTTGATATTTAAAGTTATTACTGAGATATGTACATTGCTTCCCAACATTTTAGTTTCTGTTTGCATTCTTGGTCTAGGTTTGTATTTCCATGGTTATTCCTTCATTAGCTACTTTTTGTTCCTTTCTGCTCTTTGGATTGTGTCAAATATGCTCCTAAGGACTGGTTTTTCTGGACATGAATTCTTTCAGCCTATTCATGCCATGAAAAATTTCCTTCCTCCTTCAACTATAATAGAATTTTTTTCTGGGTAAACTATTATAGATTGGCATCTATAGTCATTTTGAACTGGGAATACTTTCGTCCAAGCTCTTCTGAATTTCATCATTTGCATTGGAAAGACAGCTGTAATTCTGATGTTTTTTTTTTTTCTGCATATGTGACTTGTTTTTCAGTATTCTATAAATGGATTTGTTTTCAGTATTCTAACCTTTTTTTTTTTGAACATCTAGTGTTTTTACTATGATATCGTGTGGGGAATTTTTCTGGTCCTGTGTATTTGGTGTTCTATGTACTTCTTGTATTTATATAAGTATGTATTTCCTTAATTTGGGGAAATATTCTTCTACAATCCTGTTGAACATATATCTGGTCAATACCATTATTCAGAGATTCTAGTCCTTCCTTTATACCTATGATGAATAAGTTTGATCTTTCCATGGAGTCCCACATTTCCTGACTATACCACTTCTGTGTTGGTGTTGTTATTGTTGTTTTAATGTTTCATAATATTTGCTTGAGTTGTCCAATTTTTCCACTTAGTCTTGATATCTATTTTCTATTTTATTCATTCTGTTACTGAGGCTTTCTCCCATCCTTTCCAGGCAGTTTATTGAGTTTACCCACTTCCTTTTTTCTTTTCAGTCTCAGTTTTCTTCAGTATTTCTATCAGTTTTGTACATTCAGTCCAAAGTTTATCATTATCTTAGTTCAGTTTCTCCCTTTATTTTTTTTTTAGTTGTTTGATTTGTTTGTGTGTTCTTTGAATACCTTGAATTATTTGATCTCTATAATTCCTTTAAATCCTCTGTCCTGGGCTACATGTAGGTGGTCCTTTTAGTAGCCCTCCTCTACAGGATCAGTAGATTTAGTGGAGTTTTTTACGAGTGGGGGGTTCATGTTATTATTTGTTGTGATTTCAGCATATGGATTTCTTTTGTTGCTTGTGATTCTGATATGAAGCTAAAGTGTTTCTTTGTATAATTAGAGACTGACTGTGACTGTTTCTTTAGATGCCTTCATTATCTTCTTCTTATGAAATTCTGGTTGGTCTAGGCTTCAGATTCTCACTTCTGCATTTGTACTGGAGAGACCAGCTAATTCTTCCCCAGCTAGTCAGGAACTCTTCCACAGGCCCAATACATGTATCAATCAGGTAGGTTTGAATCCATAGGGCCTCACACCACATGAAGCCAAATGAGGAGCCCAGGTGTTCCTGAGCTAAGGTGTAGGAGTTCAGAATGCTGGAACTATAGTGCAGTTTGAGGCTCTCACCATCCAGGAGAGGTCAGCCTTGTGCACTCACTGTGAGAGTGGAACCTACAGAACTTCCTCATCCAGTGGGGTTTGCCTACTGGCTCTCCAGGGCTGCTTGCAAATGCCAGAATGTGGGTCTAGAGCAGGGAAGCCTAGTCTGGAGCTGAGGGAGGGGTACAGGTTTTCACAAGCTAGGGATTAGGGAGTCCTGGAATGCTGCCATATTAGGGAGTCAGAACTGCTGAACTACATGGAGTACTCCTACTGGTTCTCCAGGGCTGGTTTCAAGGGTCAGTTTTGTCTTTCATAAGAGCTAATTAATGGCTGGGCTTGGTGATGCACTCCTTTAATCCTAGCACTTGGGACGCAGAGGCAGACAGATCTTTTGAGCTCAAGGTCAGCCTGGTCTACATAGCAAGTTCCAGGACAGCTGGACATACAGGGAGACCCTGTCTCTAAAAGAAAAAAAAAAAAAAAGCTAAGTAATATTCTATTGTGTAGATGTCCCATATTGACATTATCCATTCATCAAGTGATGAACAGCTATATTGTTTCCATTGCCTCTTGCCTGTAAATAGATAAGAAGTGAGTATGCATTAATTAGTATCTCTGTAATATGATATAAAACCCTTTCTGTATACAGTATGAAGGTGTATTTTTAGCCCGTTGAGGAGCAAACATTGATTTCCAAAGTGTCTGCATCAGTTTGCAATCTAACAAGAATTGAATAAATATACCCTTTTCCCTATATCTTTGCCAACTTTTGTTATTCTTTGTGTTTTACATCTTAAATCTTTCTGATGTAGTAAAATTCAGTCACAAAAGTGTTTTAATTCATATTTTCCTGATGAAAAACAGTGTTAATTAAACATTGAAAAAATTTTCATATACACTAGAATTTCATCAATCTAGAAATTTTGGTCAAGATCCTTGATCCAAATTTTAACAGATTTTTACCTGTTTATTTTTTTAATTAATTAATTAATTAATTATTATTTTATGTGTATGAGTATACTGTCTGCATGTAGGTTGGTGCACCCATGTCGTGCAATGCCGAAGAGGTCAGAAGAAGGCGTTGGATTTCCCCGGAACTTGAGTTAAAGATGGTTCTTAGCCACCATGTGGGTGCTGGGAATCAAACCTGTGTCCTCTGCAAAAGCAGTTGGTGATCTTAACCGCTGAGCCATCTCTCCAGCCCCTCTGTATTTTTGTTTTTTATTATTTGTACAATATAGATATTATCCTCCTGTTAGAAATAAAGCTGGAAAACAAATTTATCCTTCTGTACATGGACTCTTCACTCACATAATAGCATCCTTTCCTATACAGAAGACTTTAGAATTCATAAAATCCCATTTTTCATTGGTTGGATTAAATTCCTGAGCAATAGATACCTGCTCAGAAAGTCCCTAAAATTCCAGTATTTTCCCCACTTTCTTCTCTATCAGGTGAAGGGGTCAGATCTTATGTTGATGTCACTCATCCATTAGGCCTTGAGCTTTGTGGTAGATGAGAGTTAGGCATCTATTTTCATGTAGCCTGAGTCTTTCTACAAGTTTTATCATGAATGTATATTGGATTTTGTCAAAGGCCTTTTCTGCATGTGGTGAATTGGTCATGTGGTATATTCCCTTAAATCGTTTTATATGACACATATTGCTTTATGTATGTTGAAAAATCTCTGCATCTTGGAATTAAGCCAATTTGATCATGGTAAAGAATATTTTGATTTTTTTTGTTGTAACAAGTTTTCAAGAATTTTATTGAGAAATTTTGTGTCCATGTTAATCAGAAAGATTGCTTATGATATTTTTTTTAGTTATCATTGGTTTTGTTATTAGGGTAATATTGTATTCATAGAAAGTATTTGGGGAACAGTTTTTCTTAAGTGTTATGAAATATTTTGTCAACAGTGAACTACAACATGTAGGGCTGGCATTAGGAATTTGTAAACAGGTTTCTCTTACTGTTGGCTTTGTCATATTTTCTTCTCTCACTGCTTGTTTATAATTTATGAGGTGTCTGATTTTATCATATTTCTCTTTATTTATTGAGATTATTTCCTTTTTGCAGAAAACAATTTGGCAAACTACATTGGATAAGACAGATTTTAAGATACAGCTAAAGCAAGTTGTGGTGGTGCATGCCATTAATCCCAACAGTCAAGAGGTGGGGGGG
>VZQC01009851.1:59502-73801 GCA_009823505.1 Rhizomys pruinosus
AATAAAATATATGGTATTTCCAAATCATAAAAAAAGAAATAATTTGTGGCATATTGGTATCATTCTTCTTTACATGTGTGATAAAACTCTGCTGAATACATCAGGTTCTGAGATCATTTTAATTGGGAGAACCTTCCATTTCTGCATCCATCTTACTGATTTTTATAGGTCCATGTAAATTATTTATATTATACCATTTGAACGTTCATAGGCTATATGTACCTTGAAATGTATTCATTTCATTTGATTTTCCAGTTGAGTTAAATATACACATTTTTACTTATAAAATAAAAATTTCAGGCTGGAGAGATGGCCTAGTGGTTAAGAGTGTCGACCGCTCTTACAGAGGACCCTGGTTCGATCCTCAGCAACCACATGGCGGCCGAGAACGGTCTGAAACTCCAATTCCAGGAGAACTCCAGTTCCAGGGGAATCCGACACCCTCTTCTGACCTCTGCAGCATCGCACGACACGGGTGCACAAACCTGCATACAGACAGTACGTTGATACACATACAGAAATAAATAAAATTAAAAAAAATAAAAATTTCATACAGGACTATTGTATGTCCATTATTTCCACACCCTTCAGTCTCTCACCAACTCTTCCATGCCCACCTTCTCCATCACACTTTGTCTTCTTTGATTATATAGGAAATGTTCAGAGTTTATCCATCTCTACTCCTTTATAACTATGTTTAGGACTGTAAAACTGTGATTAGATAAATTCCAAGGTGACTAAACCCTTGAGAAACTTGATTTTCAGACAGCATAATAGTAGTATAGAGGTGATATATATCACCCCTATATATGTATGTATATATATCTCTCTCTCTCTCTCACACACACACACACACTGTGTGTATATGTCTATTTTTCAGTAGGCTTATAAAATAATACATTTCCTTTTGAATTTTCACATTGTCTAAGTATTGTTTTACTATCTTTCCTCTCTTTCCTGTATTGTTCTGCATCCTCCACCCCCATTTTCCACTGTTTTCCCCATTTCTTCCTTGATAATTCCTGTCAAATTATCCCTATCTGTCAAGCTCCTTCTTCTCTTATTCCTCCACACTTCCTTTCTATTTTTCTAGTTTCTTCCATTTCTTCAGGATACAAACTCATATCTAAGAATTTAGAGGAACTAGCCACAAATGAGCAAGAAGAAGCATTGCTTGTTTTTCTGAATCTGGTTTACCTCATTCAGTATAACACAATGGATTCTAATTCCATCTGTTTACATATAAGTTTGATGATTTCATTTTCCTTCACACATGAATAAAATTATGTAAATGTGTCACCTTTCCTTATTCACTCTTCTGTTGAGGGATATTTGAGTTGTTTCCATTTCCTCATTATTGTGAAAAGAGCAGTGATGGCTAACCAGGTAGATGTGTATTGCCGCAGCCCAGATTTAAGTTTAACATGGAATTTAAGAATTCTTGAGCTGGCAGTGCAGCCCTGACAGGGCTGGAGGTCTGAAACCAGATCTTCTTGTACAGTCCCTAGAACACCAGAATTAAGGGTCACTGCTGGGCCTCAAATTCCTTTGCTCTGTGGAATAGTCATCCTGGGACAGTCTCCATTTGATTTAATATCTACCTCTTCTCCTAGTTAGTGCATGTTTTAGGATTAAAACTTGAGTACATCATTACTAGACTGTCTTCCTTGCTTTCACCAGGATTTATATATTTTCTTAATGGCCAAGCATCCTCCGCCCCAATGTTAGTAGTTCACTCAAATCTTATCTCTTGAAGTCTCTCTCAGCAGGTCCTTTGTGTGAAGTGCATTTCTAACTTTTTTGTGGGCTCTTTCAGAGCCACATGCTTTGGTCGTATAAAAATGCTTGAACAAAGCATAGAGAGATCATCATTTGCCATGAGCTACAGAACCATCATCCACCATTTACTTTAAGCTACAATAGAGAGAGACTTTTGCCATAAGCAGAGATTCTGCCATGAGAAGCTGTAGCCATAAGAAACTAAAGAGATCTTGCTGTAAGTAGAGACTTTTGCTATAATAGAGATTGTGTGATAAAAACCTGTATGAGTTTTGCCTAAGAGAGATTTTTGTCTAAGAAGAACTTTGCTGTATGACAGAATGCATGAAATGGTGTGTGGTGGTGGGTAGGGGAATATGTCTAAATTAAAGTGAAAAATGATGTATGAAGTACACAAAATACCAAGAAAATTATTATATTAAAAATCTACTAAAAAAGTTTTCCTGCAGAATAATAATTGCCGGGTGTGGTGGTGCACGCCTTTAATCCTAGCACTCGGGGGCAGAGGCAGGGGGATCTTTGTGAGTTCAAGGACAGCCTGGTCTACAGAGTGAGTTCCAGGACATCTGGGGCTACAGGGAGACCCTGTCTCGAAAAGACAGAAAAAAAAAAAAAAACCTCATCCAGGACTTCTGTTGTGAGCTTATAAAGAGTTTATTACCGTAATTAGCCAAGGGGGTCTCAGAGAGCAGGACTTCAGGAACTTTACAAGCCACTATCTCCAGCAGTTTCCCCTCTGCAGCTCATAGCTGGGGGGTTAGGGGAAGTGGGCCTGAGGACCCCTGCAGTGTATTAGGATATCTAGACCTTTGGGTATATTCCAAAGATTGATGTAGCTGAATAATATAGTTGCTTTATTTTTCGTTTGTTTTTGTGTTTTTATTAGTGCCTTGTGTATTTCAGACATCGTTTTTCAATTCGGTTCAGGCATATTCCACTCTCCTTTCTCCCCAACCCACCCCAGAACATGCATCTGCCATAACTGTCCTGCACCTTTCTCTCAGTTTTTCTTATGCTTAGGAATTCACATTTTTTCTCCATTAATTTTATATTACTCTAAAATATGGATACATACTCTCCACCCATATACAGTAATTAGAGAGTCTGAAAATAAGTGATGGGTGGATTCTAGAACCCATTGAGAAATTCACGTTATAACAACAAAGTTGCTCTCATATAAACAGAAGTATATCAATAATGTTGTTCACCTTGCCTTTCATCTGGGGGATTTGTTGATAGCATCCACAAATGAAAAGAATTCTCCACTCTGATTTATGGAGAGATTGCACCTGTTTGTTTACACAACTACAAGAAGTGAAGGAAGTTTCTACTTTACATCTATACTCACCAATATTTTTTTCAGATGTTTCCTTGATCTTAGTCAATTTGAATTGTATAAAAGAAAACATTAAAGTAGTTTTTTTTTATTCCCTGATAATTGTGCAGGTATTTTTTAGTGGATTTTATTTCAACCTTTGATAATACTTTTCCAAATATGTAGACAATTTTTATTTGAGTCATGTGTTTTTGTGATTTTTGAATCTTTCAATTATGTCATAGGTTTCAAAATTTCCCGTGGGTCTTTTGTAACGTTTCCTTTTTTCTTTTTTCTTTAGGTTTATTAATCTGAGTCTGATCTCCCCCTCCCCCTCCCTCTCCCTCTTTCTCTCCCTTTTAATCAATTTGACTACCATTTTCTCAAACATTTCAGAGAACCACTCTTTGTTTCATCGATTGTTTTTATTCTTTTTATTGTTCTATTAATTTCTAATTCAGTAACTTCCTCCCTGGTCAAGATTATCTCTTCCTGTCTACATTTTTGAGTTTTGTTTCTTTTTCTATTTTTTTTTTTCCCTAAGGCCTTGGCTTGCATTATTCTCATTTTGTTGATGTTGATGTTTAGTGTGGTAACCTTCCTCCTAGAAATACCACCATTGTGTCTGATAGATTTTGGTCGATTTTAGTACAGTTTCACTCACCTCTTAGAATACTTAAATTTCTGTTTTCATTTCTTCCTTGAAAACAAATTCTTTTCATAGTGTATGGTTTAATTTCCATGAATTTCTGTACTTGGCCTGTTTATATTGTACCTGGCATCTAGCTTTATTTTGTTGTCATCATATAAAGTTATTTCAATTTTGCCATTTTGGAGGTTTGCTTTGTTTCCTAATATGTGGTTGATTTTGAAGCAAATTCCATGGTCTTCTGAGAAGAAAATCTATTATTTGATGTTTGGATGTAATATTTATAATTCTAAATAGTTTCTTTTGATTTTTTTGGAATCATTTTACTTCAAGGTTTCCTCTGTAGAGTTTCTGTCTGTATAATCTTTCTGTTGGTGAAAGTGGTGTGTTGAGGTGACACACTATGACATTGCTTTAATTCATCTGTGATTTTAGATAAAATAATTATACATTTTCTGAAATTATTATCCATGTATCCGGTGCATATGTGTTTAGATAATTTTTCTGTTAATGAGTAAGAAGTGAATTTTTCTCTCTCTCTTTTGTTTTTAGTTTGAATTCTGTTTTGCCAGATGTCACAATAGCTACATTCAATTCTTTCTTAGTCCCATATACTTGAAAATATATATATTTTTTTCCTTCGCTTTATCCTAAAGTGGTTTTGACTGTTAATGGTAAGGGGTGATTTTTGGAGGTAGAAAAATCTATGGATTCTGTCTCTGTAATCCAATCAGTCAGTGTATGTCTTTTTTATTGGGGAATAAAGAACATTTAATATTGATAGTTATTATTGTTGTTCAATGATTAATTATTCTTGTTTTTTTGTAGTAATAGTTTTGGAATTTTGCTTATCTTTTGTGCCCTCTTGGCCACAGACTGAACTGGTAGTCTGTTATAAACTTTTCTAATCTTTCAAGTTCAGTGAGGGTGAGGAGAGGCAGGTCCCAAACATTTCCTTTGTCCTAGCATGTGCATCTTAGTTCTGCTGGGTGCTCCTGTTTGCAGTGGCTCCTCCCACTCTGTGAGTTTTCTCTTCACTTCTTTTATTGTTTCTTTCACTGTACAGAAGCTATTGAGTTTAATGGGTTCCACTTGTCAATTGTTGAAGGCAAACCTAATAGTTCCTCTTTTTTCCCCGTTTTTTTCTTTCTTTTTTAGTAAATATAATACCTGAAGTTGCTCACCAACTTGCTATTTACTGGACAAATGTAAAGTAATATTTTTTTCTTTACCTGCATGCAAATCTACTGTCAAAATGTAAATCCCTGAACATGTTTTTGAATTGACCTATAATCTATTTTCAGATGTCATAATTTTGGTATATTTGCGGCAGGTGTGTGTGTATATTTTGGACCAATACAAATTGGAAGGAATAATAACAACAACAAAAGACCGGGTTAAAGAACTTACTGAAATGATAAACTCCCCAAAACAGTAAACTTCTGCACAGAAAATTTTTCATAAAAGACTGAGAAAAAGATGAAAGACAAGTATGGCAGAATGCATGAACTCTGATGGGGTGGGGATCAAGGAGGGGGAATAGGTCTAAATTTGGTTAAGAAATTTTGTATAAAATGTAAAAGAACCTCAATAAAAATATTCATTTTCTTTACTTACATTTATTGTACAAAATGATGGATTTCTTCAATGTGTATCTTGCAGTTTGCTCATGGCAAAACCCATTATTCCATTCCCCCATCCACTTGGGTTTTTTCCTATTTTCAAATAGTTTCTAAATTATTTCATGCTATTTTGGTCTATATACATCATATGCATATACTCAACTATGTATGAATCTTAAATTCCATACATAGAAGCAAACATGCAATATTTTTGTTAATAAATCTTGTATCTTTTTGTAAATATTGTGATCTCTGGTTGATTCATTTCCCTGAAAATGACATTTTTCTTTCTGTATATTCAAAGCAAAATCCATGTGCATATATCCCATGTTTCCTTTAAAAATTCAAAATTTAATGTACATTTAGGCTGGATTCCATCTGTTGCCTGAGTATTGCCATTGTAAACACTTATGCGCAGCTTTCTGATTTTGTGTATGTACCTAGCAATAGAATAGCTGCTAAATGCATGCTAATTGTAATTTTACTTTTCTGAATGACTTCTGTGCTGGATAGCTTTAGTGTCAACTTGACACACCAGGGTTAAGGGAGCCTCAGTTGGGGAATTGGCACCATTGGACTGGCCTGTGGCCACATCTGTGGAGTATTGTCTTGATTGTAGAGCAATGTGGGAGGGCCTAGCCCACTACGGGTGGTGCCACCCTGGGCAGGTTGTTGTGTACTGTGTAAGAGGGCAGGCTGGGCATGGGCCAGGAGAGCAAGCCAGTAAATAGCATTCCTCCATGGCCTGTGCTTCAGCTCCTGCCTCCAGGTTCCTACCCTGAGTTCCTGCCTTGGGCTCCCTGAGTGATGAACTGTGACCCAGGAGATGTGAGCTGAATAAACCCTTTCCTCCCCAAGTTGGTGTCGGTGTCGGTCTGTGTCTTTTGTCACAGCAATTGAAGACAAACTAGAACAACCTCTATACTGAATTTCATAGCAGTTGTCAAAATAATCCTGAGCAAAAATGCACAGTGCTGGAGGTATCACAATACATGCTTTCACATTTTACTACAGAGCCATAGTAATAAAATTTGTGTGGTACTGACAAAAAAAAAAAAAAAGAAATACTATATAGCTCTTATATAAAAAAAAGAAATACTATATAGCTATTAGAGAAATTATTGCATATATAGCCATCCAATATCTTGGGAATAAAATTTCCTACAACATATGTTGCATGAAAAACAAAGGGTGCTGAAGCTAATTTCTATACAAATTCTGCTGTGAATAATAACACATTAAATCAAATGAGACAGATATATCTTCAACATGTTGATTTAATACGACTTGGGAAAATATATGGAAAAATAGGGTTGGTAATATTATGGTTATAATATTCCGTTGGAAGATATATCAGTATAGAGTTATGGCATGACCCAGCAAATTTTCATTCTCAAATACATTACACAATAGTTATCTTTTCCCTTGCTAAGTTTATCCATTCAATAAATGTTAGTATGACCTTTATAGGTGATATTACATTGCGGCTTTAATTTGTATTTAAATGACGATTTATATATTTATAATCATTTTATAAGTTGCTAATCATTTTCACATCCTCCTTTAGAAATATGTGTTCATGTACTGAGATGGTGTTTAAAAACTTTGGATTCAAGTCTGTATACTTGAGATCATCAGACCCCAAGGAGAACAACAATAATAAAAACCTGGACAGAGTCACAAATAATTCTATAATCCCAGCTCAGTGAAACTGAAGACTGGGAAAAAGAGGCAGGAGAAACTCTAAGGCCAGCAAGCCTGGTTTGTGCAATAGAGAACAATAAAAGGTAGTAGGTGGTAATTAAAACCCAAGATTTTCTTATGGCTTCTACATGCATATGATGGTACACATTTACTTGCATTCTCCAACATACACATACACTAGCACACATGCACATTAACACACAAATAAAGAATGTTTATTGAAGTCTTTGAATCATTGTTAAAATTTTATACCCATATGGAAACCTAGCACTATAGACTTTTATTAAATTATATACAAATAGATTACAATTGCAGATGAAAAGTAGTTATCCTGTGACAGAAGAACATTGCCACTACTAGACAGTAGAGGCTAACAAAGTAAAATCTCGGTAAATGGTACATTCTCTTTCGAAGTTGCTAATCAGAGGTTAGTTACATAGACCCTCAAACAATACTGTCCATAGCCCTTGTTCTTAGTTACCAACAGAAACTTCATGTTAAGATCATAGGTGACACCCTAATACCATTCTTCTGCTAAATGGATAGAGCATCAAAGTAACTCGTACTGACTTATATAGTCTTCTCTTAGCAGTTAAAATTCTAATTTTCAGTAAAATGTACCATTGCTGATTTTAATGTTTCTCAATCTCTTAGAAATCTCACCTTTTCTTTTGTATTGAACATGCCTAATTTACATGAAATTTTCATGAATTATAACTTTTATGTGTATTGAAGTGTGTACATACACATGCATATATATTTTTGGCCTGGTGATTGACAGCAGTGCTTATCTTGAGACGTCGTTCCTAAGGTGAAATCGATGATTTTTTATTTTTATTTTTTTGATAAAGGGCCTCTAACTGGCTTAACTCAGGAATTAAATTAGGCTGGTTGGCCAATGAGCCCAGGCTTCCCTCTGTTTCTATATTTTTTTTGTGTTTGGATTACATTCCTCATGGACTTGCCTGATATTTTCTAGATTCTAAGGAATACACACACTTATATAACATTCACTTTACTGACTAAGCAAAATACCTCCCACCATGATTTGCATCTTTAAGAATTTATTTCATTTTTTCCTGATCATTTTCTCATGAAAACCTTATTTCAAACAATGGATATGAAATTGATAAGGACCTTTGGGATGGAGAGATGGCCTAGCTGTTAAGAGCACTGACTGCTCTTGCAGAGGACGAGGGTTCGATCCCCAGCACCCACATGGCGGCTGAGAACGGTCTGTAGCTCCGATTCCAGGAGAACTCTAGTTCCAGGGGAATCCGACGCCCTCTTCTGACCGCCCGGCATTGCACGACACTGGTGCTCAAACCTACATGCAGACAGTACATTCATACACATAAAATAAATAAATAAAAAATTTAAAAAAGGGCCTTTATTTTGAATATTTATCCCGCATTTTTCTTTTCCTAATGATTTTGCTATATTATTATATATCTTCATTTTCAATTTCTATTTCTGCTAAATTTTCAAATAAAATTCTATAATTTATACTTATGTTTGTTCCTGAATGCAGTCATCCCTATACTTCTGAATTCTGCCTTTGTGGACTGGATACCTGTAGAAAAAAAATTATTTTTTTACCTTGGAACTTATGGAAGATCTTTGCACCTTTTTATTTCATTGTTCTCTAAATATTACAGCATAATATTTATTCAATCAGTGTTTATAATGCATTGAAAATATGAGTACTGAAGAGCAGATTTATGGTACATATGAAGGTGAACATAATTTAAATCTAAATGGTACATTATTTTATATAACAGATTAGAGCAACTTTAGTCTTTGACATCCAGAGAGTTCTGGACCCAATTGCCTACACATACAGAGAGTATCTGTCTATAATCTTTTATTAAGAAAACCACTTTGAACCTATTTCATTATGATGAAACATGATTATCTATTATTCCATAATTATATTTAAAATATTTTAATGGTTTTAATTGTGCAATTTTATAAGATCTAGTATGAAAACTCATTACAAATCTAAATGAATAATGACCAAATCGGGGTAGTTAGCATTCCTATGTCTTTATATACTCCTTACTTTTAGTTTGGTTAACAAATACTAATCAGGATAACGCGCCAGGCCAGGTAAACAGCTCCTCAGCTCTAGGCGGGGTCTGGTGGGGGGCAGCTGGGAGAGGGTCTCGCTGTGAACCCGTCTACGGGGTCCCCGGCCCAGAGGGACCGCGCTCGGGTGAGCAGGGTCGCGTTTCCCTCTGCTCTGGTCCCGGCTGGACTTGTGGGCGGGAACCGGGGTCGCAGGGGAGACGCCATAACGCGCCAGGCCAGGTAAACAGCTCCTCAGCTCTAGGCGGGGTCTGGCGGGGGGCAGCTGGGAGAGGGTCTCGCTGTGAACCCGTCTACGGGGTCCCCGGCCCAGAGGGACCGCGCTCGGGTGAGCAGGGTCGCGTTTCCCTCTGCTCTGGTCCCGGCTGGACTTGTGGGCGGGAACCGGGGTCGCAGGGGAGACGCCATAACGCGCCAGGCCAGGTANAATTTTTGTATGTGTGTGAATGTACTGTCTGCATGTAGGTTTGTACACCCGTTCATGCAATGCTGCGGAGGTCAGAAGAGGGTGTTGGATTCCCCTGGAACTGGAGTTAAAGATGGTTCTTAGCTGCCATATGGGTGCTGGGGATTGAACCCAGGTCCTCTGCAAGAGAAGTCGGTGCTCTTAACTGCTAGGACATCTCCAGCCCTCTCAGTCCTGATATTCTTAAACATATGTACAGTGTGTACTGATTAAATATGTATTTATGATATATATTATATATATATATATATATATATATATATATATATTGGAGCATTTGTGGGCCTTTCTTTTACCAGCTCATGAATACTTAATCTGGTATGCTAACTATTGTCCCCTCGTTATTCTTTCTCACAAAGAGCTTATTCTTTCCATCAAGTTATATTTCAGTAGCTGTTATTCAATTTCTGACTATACTCTGTCCCTCTATCAAGACATTAGAATTAATATTAAGCATTAAACTTGCTGGTTGTATCAAGAAAAGGTTTAATATTTTCTTATTTTTTTCTTAATTTTTATTGAGCATTTGTGCATTTCATACAACATTTCCCAATCAAATTTAGGTCCCTTCCCCCATCCATGCCACCCTCACCAGAGCTCATGCATCATTTTTTCGGTCTTTTTTTTTTTTTTAACTTTTTCAATGTAGAAGTTTACTGTTTTGGTCAGTTCTTTGAACAAGTCTTTTGTTGTTGTTTTTGTCGTTCCCTTTAATTTTATACTACTCTAATATATGCATACATACACTCCACATGTATACTAAAATTACAAAGTCTGAAAATAAACTATAGGTTAATTTTAAAATGCATTTGGGATTTGGATTTTAACAGCAAAGTTTCTTGCAGGTAAAAATAAATATGCCTTTACATTCCTAAATTACATAGCAAGTTGATGTATGTTTTAATATACTTTAAAAAAAGAGAATTATACTTTCACATAAACCTTAGCACTGAGGAAAACAGAGCGTAAACTTCAAATTATATCTACAGCAATACCAGTAAATGTGGTATTATCCTCACTAACAAATTACCCATATTGACTTACATATAAGGATTTGGTGCCAGGATTCATAAATGAGAGACTTCGTGTGTTGTTTCTTTTTCTGAGACTGTGTTACATCACTTAGCATAACAGCTTTTAGCTCCATCCATTTATTCTGCATATTTCATGACATTATCTTTCTTTACTGCTGTATAGAATTCCATCATGTAAATGTAGCCCATTCTCATTTTCCACTCATCAGTTGACAGACACTTGGATTGTTTCCAGCTCTTCACTATTGTGAAAAGAGGAGCAACAAACATGGTTGTGCATGTATCTCTGCTATACAATGGATCAGAAATTTTTGTTCGTTTAAATCTGCATTGTGGGTTTCCTCACTCTTTTTCTTATAGTATACACTTCTGTAGGATTTGTGGGTTTTGTTGGGGACCTAGTTTCTTGGTTTTTCACATATTATTGTACTTTTGCATTGACGTTTGAGCTTATGTAAATCTTTTGCTTGCTGTGTGTCTGATAGGAAATTCTGTTCATATCTTTGTTTATTTGAAGTTTGGTTCTGTTTATATTGTTGATGTTACTTGGGTGCTTTTGGCTACTGCATACTAAGTTAGTTAGTGTGTGCTTCAGGTTCTTGCAGGCTATTAGGGTTGTCTGTGGTTGATAGATCAGGAGGGAGCCCAAAGGCAAGATGGAGGTTTTGATAACCTGCCTAAGGTTTATTAGTGGAAGCTGGAGCATTGACTTAGTCTGGGAACAATAGATCAATGTAGTGGCACATCTGGACAGAGGGACATCCAGAGATCTGAGCAGAAAGAGTAGTAGTGGGCCTGAGCCCAAAACTAGAAGAGTGACAGACTTGTAGGAATAGAGTTGAGCTGCTCAGGCTCCAGGGAAGTCGAGAAGCAGTGGGTGGGATCTGAATTCCCAGGGTAATAGGTCTGTGTTAGGCAGAACAGGATGGCACAAGCAAGGTGGGGATGGGGACAGCCTGTAGACGGTCTTATAATCCAGTTGGAGAACTAAGCTGGTATGAATGGAGGGGATCAGGAAAGAGTGGGCTGGTCCAGACTAACAAGATAGTTGAGAGATGTGGGGCAGAAGGAGCAGAAGTGCTCCTAGCCCAACGGTTAGAAGGGGACCCAGTGTGGGCAGAGAGAAGAGCTGCTCAAAGTGCAGGGGATTCAAGATGCAGCAGGTGGAAAGTGACTTATCAGGGTACTGGGTGGATCTGCAACAGACAGATACAGAGGTCAGGAGTACGGTAGGGGTGGGGAAAGCCTGTGGAGTTTCTAACAACCTACCCTAGATGATTAAACTAGTTTGGTTAAGGAAGCAAGTTCAGAGATCCAAGGCAGAAGACCAGAAGCAGGCCTGTGTCTAAGGCTAGACTAGAAGCCAAGTCCAGGTGATGGCAAGTAAAAAGCCATGTTTGCTTTATTTTCATTGTGTATAAATCCAACAGCAAGATATTTGATGGATCATATGGTAACAAAACTGAATTTTTCTCAGAAATTTCCATACTGCTCTCCTCATTGTCTGGATTAATTCACATTTCCTCCTAAACTAACTAGCGCTTTTTTCTTTGGTCGGTTTTGTAGTTGTTTTTGTTTTCCAAATACTTGCGATAACATGTCATTATTTGTGTTCAGTACTGGTCATTTGTCCTGGCATAATGTGGATCTCACTATGGTTTTCATTTTCATTTCCAAGATAAGTATTTTTTCCTGTATTTTGTGAATTTGCATATATCTTTTGAGAAATAGCTAGGATCTTAACCTAATATATATATATATGTATGTATAAATACAAGATTGCATCACAAATCAAATCTAGACCCGGGTCCCCCTCCCTACCCACCTACCCAACCAGAGCTCACGCATTCTGCCAAACATGTTTTTCATCTTTTCTAAGTCTTTCTCAAAATTCTCGATGCAGAAGTTGACTGTTTCAAGCAGAAGTTCACCATTTCAGTCAGTTCTTTGACGCAGTCTTTTCTGTTGTTGTTGTTTTTGTTGTTCTTTCCAATATGCATCACTCCCAAATACTTGGACAAAAGCTCAAGGAGCCCTGCACAAGAAATACTGACAACTAGGTAATTTGTGCTAGCATCCACATATGAGGGATATCATTCGTCAATTGCTTTTCTGGGACTGTGTTACTTCACTTAACATAATATCTTCTAGTTCCATCCATTTACCTGCAAAGTTCATGATGTCATCTTTCTTTACCACCTGCATAGGACTCATTGTGTAGATGTAACCCATTTTGCTCTATCACTCCATCAGTTGAGGGGCATTTGGGTTTTTCCAGTTTTTGCTATTTGAAGAAGAGCTGCAATAAACATGGATGTGCATGTATCTCTGCAGTAAGATGAGTACTTTTGGTATATGACCCAGGATGGTATTGACTGGGTCGGTGGTAAGCTCATTTTGAGTCTTCCAAGGGTTTCCACACTGCTTTCCATAGTGGCTGTATGAGTTTAAATTCCTACCAGCAGTGGATGAGTGTTCTCCTTTCCTTACAACCTCTCCAACACTTGGTATCATTTGTTTTCTTGATCCTAGCAAATCTTATTGGAGTGAGATGATATCTTAAAAGTGGTTTTTAATTTGCTAGTTCCTTAATTATTAACAGACAGTGAACATTTTTAAAGGATGTTTCTCACTAATTTCTAATTCCCTCACTTGTGAAGTTCTCTGTTCAGCTCTTTGCTTCCAATCTTTTGAGTGGGTCATTTTTTCCTTTCTTCTTTGTTTTTGAGTAGTTTATATATTCTGGAAATCAATGCTTTGTTAGATGTATCTGCCCTGAAAAAGTTTCCTCCCATCTGTGGGTTTCGCTCTTCACTTCGTTGAATGTTTCATTTGATGTACAGAAGCTTTATGAGTTTATGAGGTCCCATTTGTCAATTGTTGATCTTAATTTCTTGTGCAGACTTGCTGATCTGACTTAGGAAAATCTTTTCCTATGCCTATGTCTTGTGGGTCTGATGCCAACATTTCTTCTATCACCTTCAGAATTTTGGGTTTCATGTTGAGATCTTTGATCCATCTGGAGTTGACTTTTGTACAGAGTGAGAGGTAGGGTTAACTTTATTCTTCTACAAGTGGTGATCCAGTTTTGCCAACATCACTTGCTGAAGACGCTGCCTTTCCTCCATTGTCTCTTCTAGGCCCCCTTTTCAAATATGAGGTGACTGAAATTATGTGCCCAAGTTTGGATCTTCAGTTTTGTTCCTTTGGTTAACAGGTCTTTTTTTTTGTTCCAGTGCCAAGCTGTTTTTATGACTATAGCCCTGTAGTAAAGTTGCAATCTAGTATAGAGATTCCCCCTCCCCTGCATTGCTCTTTTCACTCAGGGTTGCTTTGGCTATTTTTTTTTTTTATTTTTTTTCCAATGTCTGTGAAAAATGACTTGGAATTTTAATTGGTATTGTGTTGATTTATATATTAGTTTGTGTAGAACGGACCATTTTTACTATATTATTTTCCCAGTTCCATGAGTATGGGAGGAGTCTTTCCTCCATCTTCTGATGTCTTCTTCAATTCCTTCTTAATAATTCTCAGCAAATACTTGCAAACTCCTACAGACCACAATCAAAAAGATCATCCACCATCATGACCAAGTTGATTCATACCAGAGATGCAGGGATGGTTCAACATACAAATTTAAAA
>VZQC01009853.1:21222-61381 GCA_009823505.1 Rhizomys pruinosus
CTTGTTCCATAAATTGATAGTTCAAATACAGTTGATAAAATAATAATTTTTTAGGTAGTAATGAGTTTTATATTGCACATTCCATAGAAATTTTTGGTTTTGTTTATTTTATTTCTTCAGTTAAAACAGTCCATGTTTTTCTTTTCTCTAGAACTTTCTGTTGCTTGATGAGATTCCACAGCGCAAAGCCCAGGCACCGTCAGATGGTGAAGCTGTAGTGCACGTGCAAGACTTTACTGCTTTCTGGGATAAGGTAATGATTCCTCATGATTTCCAAGTGGGTAAAAATGTCTTAACAGAAAGTTTTGACAATTTTGCACATTCTGTAAAAGGTAGTTGGCTCATATAATGAAAATATATTATAAAATTCTAAAAAAATAAGATTTGTGATGAATATAAAGTGAATGTGCATTAGGCTGAAGTCTTTGAAGTCGTTCTTCATCTCGTCTTTACCAGACTTGCATTGTTGTCTTCAGTTTGAACTGAATGTACCTGTTTTTAACATTGGTCATATTGACATAATAACATTAGTCACTCATTCTGAATCATTCTAGAGACTTTGGGGAGGCAGTGTACATCTACCCTTTTTTTTCATTGTCTTATAACATATTGAGCAAACCTGTGGTTTGGTTTTTTCCTGGGGTTGAGTGGGGACCCCCGTATTCCTGGGGTTGAGTGGGGACCCCCGTATTCCTGGGGTTGAGTGGGGACCCCCGTATTCTGTGCTCTGGGCTCTCTGGTTCCATCAGTGCAGCCTGGGTCAGCAGGAGGCAGCAGACCAGTACCGTCAGCTCCCTCAGTTCCTAGCTAAGGTGTAAAAAGGCCAAGCAGACAGGTGAAATAGGTGAGACTGGAGGCTTGCCCACACCTAGGCTGCATAGGACACATAGGCAAATAGGGGGGACAGTGGGGATTGTTGGAGGAGGAAGCCTGTGAGGAAGTGCTCAGACTCAGACCTGCTGCGTCCATCCCTCTCCCCACTGCTTGGGGCCTTCTGCACCTGAGCCTTGGCTCCCCTGTTCAGAACTTGCTCTCATTCTGGGAGTTGGAACCTACCGGAGGGAACAGGAATTTCAAGCAGGGTATCTGTTAAATAGGCGACAAAGCATCTTGGTAGGTGAGGTCCCCTAAGAGGGAGATTGCAGTGAAGTGCTCCCTATACTAGTTTGAGAGGAAGTGACCTCACAGGGTGCCTGGCTTCCCTCAGAAGCTGGTCTGCAGAGCCAAGGTGGTTTTCTGTTTGGGCCCTACAGAGGCTGTGAAGTAGATGGGGTCTCTCCTCTCAACTGGCCTCAGATCAGTGTTCTCTCTGGCTGAACTTGAATTGATGGAAGCTTCTGGGAAATGTAGTTTTCCCAAGTTTGGAGTATAGCTGCAGCCAGTGGAAGGCTGAGGAGCCCTCCTGCCCAGCTCCGCTTCTCTCCTTGTCTTGTAGGGCACACATCAAACCACAGACTCCTGCTCTCTTTACAAGCCTGCCCATGACTAAGACTGTTTGGTATGCATTGTGTCCCCCTAATTTGGGTGTGATATTGTCAGCTCTACCCACAAACCAATAGTGTGTTTCCAGATAAGGAAACGGGTTAGTGGTATAGTGGCTGCGTAGCTAGCTGCCTTCCAGATACTCATCACTGTGTCCTTTGCATATGGAAACTGGTACAAGGTGATTTACCTGGCCTGGCAGTTTCTCTTTAGCTGATTGTCATATCCCAGCCTAGTACACTTAAGTGCTGCTAGGAACCACTGCCAAAATTCCACTATAAAAAAAAGCACCCGAGATGCATGTTGCTGGATTAGGTATCACACTGAGGAAGCCAGTGCACACAGTATGACCCATTATAACCAAATGCCTTCTCCACTAAACTCTGTAACATTGGGAAGTGGCTGTTCTATTCTTCCAAGTGGTCTTAGACATGTATTCTCATACAGGATGCTCCAGTGCTCCATCTGTTTCCTTGACCTTGTCTGTGGGATGCTTATGCTGTTTGCTGGGGGATCTTTTGGTGAAGTCCAGACAGGTTCTGGGGTGAGGGAAGGGCACAGATGCTGAGGGTGTTCCACATGAAGCTGGAGTAGAATGAACACACAGGGCTGGGGGCTAGGACATACAGGGATTCTGTTGCAGCTTGCTGGAGGATCAGGTGAGTATTTGGGATAGCCTTTCTTTTTTTTTAAATTTTATTTATTTTTGTATGTGTATGAGTGTACTGTCTGCATGTAGGTTTGTGCACCCGTGTCGTGCAATGCCACAGAGGTCAGAAGAGGGTCTTGGATTCCCCTGGAACTGGAGTTAAAGATGGTTCTCAGCTGCCATGTGGGTGCTGGGGATTGAACCCAGGTCCTCTGCAAGAGCAGTTGGTGCTCTTAACCGCAAGGCTCTCTCTCCAGCCCCGGGATAGCCTTTCTTATTAACCCAGTTGTCTCTTAGCTTTATAGTTTGGTCCTGTGTGACCTGTACATCTCCAGAGATGTGAGGTATTGTTCTTGGCTTTGCTCACTGCTGGCCTCCCGGGGCATGCAGTAGCTTCTAGTCAGCAAAATTCAGTGTTGGTACCAGTGTGGGAGAATGAAGGGCTAGAGCCTCTTGGTTTGCCCCCATGCTGCCCCCTTGTGGTCACAGTAGAGCAGTGCTCAGTCCCAAGCCTCCTTAGGGAGCAGAGTCCTCCCTGCCCTAATAAGAAACTGAGGCACCTGCCTGGTGGCCAGCAGATTTTGTACAGTTGTTCTCCTTGTTCAGGTGGATTCTTCCCTCCTGGAGCTCCAGCCTCATTTTGGTATAGCATCATTTTCTTTGAGTTCAGAAGGGTGTTTTGCCTTTGGCTCTCTTGTTTTTCCTACGATGGGGAAGAAGGTTTCTTGAGCATATTGTGCGATGCACTAGCCCCTTTAAGGGGTGCCTTACAAAAGGGTTGGGGTTCAGGTAAATTTGCTGTAGCCACAACTGTATAGTATATAGAGATTTTTTTCTTGTGAGCAATGCAGGTGATGCTCCTAACTGGGTCTAGAGCTCCTTCATGTCAGTCCTCAGAGAGCAGCTTTTTAAACTGCACCTTAGCATTGTCAGTGCACTGTGTTTTACTGTCCGAATGTTGATATCAGATCAGACAAAGCTCTTACAGTTGGTGATTAAAGTGGGTCTATATTTCTAATTCAAAAGCATTCTCTTTTATACAGCTGATTTTTGCTTGAAGGCTAGATGATTCAGTTTGCTGATGTCACTGCATGGGAAACCTCTTTCTGGTTCTATTAAATGCCCCCTTTCCTCCTAACACACACTTAAATCTCTCATCTGATTTTGTAGTATTTGCAAGTTCTATGTAGAAGATGTGAATTCAGTTTGACCTCTTGAAGAAATTCAGCTGAAAAACTATAAAAACAACTTAAAAAGTTGCAAAAATGAAGAGTTTTCTTGAAATTTAGTACAGCTTCAATATCCCTTATCTTAATTTTTAAATGAGGAGTGTTTCAATGTTTGGATATTTTCAGACTTTTAAATCTTTCCTATTTTCAGACTTTTAAGTCTTTCCTTATATATAATGAGATACTTTGTTTTTTTTTTGTTTTGTTTTGTTTTGTTTTTTTTGGTCTTTTCGAGACAGGGTCTCCCTGTAGTCCCAGCTGTCCTGGAACTCACTGTGTAGACCAGGCTGGCCTTGAACTCACAAAGATCCGCCTGCCTCTGCCTCCCAAGTGCTAGGATTAAAGGCGTGCGCCACCACGCCCGGCTTATAATGAGAACATGGAGCCCAAGTCTGAACATGGAATTCATCCGTGTTTCATATCTGCCTCATTCACATAGCCTTACTGTAATTTTATCCAGTGACGTTCCCACTGTGGTATCATGGAGTTTCAGATTTCAGAACACTTAGGATTTTGAGCAGTAGGAATGCTCTTATACATCCGCATATTAAAATTTGTGGATTGTTCGGGAATGTGATTTCTAATCATATAAGGGTGCTTCATCACCTCCCCACCTCCGTGTTGCCGCAGGCATGTCCATGGATTTTACAGTGGCCTTGTGTTGACCCTGTTTGGCCAGATAGGTAACGAGTGCCAACAGTATAAGACAGACTTTATTGCTTTGACCCGTGGTGGTGCTTAATTTCTTCCTTTTTTGTTGTTAAATTCAAGCTTTCTTAAGTGTTGGCCATATTTGTAGGACTTATTTTCTCTATTTGATTTCATAATATCATGTGTCTTCTTTCGTACTGGGATTCATTGTCAAGTAAGGATTAGGGATAAACTCTTCGTTAGGGCCAGGCATGCCATATGCTTGTGCTGCCACCTTGTGGGTGTTAATGAAATAGAAGAATAAAACCAAAGGTCCCGGTGAGAATTTATGAATGATTAAAAAGCCTCCTCTGTTCACGATGTTGTTTTAGTATGTCGGTATGTCTAGAACTATTTTCGTATGGACATCTGGTGCAAGGGAATGATCCTTCCTTAAACAGATTCAAGTTTATTTAAATGAATGAAATTTAAAGAAAGTTGCTGGGCTGTTTCAGACCCCACAAAGGAACGTGCTTGCTGGAAAGGCTGTCAGGACTCAGCATCTTAAGTAAGAGGGAGACGGGGCAGTGTGCATGTCAGTGACTGTCGTTGATTTTCTTCCACTTTCTGAAGTGATTGTGTTACGTCTTTAAAGTGAGCACATTTCTGTGAACTTCAATTTGTAGACTTTAGACACTCCAACGCTGCAAGGCCTTTCATTCACTGCCAGACCTGGAGAATTGCTAGCTGTGGTCGGCCCCGTGGGAGCAGGCAAGGTAAGGTTTTTGTTTTGTTTTGTCTAGAATTTGGCTCAAGGGGATTCTTGATGTGGCCAGAGTATCCAGGATGGAATGACTGAGAAAGTGGAGGACTTCTTTGTGTCAGAGTGGACCCCTCGTGCTACAAAATGCAGGAGGCTGTCCAGCTTTAAGCAGTTGTTCATAAGAGTTACCCAAGTCGTGTACAGACTCATTAAGCTCAAGTGCTGTGCTTGGAGCAAAAGATTCCTTCTGTTCATGATGAGGTTTGGCTCCACAGGGTTCCTATAACTCAAAGTCTTCTCCAGTGCCCTGGCTGCCTCATTAGAGCATGGCTTTTCTGGAACAAGTACTTGGTCCAGTAAAGGATATCTGGATCCTCTGGATGCAGCACAGGTTTCATTCAGTATCGGATACGTGAAATGTATATCGTACTGGGCCGGCGTGTCACTGAGAACTTTTTTTTTAAAGCTTTTTTATTCTGAATCTCATGTAGCCCACACTGGCCTCGTACTCTACTAGCCAAGGATGACTTTGAATTCCTGACCCTCCTGTCTCTTCTTCCCAAGCTCTGAGACGACAGGCACACAAGTGCCCAGCAGTCGTTGCTCACTGCACGCAGGTGCATTGGCCAGTCGTGCTGTTTCCAGTGTCCAGGGCAGCTTCCGATGCCATACCATACCCCTTCCCACTGTGAATGAGAGAGAGGTGACACTTGTTGGGCCCCCAGGGCTGGGCAGCCTGCAGTACAGTGGTTTGTTCTGACTGTGCCTGTGTGTTTTGAATTGTGTTTCAGTCTTCGCTGTTGAGCGCAGTGCTAGGAGAGCTGTCCCCAACTAATGGGCTAGTTAGCGTGTGTGGGAGAATTGCCTATGTTTCCCAGCAGCCCTGGGTGTTTTCGGGAACAGTGAGGAGCAATATTTTATTTGGGAAGAAATATGAGAAAGAAAGATATGAAAAGGTGATAAAGGCCTGCGCTTTGAAGAAGGTGAGTGACGACGTCTGTGTTTCATATACCCAGTTTTTCAGTAATATGGTTGTTAGTTTAAATTACAGGGTTTTGGAAAGCTTATTTTGAGAGCCTTTAAGCTAATCTTTTGGGAACCTGACCATCTTTTACTTATTACTGTTTTAATACTGGTGTGATGACATTTACAGAATGTATTTTTAAGGTATGTGTTTGGTTTTATCAAGTTCTGTTCACTTAAAAAATATTTATTAGTTTTGCCGGGCGTGGTGGCGCACGCCTTTAATCCTAGCACTTGGGAGGCAGAGGCAAGTAGGTCTTTGTGAGTTCAAGGCCAGCCTGGTCTACAGAGTGAGTTCTAGGCCAGCTGGCACTACAGGGAGACCCTGTCTCAAAAAAACAAAAACAAAACAAAAACAAATTTATTAGTTTTATTTTATTTATTTTTTATTTTTTGGTCTTTTTGAGACAGGGTCTCCCTTTAGTCCCAGCTGGCCTGGAGCTTGCTATGTAGACCAGGCTGGCCTTGAACTCACAGAGATCCACCTGCCTCTGCCTCCCAAGTGCTGGGATTAAAGGCATGCACCGCCATTCCTGGCTAGTTTTATTTTATGTGTATGAATGTATTGCCTAGATGTATGGAAGTGTACTCCTGACATGCAGGGCCCATGGAGGTCAGAAGAGGGTGTCGGATCCCCTGGAACTGCACTTAAGGATGGTTGTTAGCTGCCTGGTGGGTGCTGGGAATCAAAACCAAGCCCTCTGTAAGAGCAGCCAGTGCTCTTAATCTCTGAGCCATCTCTCCAGCCCCCCTGTTCACTTTTAACCATTCTTATATCCTTTATGTGCTGGAGCTTAAACCTATAGTCTTTCTAAATCTAGGAAGCACCCCTCCAACCCCCATGAGCTGTATCCCTATTGGACAGTTACAGACTTTTGCAGAAGTTGGGGAGGTTGGTGTTCAAGGCCTCATGTGGCCATCAGCCAAGCTTAACCATAGTCAAGTGGTAGCCACTCTGATCATTGTGCCCCAACTTCAGAAGCCCCATACCCACTCCACAGTATTCTCAAGAGGATCCTGGGCCTTTTATAGTTCATTTATAAATTTTTCATTAATTATGTGTAAAAGAAGGCCTTTGGGGAAAAAATCACAACCTTATCACATCTAAGAAAATAATAAAATTGTTTCAGTGATCTGAGTGCTTGTTAGTTTGAATTGCCAACTTAAACCTACAGTCAGTCACCTGGGAAGAGTCTCTGTGAGGGGTTGTCTTCATTAACTTGGTCCGTAAGCAAGTCTGTCAGGATTGTCTTAATTATGTTAGTGGATGTGAGAAGACTTAGCCTGCTGTACACCGTGCCATTCCCTAGGCATGGGACCTGAACTGTAAAAGAAAGGAGCAATCTGGTCAAGCAAGCAAGCAAGCAGCCTTTGTGTAAACATCTCTCTGTTCTTTACAAGATGCAATGTGACTAGTTGTTTTAAATTCTTACTATTTCAACTTGCGATAGACTGTAACCTGGAATTGTGACCTCAAATAAACCCTTTCTCAACCCTTGAACTCACAAAGATCTACCTGCCTCTGCCTCCCAAGTGCTGGGATTAAAGGTGTGCACACCACACCTGGCAGGATATATTTTTTAATGTTTTATTTATTATTTTATTTGTGTGAGTGTATTGCCTGTATGTATGTATGTATGTATGTATGTATGTATGTGCATTCATGCTGTGCATTGCCCACAGAGGTCAGAGGAGGACATCAGATCCCCTGGAACTGGAGTTACAGATGGTTATTAGCTGCCCGGTGTGTGCTGGGATTCAAACCTGGGTCCTTTGTGCAAGAGCAACCAGTGCTCTTAACTGCTGAGCCATCTTTCCAGCCCTGTAGTCAGGATATTTTATCACAGTAACAGAAATGAAACTAGGACGTTGTGTATCGTTCTTTAGTTATCTCAGTAGGAAACCTCCAGGCCAGTTCTGAGTCAGATTTCAGGTAAACAGCAGTGCGCTTGCTGGTGGGTGGCCCAGAGTGCTTCCTCTCTACTTTGGTTTTGAGTTGTGTTTTCTTTTTTATTTTTTTGAAATAGGGGCTCACCCCATACTCGCCTCCAACCCCCTGTGTAGCTGAAGGGCCTGCCTGTGCTTCCCAGTGCTGGGATTACCGGCATACACCACTGCGCCCCATTTGTATGGTGCTTCACCCATGGGTGGCCTACACCCCACCAACTGAGCTATGTCCCTGTCCAACTTGTGGTTCATTTTTTAGAGAATGAAGTGTTCCAAAGTTTTCCTTTTTAATCCTACATCACTCCACCAGGAGGGGATCGTTCTCAGGACCGACTCTGAGGCTCATGGAAAACAGGAAGGCGAGCATTGCGATTTAAGTGAAACTGGTGGATAATTGAGGAGAACTGAACATACAAGACAGGACAAGAGGCAGACTCTGGCCGGCACAGTTGAGGCTTTGGACTATAAGAATTGGTGATTAATAGCACTAAATGGCTCACCACAAGTCTGTTTAGTGCAGCCTGGACGTCTCACTTGTTCTTTTATATTCTGTGGAAAAGGCCAGACAGATTTTTCAGAGGTGTGATATTGAAAGCTCTTTAGGCAACTCTGTGAGGAAAATATAATTTTAGTTGAACAATAGCTTAACTATCATAGATTGTATTGGTGAGTAACTTCTTAAGATGATGTGTACCAAAATACAATTTCTTATTGAATTGGATTCTGGGTTATTGTCAGTATGTTTTTATAAATGATATCAAGTCAATGATGGCAAACCAGATTTTTATTAAGACATTATATATATATTATAATATATATATATATATATATATATATATGAAAAGAAGGGGAAGCAAGTATATCGTGATCTTTTACCATTAATTGTGACTTCACTTGGTCATTCAGGGTCTGTTCAAATAAATTACCTAAATGCTTGTACATCAGGTTCAAACATATCTATTAATCCAAATTCCATTCCCCTTTGTGCCCTTTGTGTACCTTTTGCTTGAGGCTGTTGATAAGGCAGATCTATTTGAAAACAGACATGCAGCCTTCACTTCTTACCAATTGGGTTCCATCCTTGACACCCACACAGCCTCTGTATTCCTAGGGGGGCCTCAGCTCTACCTTCTTCCTCCCTGTTTCTGGACATCTGTGCAGGACAGCAAGAGTTGGGCTGAGGGCTGCTGCTTCAGACCAGTCACATGGACAGTGTCCTGGGCTTTGGTCACTGTGGGGCCTTTGCATGGCATAAAGACTCCAGAGGGAATGAGCTTCCCCTCAGGGTTAGGTTGTGTGTGACTTTGAGGATGGTGACTCTTGTGTGTTGTTTGTGAGCAGGGACTTCTGTCCTGTTCTGCCAAGTGGAATAAGTGTCCAGTTCTCGTTCCCACCCCTGCACATAGCTGAGTTGTGGGAGTAGACCTGAGCAGCAGTGTGACAGCCTGGCCGTGACGCCTGCTCACCATTACTGTGGATGCCGCATCACCTTATCTTGTGGTCCCGGTGTCTGCTGCAGAATGAAAGCACTGGATTAGAAGTTTCTGAGAAGTTTTGCTGTGGTTCTGAAATGGCATTTATGAGCCTGCTTAACAGGAGATCATCAGGATCTTTAAGAAACCAGAGAAGTAGTTAATGTGTTTTGAGATCCCCAGTACCTGTCCTCTCTTGACTCTGGACCTGTATGTTGACTACGGGTGAGGTAGAAAACCCTCCCCTGTTGGGGCAACACTGTTCTGGATAGCTCCGGGTATTTGCCCCAATTTCCTTTCTTGTTAAATGGGGCAAGGTCTGGATTGACTTTAGAGACAATGGATAATATATAAAAGACATGACAGTTATTGTCACTATTATAATTCTTCTACCTCAATCAGTAAATTGATGAATCAATAAGTAAAAGACAGCATTTAAATTTTTTATGTGTCAGTGTCCTTCTGTGTGTGCAGTACCCTTGGAGGCCAGAAGAGGGCCTTGGATTCCCTAGAACTGGATGGTTGTTAGCTGCTGTGTGGGTATTGAGAACTGAGCACAGGTCCCCTGTAAGAACAGCCAGTGTTCTTTATCACTGAGCCATCTTGCTCAGCCATAAAGGCTTTTCTTCATAGCTTCTTATTATCCCTTTCCATAAAAACACTGGAAGAAAAACTAGAAAAACAGAATTTCTCATATTAGATTTATTGATAGCAACCATATTTAGTATATGAGACCTAAATGAAATAAGTTTGTAAGTTCGTTGAGCTACAAACCTTTCTGAGATGAACAATAAGCAATAATGCACATTTAGCAGCCTCCATTCCTGTAGGCGATGACGTATTCAGGAAGAGGTCAGTGAGTTACAGAACAGTCTCAGACAGAACAGTCTCAGGAAATAGCCTAACAATGGAGTACTTTAGGGTACTGTTAAAATCCAAGGCCCTGGGGTCAGACAGCTCTGGGTTTGGGTCTCAGTTCCTCTTTACTGGGTGTGTTTTTGGCTGATTGTCTGAACCTTACATAAGCAGCTTCTCAAAAAAGGGCTAGGATTGACTTGCTGTGCTCTGTGCAACTACATGCATGTTATTTGGATAAGAAAACCAAACTTCAAATCGTGTATACGAGGTCCACATTACAAAGAAAGACACCACTGAGGCAGAGACCCTGTAAGCATGCTTCTCGTCCACCCCTCTGTGTGGTGGCTTGGCACTCACCTTAAAATGGCTCCTAGTCAGAAGAAAGAGATGATGGCCACCTCTGAGTTCAACGAAGAGACTATGAAATGTGACCAGTTTTCATAACAGGACAGTGGCTGCCTTTTCTTCAGTTTCACTAATGATAGCTTCCCCTTTCCTTGTAATAGTGTGCTGAATTTAGTGTGATTCATACTATGGGCGGGTTGTACTGTTGATTGGGTTAGAAAATAGGTCTGGGTCTGGAGAGATGGCCTAGCGGTTAAGAGCGCCGACCGCTCTTGAAAGGACCCGGGTTCGATCCCCAGCATCCACATGGCAGCCAAGAACCGTCTGAAACTCCAATTCCAGGAGAACTCCAGTTCCAGGGGAATCCGAGACCCTCTTCTGACCTCCGTGGCATTGCACGACACGGGTGCACAGACCTGCATGCAGACAGTACATTGATACACATACAGAAATAAATAAAATTTAAAAAGAAAATAGGTCTGTAGTCACCATATCAATTTAAAATTAATTTGTGTAGTTTTTTTTTTTTTTTTACTTTTTGAGACAGGGTCTCCCTATAGCCCCAGCTGGCCTGGTACTCATTCTGTAGACCAGGCTGGCCTTGAACTCAGAGATCTGCCTGCCTCTGCCTCTTGAGTGCTAGGATTAAAGGCATGCACCACCACACCTGGCTTAAAGATGATTCTTTTTTTTTTTTTGTCTTTTCGAGACAGGGTCTCCCTGTAGCCCCAGCTGTCCTGGAACTCACTCTGTAGACCAGGCTGGCCTTGAACTCACAAAGATACGCCTGCCTCTGCCTCCCAAGTGCTAGGATTAAAGGCATGCGCCACCACGCTCGGCTTTCTTAGCTGCCATGTGGGTGCTGGGGATCGAACCCTGGTCCTCTGCAAGAGCAGTTGGCACTCTTAACCACTGAGCCATCTCTCCAGCCCCTTCATGTAGTTTTCTCACCCACAGAGGTTGTTTATGCAGATATTTATTTTGATGCTCACTTACAGCATCCTGTGAGTTTAGTAAATCATGTTTCTCCAGGACATTTGTAAAAGAGGACTTAGGGAGGTCAGAGGACTTGCTTTTCACGGGGAGTCCAATATGCCAGGGGCTCTGGAGACAAGGGTTGATCTGTAAAGGGCTCTTGTCATAGGGTCTATGGCTGATGCAACAAATTCTCCCAAGCGATTTCCATGGCAGGCCATGGCAATGATAATTACAGGCAATTAATAAGTATTTTTTTTTTCTTTTTTGTCTCTGATAGCCACAGCCGGCTTGAACTCACTCTGTAGAATGGCCACTGTGTATATATATGTATATAATTATAGGGCAGGAGATGACATCGACAGAACAACTAAGTACTTTCTTTTCCTTGTTCTTGTCTTTCTCCATGCAGGACTTACAGCTTTTGGAGGAAGGAGATCTGACTGTGATAGGAGATCGTGGAGCCACATTGAGCGGAGGGCAGAAAGCACGCGTGAACCTGGCACGGTAAATGGCCTTTGTACAGCCACTCTGTATGTACCTTTATGAAGCTTTGGGTGGTGAGACATGAGGAGCCTGGTCACTGCATTAGTGTGAGGCACTGGTTTGAGTTATTCCATAGTCACTTCAAATGAACACCAAATGGATGAATGCCGTGATGATCCAGTGGGAGGCGCTCTTCCAGCCTGACCGTCCTTTGCTTTTCAGAGCTGTCTACCAAGATGCCGACATCTACCTCCTCGATGATCCGCTCAGTGCTGTTGATGCAGAAGTAGGCAAGCACCTGTTCCAGCTGTGAGTGTTGTGTCTTAAGTCGTCTCTGTATTTAGGAACCCATTCGGGTGGGCTCCGGGAAGGCTTTGTAATTCTAGATTCCCCTAGGGCCCCTTTAGGTCCCTCTTCCCCTCCCTTCCCCTAAAGATGATCCATTTGAGAGGCAAAAATAAAATCATATGAACACAAGGACAAGGTAGGAAAATATAGAAGGCGATGTCATTGTGGCGAAGTGCAGGGAGCCCATGTGTTAGAGAGTGTAAGAAACAGAAGGCAACCTTTTTAGGTCTTTCCTGTAGCTACTTAAAGTTCATAACCAGGAGGAAGATGATGTGCAGTTTGTAAATTGAAGGAAGGGACATAGCAGCTGGTACTGGGTGCATGTAAGTGTACCCATGTCATGCAGTGCCCACAGAGGTCAGAAGAGGATGTTGGATCCCCTGGAACTGGAGTTATGGACAGTTTTTAGCTGCCATGTTGGTGCTGGGAATTGAACCCAGGTCCTCTGCAAGAGCAGCCAGTGCTCTTAACCATGTCTCCAGCCCCCTAAATATTTTATTTTAAGTTTATGTGTATGTGTGTGTGAACATATGAGTGAATGCTGTGTGTGTGCTAGGAACCAAACTCTGGCCTTCTGTTAGAGTCTATAAGTGCTCTTATCTGTTGAGCCATCTCTCTAATCCCTCTCATTTTTTGTTGTTCTTTTTGAGACAGGGGCTCCCTGTAGCCCCAGCTGTACTGAAACTCACTATGTAGACCAGGCTGGCCTTAAACTCACAAAGATCTGCCCACCTCTGCCTCCTGAGTACTGGGATTAAAGGTGGGCACCACCACACCCAGCAACCCTCTCATAATTTTTTATTCTGTGTGAGCAGTGAGGTTTCAGAACCATTATAGGGCCTCCATAGAAAGGCCTTGTTGGTTTATGTTAATTAGTCTGTGAGTTTGGAAATAATTAGTAAAGCTTAGAATTTAAGAATGATTTGTTTCCTATCAGTACAGTTTCAAGAGCTCAGTGTAGCTTCATGGATTCTTGTAGAATTAACTGTGAGACTCACAGCTGTATTGGGTTAGCTTGTCTGTGAAGCTCAGCCCTAAGGATTTGATTTAATTTGTTTCTTTCACTTGAGTATTTTGTGTTTTGTTTTCTTTGGCACTTGTTTAGCTACTGAGCCAGTGAGGTGGAAGACTTTGGAGCCTTACTTGCATGTGCTGTAACAGTACAGACAGGCTGACATTTCCTTCGTATTCTAGAATGGCCTTCTTGAAAGCTTGTGAACTTGGTCTTGTTAAAACAGCATCCAGGCCAGGCCCCCAGTAAGCTTCTTGTCTGTTTCTTCTGGGTGACGGTAACAAGCCTGTTCTCTGGTACTACTGGAAGCCTTCTCTTGCACTGAAATGGTATTGTTGGGGCTGGAGAGATGGCCTAGCGGTTAAGAGTGCTGACCGCTCTTGCAGAGGACCCGGGTTCGATCCCCAGCACCCACATGGTGGCTGAGAACCGTCTATAACCCCAATTTCCAGGAGAACTCCAGTTCCAGGGGAATCCGAGACCCTCTTCTGACCTCCGTGGCATTGCACAACACAAACCTACATGCAGACAGTACAGTCATACACATAAAAAATAAATAAATTAAAAAAAAAGAAAGAAATGGGTATTGTGAAAGATGTCATTGCATGGCACCTTTCTCTTTGCCAAGGAGGGGACAGTAAACCAGGGAAGCAAAGGACCTACACTGGGAAGAAGAAGGGAGACAGTTTAGGTCTCATTCCTGCCCTTTTGGAGTTTGTGTCTGTGCGGAGTTTTCAAGAGAGACTCATGGGAAAACTTCAGCTTATCCAGCCTAGGTTTAAGGTGGTTTCCATGTAGGGTAGTCTGTGTTAATGTGGGGAAGCAGTGGCTGGCTACCAGCATGTGGCTGAAGTCCACCCGGAAGTTCTGTGTGCTGGTTTTGGCAGGAAGTGGCCTGGGGCTTTATGAGAGGTTGGGGACACTGAGAACAGAATTTCCTTCCCTCTGGTGAAAGGAACAGTAGACGTGGAGCTGTAGAGGTGGGGGACGAGCCAGGCCCTGGCAAAGAGCCACGAGCAGATGTGTTTCCCTGCGGCAGAAGACAGATTGCACAGCAGAGAAAGAGCTCAGAAAAGCTCGCTTGAAGGTCCTGTGCTTTTAGCTCTGGATGCCAAAGTGGAGCGCTGCAGAGTGTGTGGCCACACAGCAGAGCTTTGGTTTCTCTTGTGGAGGCTGGAAGTCAGTCATCGCTGTGTCTTATTGGATCAGGGAGACTTTTCATGGTTCCTCACACCTTCTTTCTTATATGGCTGTGCCCAGATTTCTTCTTCCTTTTTAAAAATTTTTATTTTATTTATTTACTTATTTATTTATCCCTTTAGCCTTTAGTCCCAGTTGTCCTGGAGACCAGGCTGTCTTTGAACTCTCAGAGATCCACCTGCTCTCTGCCTCCCCCCTTTAGCCTCCTCCCAAGTGCTTGGATTAAAAGTGTGCGCCACCACGCCCGGCTATCCTCCTCCTCCTCCTCCTCCTCCTCCTCCTCTTCCTCCTCACCCCCCCCTCTTTTTTTGTCTTTTAAGACCAGGCTGGCCTAGAACTCACAAAGATCCGCCTGTCTCTGCCTCCCAAGTGCTAGGATTAAAGGCGTGCGCCACCACGCCCGGCTAGATTTCTTCTTCTTAAACAGGTTGATTGAGGACATTCCTTCCCAGCCTCTCTTGAATTTTTTTCTCTTTAAGTTCTGCCTCCAGTCATCACGTGTTGGGGTTTGGCTTCAATGTACAAGTTTGGGGGAGTGGAGTTTGTTCACTATAGGCTCCTTAAATAGCAAAGAAAAGCTAGAGGTTCAAGCAGAATGAAAACAGCACATCTCCAGGCTCTGGATTCTGGGGCTGGAGCACAAAGACCCTCTGGGACTTGGCAGAGTCTGGAGGTTATGGGGAGAGAGTAAATGTTTTTATCAGCATGAGGATATGAAATGTACCTGGTATTGGGGTGATGAAAAATATTCTGGATGTAGATGGTAGTGGTGATTACAGAGCAATTCGAATGTATGTTATGTTTGTGAATTATACACATAAAGTCATTAAAGTGGTGAATTTTGTGTTATGTGTAGTTTGCCACAATAAAAATAAAAATGCATGTATAATAGCATTGCGTCTTTCAGAATGCAGAAACCCAGAGCATCTGGCACTTGGTTTTGACCCAGCTCTCTGATCTGACCTTCCTTTCCTGCTCCTGATTGGGACTTGATGGATTTTCCCCTAGGTAGAGACAGGCCTTTGCCACTTCGGTGACCCTTGAGTGAATCCACTCAAATCTGCTGTCACTCAGAGAATAGTTCTTGGTGGCACACTGTGGTGGAGTCTCTTGGGGGGAGAGAAGAAGGCATCCTCACTGCTGAGTGTCAGTGTGCATACCACAGTGGCTTCCACAAGTTTCTTGTGGAACACAAAGGTGTTTATAAAGTCTTCTCGCACCTTTAAGGTTTAATGACTTTGGATATACACTTGATAGAAGCAAGCTTGTTAAAATTGTTGTTTGCTAATCAGAACCACATTCTTTGGGGAAACTCGGAGCCGGGAGCACGAATGCAATTTAGGAAATCACTCAGCAGCAACTGAGAATGTTCTCAACGAGTTAGAAAATTGGATTGAACAATATGCTATGAAAGATGGCGGTTGTGTTGGAGCTTAGAAATGCGAAGTGTTTTGTATCAAAAGTGAATGAATTACTTCTGTTTGCCATTAACAGTTTAGTTTAATCATGAGTATATATCCAAGATTATTAGGGTTTGTGAGTGTTCTCTCAGAGGCAGAAGGCTGCGGCCCCAGATTGATGCCACTCTGGTCTGTTGCTGGTTGTGGATCTTGGGTTTTGAAAAGCTTCACAATCACAGGTCGCTCTCTCTTCCATAATCAGTTTTTCAGTGCTGTTGTAATTAGATGGCCCACACCGATGCCTACCTCACTTCCTTAATTGTTATGGGCTACTGTGACCTAGCCTAGGATGAAGCTGCCAGCCAGTTTGGTATCATAAGGACTTGCTGTCTGATTCATAGACACTACTCTTCTAGACGTGGTAGAAGCGGTATGGTATATCCATTGGGTTTCTCGTAAGGAATGACAATCCTGTTCATGATGGCAGATTCCCATCAAGAGCCTCCTAAAACTGTCACACTGGTGATTAGGCTTCAGTTATGTGGGAGGAACACAAGCCTTCAGTGTCCAGCAGTGGTTCGCTGTCCCTGCTTCAGTCCTTCATAGACAGACTCACCGGCAGGAGGCAGTTCAAATTTCTGAAAGGAATGCTTGTCGTAATCTGTCCCGTTCACTTGTCCAGGCGTTCTCTACGTAAAGCACTAGTCCAGCCATGCTGATGTGTGGAATCCTTTGAAGGAGGAATGCTCTTTTCTGCACCCCCTCCCCCCCTGTTTCAGTATTCCTTCTCAGAGCTGGGCCACCATGTACCAGGCAGAGAAGGGAGGACATAGACTCTGCCTGCCTCCCTGCCTCTCCCTCCTGTTCCTTCGGGTAATGGCATCTGCTGAGATACTCATACCCCATGGCCCATAGTACTCAATGGATGGTTCTAGATCACCTTCATGTCCCTGCACACTGCTGTACCAATGTGTGACTTCCCTGTAGAGAGACTCTCTATTCCTACTCCTTCTAACATAGAAACTTTCACTTTGCTTTTCCTTATTGCTCATATCATGACCCATAGTAACATTTTTTACATTTAATCAGTGTGTCTCCGCCACACGATGCAGGGTGCTGGTGTGCTGGTTTGCTTGGCCAGTGTGTATATTCTCAGCAAATAGAACAGCGTCTGGCACTGTGCTACAGCTATGTGTATCAACCCAGTGAATCCGAGTGCTGACCCATCTTCTTAGCTTTGCCCCTGCCATCTCCACCCTGATGTCATGGACTTACAGGGTGTGGCCAGCTCTTCGTGGTTCTTGTTTGCGATCAGAATATAATGGCTCGTTTCTGAACCAGCCAATATTTGTATGGCGTGTGCAGGTCTAGTGGCATGCAAGTATTTAGTCCTAGGACTTGGGAGGGATTAATTACAATGTTATTGTAATTATGTACATTATCTTATCTGTGATCTAAGTTAGGAAGAAAGTATTCTAAACCTTCGACACAGGTCTTCTCGGGCTTAATGTCCGTAGGATTGGATTATTAACATTTTCCTTGAAATATTATAGAAAAGAATGAATGGCAGTAACTCTGAAAGGAGGAGGGACAACCCAGTTAAAAGCTTGAGTGTTCTGTCCTTGGAATGGTTAGAGATTTGGGCGAGAAATAAACTACATTAACATATGCCAAAAGGGAAAAATTAATCCTCTGTTTGAATGCAGGAAGCAATAGTTTCTATATGTAGAGTGTAGAGTCTTGGTTCTAATTGTAGGCCCAATTACAAAAAGCACCTTTACTTTATTAAGTTATGTTAGTCCCACATTGGAAGTGAGTGGGCAGTGGTTAGGGAAAGAGCAGAGGGTGGAGCTGATGTTTAGCCATCGTCACCTACATTCTAGGCAGTTTTCCCAGATTTGGGCTTATTCGTCAGATAAGTAGCCTCATTTTTAAGATTAAGAACCTGAGGTTCCAGAAGGGTTAGTATCTGCCACAGTGTCATCAGGCCAGTAAGCCTAGAACAGGGCTTTGAAGAGTTCAGATCCCGTGTTTCTCCGGGAATCTCCATCTGACCTCCTCAGCCTGTCAGGTTATGGCCTACATTTCCTGCCAGCTGCCCTGTGCCAGGACCTGTGAGCCCAGAGTAGCGGCAGGAGCTCTAGCTGTGCCGTTCAGCCTGGTTCTGCTTACTCACCCAAAGATGTGCTAAGACTGAGCCCTCCCAGGTCGGCTTGGAGAATGCGGGAGCACTTTGAAGCATGCACCAACACCTCAAAAGTTGTGTGGTGACATCATTGTGTTCTTTCCTTTTCATAGTTGGATGATTTTAGTCCAATTGTGAATGGGACTAGGATTATTGTAGAGACTGATTGTGACTTCCTTAATTATTTTTCTGTCTACTGTTATTTAGGAAGAAGAGTAAGGAAAGCACACTTTAGTAAAGGTTGCTGAGACTCTAAGATTAATTAATTAACCAATTAGTTAATTAATTAGTCAGTTAATTTGGAGACAGAGTCCCATGAAGCTCAGGCTGGCTGGTCTTAAACTTGTTATGTAGCTGAGGATGTCATGGAACTTACACCTTCTGCCTCTATCTCCCCAGTGCTGAGATTAGAGGCACGTACCTCCACTGGTTTATATGGTACTGGGGTTCAAACCCAGCCTTTGCACATGCTATGTATATACTCTATCACCTGAGTTATATCTCTAGCCCCTAAGAGATATGTAATTCATAATCACCTAGGAAACAATCAAAGAACAGTATCCGTATTTTTATATGACATCAGTCTGTTTCTTTCCCATCCCTACATGACAGATATTTAGAAATTTAGTTGTCAGGATTGGAATATCACTGTTGTTCAATTGATTTTTAATTATGTATGGGTATGTGCACATGAGTGTAGGTGCCTGTAGAGTCCAGAATACTGTGTTGGATCCCTTGAAGCTAGAGTTAACAGGTGGTTGTGATCGACCACCTGTTAGTGTGGGTGCTGGGAACTGAACTTGGGTCCTCTGCAAGAGCAGAATGCACTCTTAACTAACTGATGAGTCATGTCTCCAACCTGTATTTAATTTGTATTTATATCTGTTTTAAAAATATGTATCTTTGTTGTGTTGGCTTTGTCTTATTACGGCTTGAACTCCTGTTTTGCAGTTTGGAGAATGTCCACATGCACTAATGTGTCTTCTCCTCTGGTGCCTTATACATTTATAGGTGTATTTGTCAAACCTTGCATGAGAAGATCACAATTTTAGTGACTCATCAGTTGCAGTACCTAAAAGCTGCAAGCCATATCCTGATATTGAAAGACGTAAGTGATTAGTTTTTTTCTTTCTTTCTTTCTTTTCTTTTTTTTTGGGGGGGGGGTCTTTTCAAGACAGGATCTCCCTGTAGCCCCAGCTGTCCTGGAACTCACTCTGTAGACCAGGCTGGCCTTGAACTCAAAGATCCGCCTGCCTCTGCCTCCCCAGTGCTAAGATTAAAGGCGTGCACCACCACGCCCAGCATGATTAATTTTTTTTAAAGCAGAGGTTATTAAGAAGTTTTTATTAAGGTTATTCAGGAGATTAAGAGATTTTAGCATAGATTTTAAGCACGAGGGGTAAGAGAAAGAAAGGAACTTGAGAAGAAAGTGAGACATGTTTAAAATGTGGATATGGGCCTTTCAAAAGAAACTGTGGATGTGAGGGACTTCTAGATGTCCACTGAACTTCCTGGAAAGAACTCAGGTATGTTGGAAGTAAGAGTCTCCCAGCAGGTTACCCTCTGTGGAATTCCTGGGAACTTCTCTCCCCAATTTCATGTCTCTTCTCTAGAACTGAGATTCACATTTTTGAGGCTAAATGAGAAGGACTTTTAGAAATTCACTATGAGGGGATACAGCTCAGCCGATGGGAGTGCTTGCCTGGCGTGCACACGATCTGGGGTTTCATCTCAGTGCTGTAGAAACTGAGCGTGGGGTCTTTTGACCCATGTACAACACGGGCACATTTACATGCATGAAGGCTATACACTCATACACATCAAAAAATAAATAAAATACTGAAATACATAACAGAGAGGAAGTAGGACCTCAAAAGCAGTCCCCCATATGGGGACTAATGGCATTCATAATATCCAACCTTCTGCATATGAAATTACTTTTATTGTGGTATTTTTGGGGGTTTTTTTTGTTTTGTTTTGTTTTTGGTCTTTTTGAGAGACAGGGTCTCCCTGTATGTAGCCCCAGCTGGCTTGGAGCTTGCTATGTAGACCAGGCTGGACTTGAACTAATGTTCATTTGTCATTTCCATTTATTTATTTATTTATTTATTTATTTATTTATTTATTTATCTTTACTTTATTTTTATTTTATTTATTTATTTATTTATTTATTTATTTATTTGTATGAATGTATTGTCTGCATGTAGATTTGTGCACCCGTGTCATGCAATGCTGCGGAGGTCATTTCCATCTTTTAACCAAGAGATTGCAGAAGCATCCTATGGTTTGGATATGGTTTAATTATTTGTGTTCCTCCAAGGTCCATTGGGATGAGAGGCTTAGTCCCCGAGGTGGCATTATTGGGAGGTTCTGGAACCTTTGCAAGGCGGGGTCTGGTGGGAGGCCAAGACAGGCGACTGGAGCATAGTGAGACTGCAACTTCCTAACATTTTCAGCCATCAGCTCATAGTACTTTAGCTTTACAAAGGTGGGGGTGTGCTCCCGCAGGGACTGTGGGACCTCAGTCTCTCTGACATCATGTTTTGTGATGTACGCTCTTCCTGTCCATGTGCTTCTCTGATTTCAGCTGGACACATGTCCTCCCAGCAGAGCCCATGTGGGTGCTATCCCATGTGGGTGCTATGTCCTTGAATTCTTCTTATACATTGACCTTTCTTTGGTATTTCACATTGGTAACAAGGATCAGCATTATAGATGGGGAGTATGAAACATTTGGAGGTACTAAGGAGATGATTTTCTATGTATGAAGAATTTGACTCACACCCTGCTGTATCACAATTCTTTTCTATCCCCCAGCACTGAGGATTTGGCAGAAAGCAGGATGTCACTTAGGTGTCAGGTTGAATTGTTCCAGGTTTCTCAACCAGGATTCCAGACTTAAGGGGGATCATAATTTATGACCAGTTGAGTTTTATTCACATAGATTAGGGTTATCACATGCAAATGTATTCCTCTTAAATTCTTTGTTTTATTTTAGGGTGAAATGGTACAGAAGGGAACATATACTGAGTTTCTAAAATCTGGAGTCGATTTTGGTTCCCTTTTAAAGAAGGAAAATGAAGATGTGGAACAGTCTCCAGTTCCGGGAACTCCTACACTGAGGAATCGTACCTTCTCCGAGTCCTCGGTGTGGTCCCAGCAGTCATCCAGACCCTCTTTGAAAGACAGTGCTCCAGAGGGTCAGGATGTGAGTTCTTCATATGTTCGGGGTCTTGTTGGTTCTAATGGGCCTCATGACTCTGGGAACTACTCTGTTTGTGGCAATTTCATTTGCTCCTAACTTGGGTCTATGATTCTAAGGCCTTATGCAATGTCATTGGTAGAATTAAAACAGACTAAAGGGGAACCAGCCTGACCGGGGCTCATCCTTTGGTGTGGCCTGGGGATTTCATGGAGAGCCACAATGGCTGTGGTACTAGAAGTTCCAGAGATCTGTGTGACTCATGTGAATATCTGAAGTCCGTAATTTATCATAGGTAAATCCTACTTGCTCAAGGGTCCTAGGCTTCGCTTTTGCATCCAGAGACTGAACGTGAAGAACACTTTAGACTGAATCCCGGTGTCATCACAGTAAATCAGCTACTTTTCCTGTTTGTTAGGATATAGCTGATAAGATTCATCTGCCCTATATCTAAATATTCTTTGTTTGGCAAATACAAAGACCTTATGATTTCTGTACATTACAGATGATTTAGTTAGTTCCTCTCTTCTTTATTCTTACACCCTGAGAGCCACATCTCACTCATCACTGAATACCCAGTAACCAGTAAGCATAAAGACAAGCACATCCTCATCTCATGTGAATCTGTGATGTGTTGAAAGTCCCTAGGCAGATATACACTTAAGCTCCCTTAAAAACAGTCATCTATTCATATTAGCATGGCAGAAGATTGGTTCTTGAACCACTGGGGATACTAAAGTCTGAAGAAGTTCAAGTTGCCTATGTAAAAATGGCATAATATTTACAAATATCCTTTGTATATCTTCATATAAACTTTAAGCCATCTCTAGATTACATACAATTCCCAATACAATGCAAATGTTATGTAAATAGTTGTTATGCTATATTATAAGAATGGTTGGGGGCTGGAGAGATAGTCTAGCGGTTAAGAGCACCGACTGCTCTTGTAGAGGACCCAGGTTCAATCCCCAGCACCCACATGGCGGCTGAGAACCGTCTGTAACTCCAATTCTATCCAGTTCCAGGGGAATCCGATACCCTCTTCTGACCTCCATGGCATTGCACGACACGGGTGCACAAACCTACATGCAGACAGTATATTCATACACGAACAAAAAATAAAATTAAAAAAAAATTAAAAGAATGGCAAGAGACATGACCATACACATTCAGTAGCAATGGAATTTTTCCCCTTTGAATACTTCTGATCTGTGATTGTGGATGTAGCGCTCTGACTATATAGACAGGTATCCTTGCTACCCAAACCCTCACTTTTCAGATCTATGAGTCTGGATGGTTCTGATACAAAAAGATGGTATCCCTTCCTCTCACCAAAGGTTTGAACTCAGTAGCTGCATTTGGCTAACAGTTTGAGCTGCTACTGTCTTTTTTTTTTTTTTTTTTTTTTTTAATTTTATTTATGTGTATAATGTAACGTCGTCATGAAGGTCTGTGCACCCGTGTCGTGCAGTGCCGCAGAGGTCAGAAGAGGGCGTCAGATTCCCCTGGAACTGGAGTTCTCCTGGAATTGGAGTTACAGACGGTTCTCAGCCGCCATGTGGGTGCTGGGGATCGAACCCGGGTCCTCTGCAAGAGCAGTCGGTGCTCTTAACCGCTAGGCCATCTCTCCAGACCCTGCTACTGTCTTTTATTTGGGTGTTATTCCTGGTGTGTTTAGTGCTGGGGATTGACTCAGGGCCTTGCATGTGCTAAGCTTGTGCTCTGGCAGCACCGTGGGGTGTTGTTTCCATTGTTGAGTGACACTTGAGTTCCACATCATTTTGCTATTATTTTGAATTTAGGTGATGAGCACATGCTGGAAATCGTGTGCTAGCGTTAAAGCACAACTACACACGCTGGAGAAGTGCTGCTTTGTTGTTTCTAGTAGACGTGTAGAGGAGGCCCAGGGTGGGTGCTTTGATGGATTGGCTACAGTGGAGATTTACCATTTTGGACTCCCACCAGATGTGAATCACATGCCTAATTTCCCCGAGCTTTGCCAGCAGGGTGCATTGACACTTTTGGAACCTTTTATGTGTGCTATTTCTTGATTTACCACCTTTCTTACTTCACAGACAGAGAATATACAGGTAACTCAATCAGAGGAGAGCCGTTCTGAAGGAAAAGTTGGTTTGAAGGCCTACAAGAGCTACTTCACAGCTGGTGCATCCTGGTTTACTGTCATTTTCCTTACTCTGCTGAACATTGCTGCTCAGGTACACAGTGCCAGCTGAGCCCTCAGAGTGTTATTAGACACCTGCGTTTATGCCATGAGAGGTGCATTGTGCAGTTCAGTAGGGATTTACATTCAGATGTGTGGGAAGAACATGAGTAATGGTGGCCAGGGTTGCATGTATGTTACAAAAGTACTATAGAAAAGGGCGGGGGGGTCTTCAGCACCTTCACCTTGACCTCTTACCTGCGAAGTTGGGTTGTCATCCATGGAATCTTGCCTGTCCTCTGGAAGCTTCCTGCAGCACACAGCTTAGTGACTGACTTTCCATTGGGGAGGTCTTGCCAATGCTGTTTTCTTTCCTCTCGTCCAGGTTTTCTACGTCCTTCAGGACTGGTGGCTTTCTTACTGGTGAGTTTTTCTGATCTGACCAGATTTCTCTCTAGTGCATAGGTCACCTCACTTTTCCAAAGGTTTCAGGGAGAGGTGGAATGTGTTGAGCCTTCTCTTCTTTTCTTTTGTCTTCTTGAGATGGGGTCTCCCTTAGTCCCAGGGTGTTGGAGCTTCCTATCTAGACCAGGCTGGCCTTAAACTCACAGAGATCTGCCTGCCTCTGCCTTCTGAGTGCTGGGATTAAAGGCATGCGCCACCACACCCAGCTGAGCCTTCTTTTCTTATCCTCACTTTTTCACCTGAAGAAACATTAAAGTTCTTACAGGCTGAGAGTAACCCACAGTGGTCTCTGCCCATATCTGGTCCTTAGCTATATTCTGAGAACTGAAAAATCACAATTCAAATAGAAATTTTATATTACAGATTTACCAAGAACTGTGTGAGCTAAGAATCATTTTCAAGCATAAAATATTTCTGCCAAATTGAGGTTCTTTTTTTTTTCTTGTATTTACTTAAATTGTATCTATATCTTAATCATTTTTTCCTTATTCCTTCCATAGGGCAAACAAGCAAAGTGCTCTGAATGTCACCTTAAATGGGGAAGGAAATGTAACTGAGACGCTAGATCTTAACTGGTACCTAGGAATGTATGCAGGTAAAGTGTAGTCATTTGGTCCATTATATGAGGTGCTCACATTGAGCCTGTGTGATTAACTAGGAGTTATTCAGTAACGTCTTAACAGATTAGGGACCTGAGTTGAATTTACTCTTGTGAATTAATTAGAATAATTATTTTTTTTAAATCTACTAGAAAAAAGAGGTTGAATGAAGACTCTTTCTTAATTTGCTCTGTACTGGATTTTGGAAGTTAAACTAGGTTTTCTGAGCATTCAGAAAACCAACCACTGGAAATATGTGGCTATTGTCTCTTCTAATAGGTTGCTTTAGCTAAATCTTATATCATTATATGGATGGGCAAGGGGATTAGAAACGGATCCCCACCCTGTGGTTCGGATTGTTCCAATTCTGTCTGGATAAACCCAGGCTTTGATTGAACTTGGATGAAATCCTCTGGCAGCAAGGCTCCCCAAATAAAAGCATTATTCCCACACAGGTGTGCAAAGCTCCTTACACCACACTGCTCATCTCTCGGGCTTCACTAATTACTGAAGAGGGAAGCTAAGCAGGGGAAACCCAGCGTCTGGGAATTAGGACTCCTTCTCTTTTCTTACCTCCAGATCACAATGTTATCTCGTTTCCAACTGTGTGATGTATTTAACATTTGGTTTGCCAAACTATTAATACTGTGCTCTCTGTTTCACAAGAGTGACTGGAATATATGTAGAATTATATAGTTTTAGAAGGAAATCCTCATCTAGAATTTTAAGAATTCTCCTAGGAAACACTTATGCAAGCTTCCCTCAGAGTGACTTGTTTTTGTAAGAAACCACTCCCTGAGATTTGGTACTTATTTTGTTGATTTCTTGCTAAGAAACCTAAATTGAAGCTGGTTACCATCCCAGTTGGTGAACTCTACAAGACCAAAAGGAAAAGGGGAACTAGGTCCATTATATATTCAAGAAGAATGGGAGGCTGAGGAGAATGCCTGTTCATGGAGTTTGAGAATTTAATAAACTTTTAGAGGTTAAATAATAATATTGTGTTGTTAGAAAGCAGAATGTTGATCACATATGTTCTTCCATTCTGTGTTGCAGCGTGAGCGCGTAGCTGATAGATATTAGGAAAGCTCAGGCAGGGGTTGTATGTCAGTGGTAGAATACTTGCCTTGCATGTACTAAAATATCCCCAGCGACACAAATCCATCCCCCACCACTCCCATGAAAACACTAGGAAATCTCTGTGGATATAATATATAGTTCAAATTATGCTCACTTAAAAAGTCTTGGTATTTACTGTGAAACACAGAGTGGGTGATTACTTGCTTATTTATGTTAATTGTTGTATGTTAAAACATCATTTATACTTTTTGCAATTTAAAAGTTTTTCCATGTGCAATTTAATATGATGTTTTCACATTCTTTAAAGCTCCTTGGGCATTTACTACAAGGAAAAGGTAAATTATTTCTCCTGTTCCCTGTTAATATCACATGTTGGTATAAAAACACACCACGATGTTAGATTATAGGGCTCGTTATAAATAATAAGACTTGCAGTGTGGAGAAGGGAAGGGAAGCTTTTTATGATCATCCTTCTTCTGAGTTTTCTAGAACTTGTAGTTGAGTTAGGAAAACTTGGAATTTCTCCCTTATTTGTCCTCCTACCTCCACACATTTTTCATTCAATGAAAAAAAAAAAACAAGTATTGTAATTCCTATTATTGTATCTTCCAAGTACGTAATACTTATTTAGAATCTAGATGCTTTACAGAGTAAAAGAAGTAATATCTTTATAACCTCCTGACCCAATTTAGCATTATTGTAGAAAATGCAGCATTTTCTCTGAGCAATTTTTCTTTATTTCAGGTTTAACCGCAGCTACCATGCTTTTTGGCATAGCAAGATCTCTTTTGGTGTTCTATGTCTTGGTGAATGCTTCCCAAGCTTTGCACAACAAAATGTTTGAGTCAATCCTGAGAGCCCCAGTGTTGTTCTTTGATAGAAATCCAATAGGTAAGTCAGACACCAAGTTTCCCACTAAATGCATCTTGAGGATCTGATGGCATTTCAGTCTCCGAAATGGGAGCCGATGCTGGGAGAAAATCACTCTGCGGGTTGATGTATTCATTCTCTGCTGAGAGCCTCCCGATACTTTTCTCCTATGCGAGGAAATCTAAATATCAGGAGCAGGGAGTTATCTCTGTGTGTATGTGTGTGTAACAGTACAGGAACATTCACTTTGCAGAAACTTTGGTAATGAGTTGTCCTGTGCCTCACAGAGGAGCCTGCGTTCCATGGCGGTGCGCTCAGTGTGGTCTCCTCGGTGCTAAGTCACCCACCCTCTGTGGCTTCATGGCATCGGCCTGCACCACCTTTGGAAAGTTTCCTTAGGAGGAGCCCTCTCTGTGCAGGAGGTGGGCTGTATATTTGCTTCTTTCCTTGGCACGACCATCCATTTCTAGAACCATGACCTCTTGAGCCATGAGGTGGCCAGGAGGCAGCCTGGTAGCCACTGCTGTCCACCATACAGCTGCTGGACCAAGGCCAAAGCATGTAGATATTAGAAGGTGGGCAATTTTCAGAGCAGGATATTTTGGTTAAGAATATGGATTCGGATCAGAGACCTGGGTTCTGTCCTGGCACGAGTCACTAGTGGGAGTAGGTGTTGATACTTATGTGCCCCTCACTTAGTTTCTCCATGCCTTGGCATTCTTATATGTGAAATGGGGATACTATCCACACCTGTCTTATTGAAGTACTGTGTGATTTAAGCAAGTGACTACATTGCTTGAGTAGTGTCCAGCCATCCCAATGGTACTCGTGAACATTAGCCACAGGGACAGTGGCTCTGAACTTCCTGTGAGATTTATACGATTGTTGTGAGGACTAAATAAGACTGCTGTGGAAAGCCTAATATACAGATGAATTCCACAGACATTGTCTAGTCTGGGCACTGGGTAGAGTACAAAGAAGAATGAACCACAGGTGCCACATGGAGTCTGGCTACAGCTGCAGTTAGAAGGTGACTGGGGGACTCGCACCACAAGGGCTGTAGAGCTGCTAGGCTCTGCCAGTTAAACTTTACATTTGGAGCATCCAGCAGACTGTGTTCTCTTATGCATCTTGGAATGTGCCTGACTCTCACTAACTGGACTCTTCATGTTCAAGACCCAATTTACCAATTTATTCAGGGATTTATGGCCTGATCTAAATCTTGGGTCACTAATAGAAAGTCAGGAAAGTTTGTCTTCCTGTTCCTCCTGTGTCTGTTAGCAGGACTTTCTCCCCTAAGTTAAATAGGGCCCCAGTAAACACCCCAGTGATAGGGATTGTTTGTCCCAAATGTAAACACGAATCATTTATCCTTTTTTGGTCTTTTATTGAGACAGGGTCTCCCTGTAGCCCTAGCTGGCTTGGAACTCACCATGTAGACCAGGTTGGCCTCAGTCTCACGGAGATCTGCTTGTCTCTGCTTTCCAAGTGCTAGAATTAAAGGCGTGCCCATCCATGCCTGGCTTATTATTTACCTTTTTAGTGGTATATTTAAAACAAATTAATTTAAAATTTAGATTTAACTTCTCATTTGACCAGAACTATTGCATATTTTATCATACTGTGGTGAAGGAATCATCAAAGCTATGAATTTATGCCCCAGAGTTTGCACCCTTAATTAGTTATGCACTCTAATGGTTATAGAATATGTACATGCATAATGTTCCATAAGTATGTGGCAGCTATGAAGTATCCATATCATGTCATACCTCCCTAGTTCCATGTTCTCTTAAATCTGAATGAGTTTTTCAGTTAGCTCTCCAGAGCCCTTGGGAGTTGGTAATAGTTTCCTGTGAGCTCACTATCCACCTTTTACTTAAGTAAGGGGGCTAGAAGGATTTTTACCAGCATAGAGTGTCCTGTAAGCTAGGCGTGAGATGGGGATTGCTGTAGAAACTGGAGGTGGGCTCCAGTCCCCGCACCACCACCTCTATCTCGGACCTGAGATCTGGCTCAAGTTCCCTCTATCTCTTCTCTGGTTCCTATCTGGGTCAGAATATTCTCAGAGATGATAACCTGGAATGTAAAGGTATCTTATTCATCAGTTATGGGTTTAGCTTGCTCTCCAACCCAGGAGTGATGTCTCCTGACCCTCTTCTTCCACAACCTCCCCCTGGTACTGAAGACCTTTGTACTTGTCTAGAGACCTCAGCCTTCCATGGAGGTCACTTGGTATGCTGCCTGCAGTGCCTTCACCCCAAATCCACTTAATGGAATTTAAAGAGGAAAGCCAGGCACAGGCGACGTTTCAGCAGCTGAACTTCACCATTTCAGGAGGCCAATGACCAAGTTCACACTTCTCTAAGTTTTAAGGCCTAAAGTTACTCTCCTGTTCAAACCATGTATGAGTGTGTGAAGTTTGTACAACGTGATTATATAACATGACCCCTTACTGTTTACTCATATTTCATAACCAGGTGAATCTTAGCTCATAATTAGGATATTACCGCAGATTGCCGAGAACTGGCTTCCTGTTTGTTTTCTTTTCTCTTTCCTTTCTCTTCTCACACCTGTCTTCCGTCTTCTTTTCTTTCCATGTAGTTTGGTGATGGTATTTGCTACAACTGTTCCAGAGTTTCAGCCATGCCCACAGGTTCTCTAAGTTGTGTTGAGCAGTGCATTTTTAGTCATCTTCCGAGTCTCTCTTCACTTCCCCTCGTCACTTCCATCTTAGCACTTCGGTTCATGCAGATCTTAATAAATGGGTCACACAAATCCTGGGTCATCAGTGGGCCAGTTAGAAGTTAGCCACGGGTTTCTCTGTGATCATAACCCAGGTTCTCTTTGCCAGGAGCCAGTCTACTTTGGGCATTGGGCACAAGAGGGCGGTATGAGCTGCAGAATTCCAAGGATTGAGCCACAGTGTGCTCACAGAGCGAAGCCTGGGTTTGATTTTATAACTTTCTTGGAAATTCCACTTTTCTAGTTTGGGGTCTTTTTACCTTGACAGAGTTGATAGAAAAGGTTCAAAGCATTTTGCCATTTTTATGACTGAAACATTAAACTCCTTTAAAGAAATATTCACATACTGCTTGAGAATGCCTAGCGTTTCAAGGAAGGTGTTTTAGATTCCCACTCACTGCCTTCTGGAACTAGATTTCAGAATAGGCAGACACTGTCCTCTTGGCTGGATGTATTTTTTTTTTAATTTATTTATTTATGTGTAGGAATGTACTGTCTGCATGCAAGTCTGTGCACCCGTGTCGTGCAATGCCACGGAGGTCAGAAGAGGGTCTCGGATTCCCCTGGAATTGGAGTTCTCCTGGAATTGGAGTTTCAGACGGTTCTCAGCCGCCATGTGGGTGCTGGGGATCGAACCCGGGTCCTCTGTAAGAGCAGTCGGCGCTCTTAACCGCTAGGCCATCTCTCCAGCCCCTGGATGTATTTTTAATTACCTAAAAGGTCTGTTCTGGATACTTCTGTAAATTGCTTCCTCTTTCCTTTGGAAGGATGGATTCAAGCAGAAAAATGCCCACTGCTTGTCAAGTTTTCTTCCACAGCATCTGAATCTGCAGACTTTTATTCCATGGAGTCACCCCAACTTCCCCTTTCACTTTAGGGACTCGAAGAGTGGCTAGCTGTCCTGTCCTTTCCTGCCCAATTATGGTCACATAACACATGGCTGACTGTATTAACCCTTAGTGGGCGGCTTCACATAAATATTCATTTACTTTAAATGTTTTCAATTTGGCTTAAAGAAATGGAGCCACTGGTATCAGCCGACGTGTTTGTTTATTCTCTCTGGGGTACGAAGTTAATGATGGTTGATGGCCACTATGTTTATTTACAGGACAGATTTTCTGAAATGGTGTGTTTGAGTGCATCTATGCATCCTACAATGTAAAAAAAGTATCAGTTTTGGTCACTTTTTTCTACATTAGGTTACATGACAATTAAAACATTAGAAAAACGGAAAAAGAAGCACACTGACTTCTTTTGACTTTTGTTTTGTTTTGTTTTTATTCTTTTGATAGAAGATCCTGTGGCCCCTGAGATAGAATAGAGAGAGAGAATATGTGATACCAGTAGCCCTAGATTTTTAAGACGGATGTTCCCATATCCTTCCTCATGAAAAAAATCTAGAGACTGTGTAATGACTAAGATTATCAGCTTGGTTGGGTGGGAAATGGGCCTGTAGATGATTCACAAATGTAGAATAGCCTGAATTAGGCTGCACACTGAAGAGGGGCTGGCAGGAGGGATGTCAGTCGCTTGAACTATTGTTCTCTTTCTCTAGTCTGGAAAGGGAGTCCTCAGAATCCGGGGTAAGTTGCTAAATGCCTTGTGGAGAAGTGAAAAGAGAATTGAAAGCAACATAGGGAGCTTTTTGTACTGTCCAAAAGACTGTCTTGGTGTAGTATTTATAAAATCAATTGTCAACATACCTTGCTGTGCCAGAAAAGAAAAAGAAAAAAGTCGTCAATAGAGAAGAAACCTAATTGCAGGATACCTGTCTGTTTATTCAGTTCAAATGACCACTGGAGTTAGTGCTAAATGCATATTTTAACAAGTATAATATTTCAGCACTGTCAAAATTACCCTGACAATAATAGGCCTGTTAAATTATAGCTCTATAAGTTTGGAGGTAAATGGCTCTGCTTAGCGCACATTAATCTATGCCTGTTCACACAAGTGCTTCTCCTGAGCAGGTAGCGTGTTTAAACAAGAAATACTGGTCTTAAAACCTCTGATTTATGGTAGGTGTTGTTTTGACACAGCATCATTCAGGCGATTTAGAAGGCAAGGCTTCGTGTTAAAATATCTCACCGGCGTCCTCATTCGTCACCGACATAAATATTCAGCAATGGTGCTGGAAAATTGGTAATCTGCCCATTCATGCCAGATCACTTGTTATGTTTTCTTTCAAGTGAGATCTGTTGTGGATATGCTTAAAAGAAACGATGATTTTTCTTCCTTGAGAGCAGATGAGCTGTAAGAAATTGAGACTAAGAATAACAGCTCTCCTGACAGCCTTCATGTGTCCACATCCTGCCTCACTTGGTTTTAATTCTGGCATAAGGCCTACGGGCTTCCCTTCCCTTCCCTTTTCCTTGCTTAGTGCGTATTGTAAAGAACATATTTGTATGAACATTAGTTGGTTTAAGAGGCCTTTTCTGTTCAAAGAAAGACGTTAGTCATCATCAGAGAAGCTTTGTTGCAAAACAAAAACACACATTTCCCCTTTCATTTTTTTCTTGTTAATAATAACAAATGCAAGTGAGTATAAAGGGAATGGCACAAGATTGCATCAATCATAACGATCCTCAATAGCCACATAAATATTATTTTTTTCAGGTTTGAATGAGATAGCTAATGATTTGAAGAGGTGTGGCAATTAAATCCTGTTCAGTTGTCACATATTAAAAATAATGTTTTTTCACATAACAACGGTTATATGTACTTAAACTCTTATCTGGGGTGATACTAAGTGATATTTTATGGGAGTTGCTCATTTGCTGCTAATAGCATAATAAAAGCCTTTGTTATGTGTTTAAATAGTTACATAGTTACGTCTATTTGAGTGCTATTGTTATTTCATCAGTAATCTTGCTAAATGGGATTATTATAGCACTTTTCTACTGCTGGTAAATATTATACTGTTTTAATGTACATTTTAAATCTGTTAGAATATTCTGATTAGTCTTTATTCATGGTTTCTCTCCATAATAAATTGTACATGGAAATACTGGCAGCTTAGTCACAGAGAAGACAAAAATGTCCATGGCTATTCAATAAATGTTTAAAAGATAAGATTTGGGAAGCTGTTACCTTGTTTGGTGTGGTAATCATGTTGTATTTTAGAAGATTAAAAGGCTGGCATTTTGCTTACTCCTGTTTTATTATTTCCCAATAGAGTATGTATTCAGTGATACATGCATAATTATACTGCATCCTTGTCCCCTTAATTACAAACATTATTCTTAACTTTGCCACAAAAAAAAACCTAGAAGAATCAATATTTACAGTATTGGGTCTGTGAAATTTTATTTCACAAAATAAAATTTTTGTCTGTTTATATAAAATTGCTATAATACTTGTCAAAGTTACAGTTGCAGTTATAGCTTATTGCAAGTATGTGTATATTTACTGTCTGAGTCTTCTGTTAGCCTTGTGATCCTGTCCTGCCTTAATAGTTCTCCCTTTCTCTCTAATACTGTGGCTGTGATGTTGAGGCCCTCCACTCTGAGGTTTCCATCAGTGGAGTCTGTTGTCTAAACCTCCAGGTAACTTAGAGCTAGGCGTGTCCTCAGGTCTTGGGCATCAGCCTGGCTGAGGTTTGATCAGTAGTAATTCAGTGCTGTCATTTGAAACTGACAGGTCAATAGAAATGCATCAAGGTATCCTTAGAACACAGTTCATTGCTTTTGTGCAACATTTCAAGGGAAAATGAAGTTTGAGTTCTCAATCAGCTCGGCATGAATAAATATTGTTATTAGGAAGACTGTAGCTGATAGAAAGCATAGGTGTTTGTTTGTTTGTTTTGTTTTGTTTTTGTTTTTTTGAGACAAGAGTCTTTCTGTAGTCTGAGCTGTTCTGAAACTTGCTATGTAGATCAGGCTGGCCTTGATCTTACTGAGATCCACCTGCTTCTCCCCCTAGTGATGGAATTAAAGGTGTAAACCACCAGGCCCAGCTCCTGCATAGATTTTTGATACTAAGTGGAAGTCAGTAGAGACTTAAGTAGGTTGGAATTCTGGTTTTGGTAAGGTTAAGCGTTTTCCCTTGAAGTTGCAGTTGCATCAGGATGGGGCACCCGTGGCTTCTGCTGTTTTGTGTCCTGTATTCTGCCCTCTTAGAGCTTATCTGTTATGTTATTGCTACATTTCCCAGGCCCAAGATTGGGAACATTGTAGCTGATGAGTAAATACATGTTGGCTCCATCGAACAAGGGAGGCTTCATGAGTGCTTTACTTGTCCCCAGCCACGCCTAGAAAGGACAATGGAAGTCTGCAACAGCGGGGAGGAAAGTGGAGCCTTCTGTCTTAGAGCTGTCCTTATCTGAGACTGAGCTCTTCAAACGCTGTGTGCAACTGGTAATGGATTATTTATGGTGGACTTAGTTTATAATATAGGATGGCATGGAAAGAAAACTGAACTTTGCTTGCTTGGAAGTGTGATTCATGGATGTAGACTGTGAGTGTCTCTTGATTCTCTATTATTTCCCAATTGAGGAAATGAAGCTGTCAAATATGTAATAAATTTCTTTGAGGATTCATTGTGCATGGAGGGGACTTGAAGCACATGTGTGAGCTTGGGATTTGGTCCTTTGTAGTTGTATCTTATAAACTGCATGGCCTCAAGAAACAAAGATGTGGATTGAATCATTTTAAAGCCTCCACAGACATGTTAAAACTGTGATTTGCAGACATCTGAGACAGGTTGAGAGATATGAATTGCTTCATTCTGGTCAGAACATAGCTTTATGATCATTAAGCCAGTCACTCTAGCTCTTGTGTCCTTGTGTTTCTAACAGGTAACAAGGGGTTTCTTTTCTAGTCAGACATTAGGGTGGTCAGTTTCTATTTACTTCAAATAATTCCTGTCTTTAAATGTATTTGCAAACATAAATCTTAAAAAAAAAAAAAACACAAAAACAAGCAAATAACTATCTTGCACCACTATTCTGTGAGTCTATATAGAAAAGATATGGATTGAAATTCAGGAGTCGTAGAATGGCCGTGGATCCACACAGACACTCAGCTCACACACTCCCGAATGTGGCCTGACAGTGCCTTCAAAATCAGTGACCTAAGCCGCTGGCTTTGATTTAAGGAAATTTCCAAAACCTCTTCTCCTGGTGCTTCAGGGTAAATTGTTTTCAATTGAAATTATACCAGTGGCAGCCTGGAGGAGTTCAGGAAACCACAGTAAATGATCCTTTATTTAAGATTGAAATCGTTGTTGTTGTTGTTGTTGTTTTTAACCGAGTCTTGACTTTCACGCAAGACACTTTTCTTGACCCATCAAGGAGTTCGTTATGGTATAGTCCAACTTAGGAAATGGGCAGAGTCTTCCAGAGTTGGCCTTAATGAAGATATATGTATGTATATATATATCTATCCTTTGGCTTTCTAGAAGTCTCACCAGGAAATAGAATATAAAGCAGCAGTACTCAGCTATAATCCATTCAGTGTTCTCGTTCTTGGTAACTGGTATTAATCTTTGAGAAAATCCTCCCTCTTTAAGTAGAAGCCTTTTACTATCTAGAGGAAAGACGTGACAATCTTCAAAGTACATTCTGAGTGGAAATTTATTAAAATACTGTGGTTGTATAGGAAGCTATCGTAAAATCAAGTTCTCTGTTCTGGAAATACTTTGCTTTCATTTCTTTTTCTCATTTGCATTTTAATAGATTGTATCACATGGGCAAGTGTTTCAACCTCTGAACACCTGGGAAGTCTATTTTAGACTTGTTCTAGTGTTTAGAAATCTTTAGCCAGACATTATTCCATATGCAATCATGCTTATCATGATAGGAAAATCCTGCCTGCAGGTCTGCCTTCGGTAGAAAGTAGTGCATGGTGCCACTTGTGAAAACATCCTTAGAAACCAGTGACTCTGCCCTGGTGGATCTGTAGCCTGAATCCTTGACTTGGAATAAGTCAGTAGTTAATGGATTCTCTCTGAATTTGAAGTGCAAGTTTACAGAGAGTTCTTTTGATTCAGTGACTGGTATCTTGTTGTCTTTGAGTGAAGCATATAATCTGAGTTTGGAGATTTTGAGGGTGTGGTTCAGAAGAACAGCACACCAGGCTCTTTTGTTTTGCACAAAGATACTAGCAAAGATAGCACAGTGTTAGTCATTTCTCTGTAACTATATTTTCTCACCTAATTCCACACAGTTGCATCAGCAGCTTTTTATGGCATTGTTAGAATCATGATTTGATTTTGTATTTTTTTTTTAAGACGAAGTCTCCCTGTAGCCACAGCTGGCCTGGAACTTGCTGTGTAGACCATGCTGGCCTCAGAGATCTACCTGCCTCTGCCTCCACCTGCCTCTGCCTCCTAAGTCATGAGATCAAAGGCATGTGCCACCATGCCCAACTGTTTATTACTTTTAAATACTTCACAGTAGAATAAGAAGGGAATATTGCTTTCATATATGTAGTTATTTAAAAATTAAAAGATAAGATTTTCTCCTGTTCCTGTCAGAATGGTCTAGGATCATGAAATTTACTTTTTGCTAGGGGTGGGAGAAGTATAAATTTATTCATTACTTTTGGGGGAAAAGCTGGTAATGGTATCTTAAAATTATGTCTCATGCTAATATAACATGCCACCTCCATCTCCTCGTTACTTATAAAAGTGAAAAGGAAGTTCAAGTGCATCCCATCAACAGCTGTACTGCACACAGGAGTTTTCTTGTTGGTGACAACTTTTAGACGTTGGTCCTGACATGGCCTTGCCAGTGCATGGAAAAGTAGCACTTTGGGTGATGAATGTTGGCGCACTGGAAAATTGTTCTTCCCTGGCTTCAAGATTGAATAAATAGTTGATGTAAATGGCCAGAGTGATACAGTGGAATGGAACACCTTAGTTATCTAGACATCAGCTGGTTATTGTGCAACCAGATGAATTTCCACTTAATAAGGAGCTGTTGTGTCTTTAGACCAGGCAAGTACATTTAGCTCCTCTTCTGTTTAAAGACTTAAAAAAACCCAGGGCTGGAGTGACAGCTCAGTGGTTCAGAGCACTTGCAGGGCTGGAGTGACAGCTCAGTGGTTCAGAGCACTTGCAGGGCTGGAGTGACAGCTCAGTGGTTCAGAGCACTTGCAGGGCTGGAGTGACAGCTCAGTGGTTCAGAGCACTTGCAGGGCTGGAGTGACAGCTCAGTGGTTCAGAGCACTTGCTGCTCCTGCAGAGGACCTGACTCCGACATTGTGGCTAACAACTGTCTGTAACTCCAATTCCATCAGATCTGATGCCCTCTTCTGGCCTTTGTGGGCATTGCACACAAGTGGTGCACTTACATATCTGCAGACTCATTAATAAATCAAAAGTGAGTAAAGATCAGTCAGAAGCAGCGTTCGTTCCCCTGATGTTGCATTTTCTAACCACTCCTCCTCTTTCGTACTTAATCTTCTATTACAGTTTTCTCTGTTAAAGTTGCTAAATGTCGGGGCTGGAGAGATAGCCTACCTGTTAAGAGCACTGACTGCTCTTGCAGAGGACCCGGGTTCGATCCCCAGTACCCACATGGCAACTGAGAGCCGTCTGTGACTCAAATTCCAGGAGAACTCTAGTTCCAGGGGAATCAGACACCCTCTTCTGACCTCTGTGGCATTGCACGACACGGGTGCGCAAACCTACATGCAGACAGTACATTCGTACACATAAAAAAATAAATAAATAAAATTAAAAGTTGCTAAATGTCAAGATGATATCAGAGGATAAAATCTTATTTCACAGAATGAGTACCTCAAAATTTTGAATGAACATTGAGCATCTTTTTTTTCTAGTATCATCTTTTCTCTCCATAATTCTCATGTTGGTTTTTCATTCTGTGTCCATTTCGAGAGAACTCTGGCCATCCTTATAGGTCCTCTGGGATGGAGCAGCTACCTTATGTAGCATTAATGTATTCTGGGCATGTGTAGCAAGAGAGACTTCTTAGTTTTTCACACCATAATGTTTTATGTTATTGCTTTTGGTTAAAAAGTGTCAGACTTAAAGCATGAGGTTCACCCATGGAAAGATGCGAAGATTTTTGCTTCATTTCCTTCTAGTAGTTTTGAACTACTCTGTGGTTTGGGATCCGTGGTACCTGTGAGAAGAGCCAATGACTTTGGAAGCCACCTGTCTGCCCTCCCGCCTGCCTGAATCATAGTGTCAACTCATGACAGGCTATGTGGTCCTGCCAAGTTGCTTTCAACTTTATCTGTGTCATGGGGATGAGAGCAGCAACAAAACAACAACCATTTTGGTGCAAGAGTGAAAAGAATTAAGGTGTGTGTGTGTGTGTGTGTGTGTGTGTGTGTGTGTGTGTAAGACCATGCCTGGCACATAGGTAACTAACATTTTTCCTTTTTGACTATTTAAATAACATTTTTGTGGATATTTTTCTAATTTACAAATTCCAAAGGAATATGCTAGTTTTGATGATAAAGAATGTTGGGGAGTGGTATGTTTGTTTCCCTTCTGTTAGGAAAAGTAGATAAATCACCCAAGACTAGCAAGCCACAAAACAAATCGGTGCTGTGTCCTTTTCTCTTTGCTTGTTTATTTTTTTTTCTCCCCCCAGTGGGGCTTAGCTTCATTCCAGTGTTCATCTTAAATTTAATTTTGTTTTACAATGAGCTCAATTTTGCATGTAAGTACCAAACATCTGGTTCACTTTTTGTTTGAAAATGATAGGACTGAAGTTTAGTACAGAAGTCTATTGTGTAATTAAGGAAAGACAGTTTGAAATTTTATAAATTAAATTCTGTTTGAATGGTACATTTGAATTATTCCAGGGAAGTGGATGGATGTATTTCCTTAGAGTAGGAGAGATTTTTTATTACTATTATTATTATTATTATTATTATTATTTTCCACTGGTATAACAGGTCAAAATGTGGAACTTCCATGTATGCATTCACCTTTTTCAAAAAGCGTGAAAAACGACAAATTTCACAAGTGAAAGTTAAACTTGACCCGAGGCAGTTTTAGATTGTTGAGCTTTCAAATTTTATTCATGGGATGTTTTTAGAAATGTGCTGTGGTTTGTTCACTCCAGTTAATTCTGGGCAATCCTTCTGCATGTCTATCAGATGGACATTCTGATACTTCACAACTTCCTCAGCTGAAGCAGCCTGGGAAGAAAATGAGATTTCTGGTTGGTTCTTAGAAGCCATAGGTTATCTTTTTAGAACATTGAAGGGGATAATAAATCAAACAGGATAAGTGTAACTTTCTGCTACAGAGGCTGTCCCATTAGTATTAATAAACCTGCCATTTAAATGTTGTAAATTACTGGCCTGTTCTAATAGCCTTGAGAAATGTCAAGATATGTAGTTTTGGGTGGAGAGAACTAACAGAAGATTGCTGGCTATTTTACCAGGCTTCGGCAGGGAGGTCTGCTTCTGCAGGCGGGGAGCCTCTAACTAGTCCTGAGTCAACCTCAGTCAAGTCACAGCCTTCCCCATAGCTGCCCCTCGCTGAACTTCAGTGATCCTGTCATTCTGTGTAATTTGTTTAGAAATAGTCGGATAAAAGCTTAAGAAAACCCCAAAGCAGACAGTTTGTGAAGACGACATCAGAGGAATTTTGCAGCCTCCTTTCCCCACCCCTCCGATGTCTCAGAGATCATTTACATGACAGATTTCATCCCTTGGCAGGTATGCTCCAGTGTCCTAACAAACTGAGCATCAGCTAGGAGAGGAGTGATTTGGACTCTTTCCCTGGGCCCTGTTATTTAATAGCAGCATCATTTGTTTATTTTGGCAATTTAAAGTTCTCTGAATTTTGTCACATTAATTATCTAATTTCATCTGCAGTACTAAAAATGTCACACAAACTATCTCCCTCCCTCCCCCCTCCCCCTCTCCCCTCTCCCTTCTCTCTCCCCCCTCCCCCCTTCCCTAGTCTTTGCCTCTAATTAGGTCTGTATTTTGCCCTCTTTTCTTATTGTTCCCGTTGGTTTAAGTGTGATGAAGTGCTTGTTATGGGAAAAGCAAAGAACACGATTACCACCGATTGATCAGAGTGTAGATTTTAATTCAGCACTTATTAATGATCTCCACCTGCTAGTGTGAGCTGGGGAATTTTGCATAAGCTAATCAGATACTGTATCCCAACTTTTCTGTAGTCGTTTTCTTTTTACTCATTTGTGTGTATGTGTGCGCAGTGTTTGTACTTGTTATGTGTGGAGGCCACTGATAGTCCATTGAGCTCCACCTTATTTTTTTCAAACAGGGTCTCTGAACCTGGAGCTCACCAATTTGGCTAGGCTGACTGGCCAGCAAAGCCCAGGGATCCCTCTCTTTCACTCTCCCATCCCACTCCGGTACTAGAATTAACAGATACTGCTTTGTGGGTGCTGAGGAGCTGAACTTAGGTCTTCAGGCTTGAGTGACAGGCACTTTACCAACTGAACCATCTCCTCAGTTCTGTGTGATCATTTTCTGTATGTTAATCAGCCTTACATGTTAAAGGATTTTTTTTCCTCTTTTTTATTATCTTTTTTTAATTTTAATTTTAATTTTTGTATGTGTATGAGTGTACTGTCTGCATATAGGTTGGTGCACCCGTGTTGTGCCATGCTGTGGAGGTCAGAAGAGGGCATCAGATCCCCCAGAACTGGAGTTAAAGATGGTTCTTAGCCACCATGTGGGTGCTGGGAATCGAATCTGAGTCCTCCACAAGAAAAGTCAGTTCTCTTAACCACTGAGCCATCTCTCCAGCCCCTGTTAAAGGATTTTTAACAGTAACATTTTAACTCTTCAGCAAATGCTAATTATGCTTCCATTATATTTCCTTTCAAGTGATGGTGGGCATCATATTAACCAGGAGTGTATTAAATTTTTCCTAAAACTTGCATGACTTAGACAGCCCACCATATACAATAGGCACCACTGGAATTTCATGGATGCGTATCAGAATGTGACCTGTGTTTGCTAAAATATACATTCTAGTTTGAGTCACAAATGTGAATGTGGCTAAAAACGTATTTTGACTTCTCTAGTCCTCACTTTGTGTGTGTGTGTGTGTGTGTGTGTGTGTGTGTGTGTGTGTGT
>VZQC01009853.1:65459-81719 GCA_009823505.1 Rhizomys pruinosus
CCTCGCCCCTCCCTCCCGCCTTCCTCCCTCCCTCCCGCCTCCCTCCCTTCCCCACACAGGGTCTCTAGTTAGTCTCACACTCATCATGTAGCTGAAGCTGACCTTTAGCTCTTGATGCTCCTGCTTCTCCCTTCCAGGTGCTAGAATCACAGGTGCGTGCCACGCTACCTGGTTTGTGTGGTGCTGGGGACCCAACCCAGGGTTTTGTTCAGCAAGGTGAGCACTCAAGCAGCCGAGCTGCATTGCCATCTCTTCTTAGAGCGTCTGCACTGAACCCTTGCAGCATGAGCTGCCTTGGCACCGCCTTCCAGTTGTAATGTCTTGGTGAATTAAAGCTCTCGCTCCTTTCTGATGAAAATGTTAGCAATTTCTGATTGTGACTGGTAGGTCTGCTCAGCTTTATGGGATCCTTTGGAGATGAGCCACAGCACTTTTCATCTGTGAAGTGGAGTCCACGAGTCCACAACTGCCTGAGAGATTGGGATCCTGTCGTGACTTTATTTCATTCTGAGCTGACTCTGGTATTATTTAATGCAACCAAGATTTGAATGCCAGTAGAGAACTCAGCTAAGGTCATGGTCTGAAAGAACTTTGATGTCCTGCAGAAGCCTGATTTTCCCCTAATATGCATGAAAAGCTCGTGCAGCACGGCTCTTAGGGGATGAATATTTGTTCCTGTGGGTTACAATGGCAAGCCTCACCTGGGAGTGATGGGAAATGCCAGACAGAACATGGATTTGGAGGAAAAGGGGAAGAACAAGTATGAAAAAATTAGCCACGGAAATCCACAAATACGAGGCTGAGAAGATTCCCACAGATGTGTCAGTGGGGTTTGGCTGGAGCGACTGACGATTTCACACATCCTGAAAGTGAAGAATTTCTGATTTTTAGAAAGATTTCAGCCAAATGATTTCTTGTACATGTCAAACCCTCTTCTCCTTACATGGAAATTTCTACTCTCCTTAGCTTCCAGATTCCATGCTGAGAGAGGGCACAAAAGACATAAATTCTGTGGATGTTGTTTAAACTGTCTATGAGGAAATGCATATGGATTCCTAGGGCTGTTCTTAGGTAGGTATAGTCTTTGGTAACCTGAATTAATGAAATAGATAGATTCTAGTTGTTTTGTCTATTGTTGCAAGGAGAAAATTGTGTGTGTTGTGTGTATGTGTGTTATATTGTATGTGTGTGTGTGTGTGTGTGTGCACATGGAAGCCGAAGGTTAGCATCAAGTGTCTTTCTCATTACTCACCATGGTAATTTTGAGACTGAGACCATCTGTGGAGCTTGCCAGTTCAGCTAGGCTGGCTGGCCAGCAAAGCCCAGGGACCTTCCTATCCCCAGCTCCCCAGCACTGGGATTATAGGCATGCTACCCTACCTAGCTTTTCTACTGGGAATTGAATCCAAGTCCTCTTATTTGGGCCACAAGCACAAGTGACCATTTCTGTAGCCCTAAGAGAAAATTTAATACTATGTCAGACAGACTCTAATGTATTTGCAGATTCCTTGGCAGTCTGTAGCTTAGCATTGGGCTGTCTGTTGCTTCTTGTTTAGCTGCTGCTGTTGAGGGTCCACAAGCTATGCTGATTTTGGAGAATGGAGTCACCTCCTTCCCAGAGCTGAAGAAACAAAGAAGCCCTACAGTGTATCCTCTGTGTTATTGGTGGGAGTGCACTGGGCCACGGCTGCTGAAACACATGTTCTATGGCTGACACCATTAATGAGGAAGCTGACGTGAAGCAGAGCTGTCCCAGGAGTAGGGAGAGAGTGGCATGGAAGTGGCCAAAGATCCCACTGGTGGGTTCTAGAGCAGACAGGCGTGGGAGAAGAGAGAGAGGTCAGCATGGAGTCAATGAAAAGTCTCCATCTGCGCATTTGCCAGCCTGTGCCAAGGGCTGTCACAGCAATTATGGAAGAACATACTGGGATAGATGTGTTTTAACCACCAAATATTCAGCTCTGAATTTTTTTTTTTCTTATAGAGTACCTACGAACTTAGGGTATTGGATTGGGGGGGGCGTGGTGTGAGAGGGCAAGAGTGATTGAATGTGACACTGGATGGTTAAATGTCTTCAGAAACTGCAAAGAAGGAACGCAGAAGGAAGAGCAAGACGAATTCTTCCATTTGTTGCATTTTATCCCGCCTTCCTTGAGGTAGAGGCAAACCAGAACCATGTGAATGTGCGTGTCTTTCCTGAGCCACTGGGCGCAGGCTGTGGCGGCGCCAAGGCAGGGGCTCCTGGGGCTGGGGTATTTATTTTCACTACTCCCCCGCCCCAACACACACACACAAACACACACAAACACACAAACACATATCTTGCCTTCATGCTTTTGCAGTGAGGCCAAGTTTCTGGGTTGCAGCTGCCCCAGAAACAAGCTGGAGTGTTCCTCGTATTTTGAACTCGAGCACTGGTGATTTGTTTTCTCACCCTTACTGACACCCAGCATTGCTGACCTCTTCATCCCTTCTCTGGGTGGTCAGGTGCCAGCCAGACACAACACTGGTCTCTGTTCTCATGTGTCTTTTCTAAACAGGATATAAATACTGAAAATGCTGGTTTCTATTGTACATTGACAATCTTCCATCCATCTGTGCTCCATAGATGTCTCAAACTAGGCCAGAAACCTTCAGAGCCTGTGTTCTTTATTCTCATGGACTTCCATGCCTATCAGAGTAAACAGACACGAGACCGTAGCACGTGAGGGCCATAGACCTGCGCTTGTGGCTGGTGCTGGGGAGGAGGGCCAAGGACCCAGAAGGGGATTTGAGAAACAGGGGCACTTGGTGTTGAAGGGTCAGTGGTGAAGCCACTGAGAACGGGTGGTTGGTCTGAGGCTGAGCCCGAAGTAGGGGAGGAAGGTGGTGAGCTGGTGACTGGCGTGTGGCAAGAGCAGAGGCAGGGCCAGCACAGCCAGGTGCGAGGCAGCAGTGCAGTTCCAGCAGCGTTGCTTTATCCCTGGAGAACAGAAGTCTTTCTGTCTAGCACGGTACCTGTTGCCATGGCCTTGCCGTGCTTGTCACACCTCCCATTTTAGTGAGAACCCTAACGGACTAGAAGGGGCTCATTCACAGTTTTTCTTTTGTTTGTCTTGAATGTCAAAGTGTCTTGACATGTCACAATTTTGTAACACAATTGACATGTCACAGTTTTGTGGCTTGTGCACACTGACCTGTGATCCTCTTGATCTTTGGTTTAATTGCATTGGGCACTACCTATGACAAACTCTATCTTCTTCCTGTTTATTACTGTTCTAAGCAGCTCACAAAGAGGCATAACCAGCCTATTAAATCTTAAACACACAAAATTATTGCATAATTAGTTTTAAAAGATCTATATACATGCTTACTTAATTTGAAACTCTAGTTCAAATGAATATATTACCTGGATTTATTTTTGGTATGCATAATGTCTAATACTTCATAAATATTCTTCTACCTCTGGCTATTTAAAAATGAATTTCAGTAAAGTCTCAGTTCTCCTAAAGTTGAAGTTGCTTCTTTGTGGGAAGGCTGCTCCAGGACCCTGGCACTCCACTCTTTATTGGAATGGAGTTTGCCACAAGTCCCATCCAGACTATTCGTATCTCAGGGGCTTTATCGTAAGGGAAGAATAGGACGTTTTTTCCATACAAATAAAAATGCTGCCTAGTAGATTTTTCTCCATATTCCCCTTTCCTTCCCAAATAATAAAACTTTGGTGCTTAATCAGGGATCCAGATGTTTGTATGTATTTATTTATTCGGATATTTATAGTGTCCCTGTCAAGCAGTTTGCCTCCCTGGGCGCATTCCAGAAATTTTAAAAACATACATGGTAAAGCCACAAAGATCAAAGACCTGTGTCTCAGGAACTCTGCAGCATGTCGGGTTGAGCTAGTTCCTAAAATGATTTCTATTAAGAGAACAGAATAAAGGCTCTCACTGTCCACGTCGTGTTGTGTAGAATGTTCCAGGTGGGAGCCAAAGGACCTGGCAGGACTTTCCCAGAAGGACCCATTCAGGCTGCAGACCTTCCCCTCTGTGGGTGGTGCCCTGCTTGGAGATCTCCCGGCAGCAGGGCCGTGCTACTCCCCAGCCACTCACGCATGCACTTCTTTGTTTTGTTTTATTTCATTTTTGTGTTTTTTAGACAGGGTCTCATTATATTGTCCAGACTGGCTTGAAGTCACTATGTAGCCTGGGCTGGCCTGGAACTTGTGCTCCTTCTGCCTCAGACTCTTGAGTACTGGGTATCGGTGTGCATCACCATGCCTGACTTTCCACATTTTTTTTTAAATTTTTTAAAATTTTATTTATTTCTGTATGTGTATGAATGTACTGTCTGCATGCAAGTGTGTGCACCCGTGTCGTGCAATGCCGCAGAGGTCAGAGGGGGGTGTCGGATTCCCCTGGAACTGGAGTTCCTCTGGAATTGGAGTTTCAGACGGTTCTCGGCCACCATGTGGGTGCTGGGGATCGAACCCGGGTCCTCTGTAAGAGTGGTTGGCACTCTTAACCGTTAGGCCATCTCTCCAGCCCCTGACTTTCCACATTTTGTTATCAATGTCCTTGCTATTGCTTCCTTTAAAATGTAGTTATTCATTATTTTTCTGTCTTCCTGAATGTTAATTCTGTCACATAAAACTTTAGACTGCTAACTAAAAGTATGGATTTCATTTTCTCTCTTATTTTAAGACTGTAATATCTACCATCAAATAGGAACTAGCAGTGTGATCAGGGAATGGTGCTGAGACTCATATGAAGACTGTCCAGAAGGAAGTGTCAGCCGTTAAGCCTGACAGAATCAGCCAATGTCAGAGGCCCGTGTTCTGACTGAGAGTCTCCAGTGTAGATGGCCTGCTGGGATGGGGAACTTCCCAGGACCTCTTGGCAATAGCAGTGCAGGCCTGTAGTGGCTGTAAGCAGGGCCCAGCTGGCCTGGAACTCACTGTGTAGACCAGGTAGCCGTGAACTCACAGAGATCCTCCTGTTTCTGGGATTAAAGGTGTGTGCCACAATGCCTGGCCAGTTACTAAAATATTTTATTTATTTTTATTTTGTGTGTATGAGTGTATTGCCTACATGTATGTAAGTGCACCCATGTCGTGCAGTGCCCACGGAGGTACGAAGAGGGTGTCAGATCCCTTAGAACTGGGTGTCAGATTCCTTAGAACTGGAGTTGTGAATGGTTGTTAGCCAGCATGTGGGTGCTGGGGATTGAACCCTAGTCCTGTGCTAGAGCAACCAGTACTCTTAACTGCTGAGTCATCTCTCCAGCTCCCCAGAGTGTTCCATTCAACACTCCCTTTTAAAGTGTTTCATTGAGGGGCTGGAGAGATGGCCTAGTGGTTAATAGCACCGACTGCTCTTGCAGAGGACCGGGGTTCGATCCCCAGCACCCACATGGCAGCTGAGAACTATCTGTAACTCCAATTCCAGGAGAACTTCAGTTCCAGGGGAACCTGACACCCTCTTCTGACCTCCACAGCATTGCATGACATGGGTGCACAGACCTGCATGCAGACAGTACATTCATACACATTAAAAAAAAAAAAGTGTTCCATTGAGCCCTCCCTTTTCACTCTTGTTGAGAAGGTAGAAAGTAGCTGTATCCAAGGTTCTAAATGCAGCTTACAGGGCTGTGGAATTCTGTCTTCTCCACATTGGCATGCTTGGCAGGAACCTTGTAGCAGGGGTGTGCAACGGCCTGACCTCTGAGGAACCTGGCTTGCTTACCAGTATCCTGATGAATATTGCTCAACTCTACTCCCTTCTCTGGCAGTGTGTTAGGAAAGGCTCCTGTTAGCCCAACCAGAGTTATGCACATTCCTTCTTAAATTTAATACTTCCCCTAAATGTTAATAAAATCTTTTTTGTTTATTGAATTTTATATTAAATAATGTTGAAATATCACATATGACTGACATTTCAAAAGCTCCATTATCATGTTTTGGTTTCGTTATGTTACAACATAGACTGGAGTTCGACTAAAGGTAGAAGTTGATCTCCTGCTGGGCGTGGTGGCACACGCCTTTAATCCTAGCACTTGGGAGGCAGAGGCAGGCAGATCTTTGTGAGTTCAAGGCCAGCCTGGTCTACAGGGTGAGTTCCAGGACAGCTGGGGCTACAGGGAGACCCTGTCTCGAAAAGACAAAAAAAAAAAAAAAAGAAGTTGATCTCCAGATTGGATGTCGGAATTCTCTCAGGCCTAAAGACTAGCTGATTGGGGCTGGAAGAGATGGCTCAGGCAGTTAAGAGCGCTACTGCTCTTGCAGAGGTCCCAGGTTGATTCCCCAGCAGCACATACGGTATGTCACTATACGCGCCAGTCAGCACGCTCGTCGCATGTCCCTAAGACTTGGATCCGACGGCGGTCAGTATTGTGAGTGCAGCGAACTCCTTCTAGAACTGCTGAGCACTCGTGAGGTAGTGTCGCAGTCGAGGACTCTCGGATCATAGCCGAGTGGTGATATACTGCGATATGAGCTCTCGCGGAGACCCTGTCTCAAAAAAAAAAAAAAAAAAAGCCAGACTATGCTGACATATTATTAAAATATGGGGTTTTTTTGGTATATTTTGTACCAGAAATAATGGTTTGGGGCTACCAAAATTTTTTAAGTTGATGAAAAGTCGAACTGCGTATAACTGTCCAGATATTTTCTATTTCTAGCATTGGTAGGGCTTTCCCTTTAGCTTTTATGTTGTGCTCGGGATGGAACCCAGGATCTCATATGTGGTAGGCAAACCTTCTACCCTTAAGCTACATGCCCAGCTCTGTGAAATTGGGGTTTAGAATATAAGATTACTACCTTGGTTTTATATGAGAATCATGGCTATTTATACGTTTTATATGATCATGAAATACAGGGTCCAAGAAAAGACTGAGTTTAATAACATTTTTCATAGTCCTCATTAACGTTTCTTTCTGGCCTCATACTTGCTATATAGAAGAGGGTGACCTTAAACTCCTGACACTTCTGTCTTTGCCGCACTCCCACCTGAAGTCCTGGGACTACAAGTATGTTCCCAGTATGTGGGCATTCAATTCAAGGCCTCGTGAATACCAGGCAGGCACTGTACCAACTGAGTCACTTACCCAGCGCCTGTCAGTATATATATTTTTTCTTTAAAACATCACTTCCCTTTTTTGTGTGTGTGGTCTTAGGGAGGTCTAAGTTACTCATGAACAAGAAACAGTTTACTAGGACAACCTGGGCAGGCCCATGCTGGTGTGGAGTGAAGGATAACTAAGTGGGAAATGAGAGGAGCATGAATCTCCATGTCTCTGACCTGACCTGGTCTCTACTAGCCCCCATCACGGCCTGTTGAGACATTGTTTGCAAACAGCTTCTGCATTGATGGGGAAATATTTCCAGTTATTTTATTTACTGCCTTTCAAAAATAAAAGTGAATGCATGCTGTTTCCTGGCCTGGTCTCCTAAGGACTGAAGCGTCAAGTGGGGCCTATTTGGGACCTGTTTCTTGTCGAGTTCACACATAGTCAACCAGTTGCTGACAGGCTGAGGTGAGACCCTGGCTTTCTTTGGCGTTGATGCTGCCTCCTCTTCCTCGTCCATCCTCCCTGGCCCCCAAGCTTGCCTTCCCTTCCCACCCACCCAGCATCGAGGCCCCCGTCCTCATGAAGACTTAACACAGTGGGCTCACGCTCTACCAGTGCGTACTCCTAGAAACCCTCTACTAGCACAGTACACGTGCACCATCCCCCTTCTTTAAACTCAGGAGTACCCGTCCCCATCTCATGGTCTCCTTGTGTATTTATCTTCTAGCATAGTACATGTGAACCGTCCCCCTTCTTTAAACTCAGGAGTACCCGTCCCCATCCCATGGTTTCCTTGTGTATTTATCTTCTAGCATAGTACACGTGCACGATCCCCTTTCTTTAAACTCAGGCATACCCGTCCCCATCCCATGGTCTCCTTGTGTATTTATCTTCTAGCATAGTACACGTTCACGATCCCCCTTCTTTAAACTCAGGAGTACCCGTCCCCATCCATGGTCTCCTTGTGTATTTACCTTCTAGCACAGTACATGTGCACAGTCTCCCTTCTTTAAACTCAGGCGTATCCGTCCCCATCCCATGGTCTCCTTGTGTATTTATCTTCTAGCATAGTACATGTGCACCATCCCCCTTCTTTAAACTCAGGAGTACCCGTCCCCATCCCATGGTCTCCTTGTGTATTTATCTTCGCTTCTCCTTGCAGGAAGCCCCTCCCCTGATGCTCAGAGACAGATCCCACTGCACTGTTTTTCTCCGTTCACATGCTCCCCTCCATGTTACATTAATTTTTGGCATTTCTCCTGTGTCTATTTGGCTTTCTGTTGTTAGGTCACGTGTGCACGAAGAGGGAAAGGGCTCTTGGCGCCTCCCAAAGGCCTTTAATCGTGCTTTTGGGTTAAGGAGACCCACTAATTATTGGGTTCTTGTGGGGTTTCTTGACTTGGGATTCTGTTGGAAAATAGGCTTTAATGAACCGTGGTTATATGAACCATGTTTGTGTTGATCTAGCCACGTCACCCATGGGGTGCGATTCCGTTCATGTCCCTATTTTGCATCTTAACTTGAAAGTGTTTACAGGCTTTGGAAAATGGGAATATGGATTGTGTAACGTGTTTTTTGAGACAGGGAAACTGCTAGTGCTTTCCTAAAGGACAAGCCAGTGCTTTGCAGAGTAAAACAAGGACCGCCACTTCTTCTCATTCCTTTTCTTGAGCCGTGGGTTGTGTGGTCTTGATGGCCTTCAGCTCTCTCTGCACTTGGCAGGCAAGCTCTTGCTTAGCTTGTTCTTCCTTTCAGGAGGTATCTTTGTTTGGGGTCTTATTCTCCTTGTCTCCTGCATGCGAGTTGCATGCACACACTTGGGTGAGGGGTGGGAGTGGTGGATAGTTTGCTTTCCTAGCTGGGATAGTGCTGTCACAGTCCTGTCTTTCTCTCGGACAGTGGCGAGTCTGCTGGAGCTGCAAATCTGTAGGTTGAGAGTTGAATGTATGTGTTGAATTGAACACAGGAACTGTCCTACTTTGATCTGTTGCTGTGATAAACACCATAACCGAAAGTAGCTAGGGGAGGAGAAGGTTTATTTAGCTTACACTGGTCACAGTCCATCTTTGAGAGAGGTCAGAGTAGGAATTCAACCAGAGGCTGAAGCCAGGGAGGGACACCGCTTACTGGCTTGCTTGCTGGCTCGTGCTCAGCTAGCTTTCTTGTATGTTTGTTGTTGTTGTTGTTGTTCTTTTTGAGACAGGGTCTCCGTTTAGTCCCAGCTGTCCTGTACCTCACTATGTAGACCAGGCTGGCCTGGAGCTCACAGAGATCCGCCTGCCTCTGCCTCCTGAGTGATTCTTGAACAGCCCAGGACCACTTGCCTAGAGATGGTGCCACCCACAATAGGTTGGGACTCCCACAGCAATCGTCAGTCCAGGAGACGTCCTCTCCTAGACGTGCGCACAGGCCGTTCTGGTGGAGACAGTTCTTCATTTGAGGATCCCTCTTTCCATATGACTCTAGGTTGTAGCAGATTGAATGTATAGACTAACCAGGACACTAAGGGTGTGGCTTGGAGTGGATGGGTGTGACAGAATAGATTCTGTGGGAAAGAGAGCTGTAAAGTTTGACTTCTTTTTAATTGCAATAAAATAGACACAAGAAAATTTACCATGGCACCAAATTTTAACTATAGGCCAGTGGCATTTCTATTAATGTTGTGTATTTTTTACCCTTTAAACCCTGACACCTCCTTGTCCCCTCATCCAGCCTCTGGTAGCCACTATTTGCTCCTGTCTATGTGAGTTTGACACTCTGGGTACTTCCTATAAATGGAATTTATATTATTTTTCTCCTTTGGTTATTTCAGGCACCATATTATCCCACCAGCAATATCTAAGGTTCTAATTACTCCATATCTTTGCCATCCCTTGGTATTTTCTGGCTTTTGATGGTAGCCTTTCCTGGGTGTGAAGTGGAGAATCTTTATTTAGTCAGAAGATGATGCCATGTGGACTTTGAGTCATCGATGTCGGGTAGAGCTGGGTCCCCTGGCACAGTAGGGCACAGTCCCCAGAAGCAAGCACGTGGATCCCGGACCCCGCGCTGTCGGAGTGCAGGTGTTTCTTACTGGTCTCCTCCTGTCATCATCGTCCCTTCACACCTTTTCCCTTTTCTCCTCCTCCATTTGAAAATTAGATCAAACACAAACTGTGTTTAGATTTATTTACAGTTTCTCAACTCCTTTGCTGTCTTCCTCTTGACAGGCTTGGCATAAGAAGTCTTTTTCAAGTACTAAATTAATTTACGTGGCATGCACCCCACCTGAATTTTGTTACTCGCTGGCAGTTTAGATAAATGGATATTATAATCTGCAGTGCATTCTGGCCCAACACTACAGTGACGACTTAGGAGAGTCGACAAAAGTGATAATATTCTGTCAGTCTGGGACCAGAAAGAAAAAGAGGAGTAGAAAAACCCAGGGCACATTTTCTTATTTGTATTTATAAGATGCCTGTGGGGGAGCTGGAAATGTGTGGCAGTTTACGTGGCTAAAAGCACGTGGAGGGAGATAAGGCCCAAGGATGCTGCCTCGCAGGATGGTGGAGGAGATGCAGGGTGGGTCGGTTAATCGGCAGCTGTGTCTGGCGATACGCCCTTCATCCAGGCAAGGAATTTTTTCCCCTTTAAATTCACTATTTCCTTGAAGAATGCAGTCTATTTTTAATGACTTTATTGATTTGACGATTGGGTTACAACGTATTTTATTTACTGCTGAAATGTTTCGTTCCTGTCAGCACTTTAATACCCATAAATCTACTTTTTGGCACCACTTTGATAGACTGTAAAACTGCTTATATTTGCAGGAAAATTTGTTTTGCCACGGTATGTTTATGTTAGATGCGGTGTGACTTTTTCCCCCTCCTCGAAATCACTTTATGTTATAGTTTAGCTGAGAGGTAGAGACATGCAGGCCCACTAACATCAGGTGCCAGTGAGCTAACGGAAAAACAAAATGAAGTGTTCATGACCGAGACATCACAAAAACCATTTTCAAATTCATAGTTGGTTCTTCAGCACTTTATTTCGTGCTGTTGTGTGAAGACTTCACAGTGTCTGTCTCATAGCTTATATGTATTTTGAGGTAGTAAATACAGAACATATCCTGCATTCACTGTTATAATCTGAGTACGATTTCAGCATTTTGCATACTAGAGCCAAATAAAACGAGACTTCATTTTGCGTTTCTCAGCGTATAAGCTGAGTCAAATACATTTTGCCAGTAAGTTTTCCATGAGGCTTTTTAACTTTTTCATGAAAATAATGTCATATTTAGCCTTGGTATACCTTAATAAATTCTGTTTTGAGAGATGGAATGGCATGTATATTTTTAATATCATAAAACATTTCTTCCTAGTACATATTTTCATCTTCAACAAAGAAAAATATACTCCGGATTTTTTGAAATTTTATTTTTACTCATTTATTGACATATTAGGGATGGAACCAAGGATCCCCTGCATGCCCAGGCACTCTACCCTAAAGCTAAAAATGTATTTTTACATACATGATAAAACTAGTAACCGCACAGCATTTAATTAAGCTGTGCTAGGACCCCCCCCTTAATGACAGCTAAACACAAATATAGCGATAAATACACCACTACTTAGTTGAATTATCAGCAATATCATACCCTAGAATCCATTTTCTGACATCCCGAGCCTTCTAATTCAGATGGAAACATACAGTAAAATGCAAAGATCCTTTAAGAAAAACAAAATAAAACAAAAAACAGCAGCGTTAATGGAACTGAGGAACCAATGTATCCTGAACCCAACAGAGGCAGAACTGCTCCCCTTCCTTGATTCTTCTTCCATAGGAAGAAATGAGCTTCCAGGAAGCTAATAGAGTCCTTCTGAGCAGTGATTAAAGGACTTGGGAATCATCAGCTGAACTCAAAGTGGATATGTGGGTTTTCATAGGAAACTGTGCTATAATGGGACATTTAATTTAAAAGAGCCTTGTTGATAAGGTAGATGCGGGGAACCAAAATTGTCCAGCGGATTTTTGCTGGCTTGGCAAGTTGTACAGATCAAGGGTTTTTCTAGCGGGTAGTTATTTCCCTCTAGGGAAATGGCCACACTTCCTTTCAGGGTAGAAGGTGGCTCTGAATCTGGGCTTCTTACCTTGCTCAGAGTGAATAAACACTTTAGGTAGGTGTGGTCAGTGGTCCAGCTTCTCATTGTGCAGATGGGAAGAAAAGAGTTGCATAGCTCCAGTGTTCGGGCCGAGGAGGACTTGCAGATGCCCGTGGGCATAGGAGCAGCTGAACACATCATGAGTCATGCCGTTGAGCAGTCTGCTAAGTGAGGAAGAAAAGAGTATCACGCACAGAGGTCTGATGTCTTTTTATGGGAGAACAAAGGAGTTTCGATTCTTGCACATTGAGTGTAGCCAAGCCATTGTGTGGCAAAGGAGGTTTAATGAATCATTGTTTAACTAAGAGCTTGCCAAGTATTTGACCATTAAATAGTCTCCAGTGTGTATAGAGTTCTCCTCTGACAGATTCTTATTTGACTGTGATTAATTGGCATCGAATTGTTATTTAATTACCTCTGCAGAAATCTCAGAGCAGCTTGTGTTCTGATTAAGTTATTTGATGTAATAACATGCGTGGGGCTGGGAAGGTCAGCTCAGTCCTGGGGACATCTTGGCACCAACATGGTCAACTTTTTTGGTTGCTTGAAACTCATAGAAGATCCCCAAAGTATCAGAAACCCAGAATCTGAATTGTATCTTTTACATGAAATATTAAAATGTTTATAGACATAAGTCTATAAGATGTCGAAATTCATTTGAAGTTATTAACAGGCCTATGTGTTAAACACTTTAAGCAAGAAAAGCCATTGAGGTTGTCCTCTGCTCATAGTTCACACACTGCACACTCATCAGAGACATCCATGGGGTCCCCCGGCTTGAAGCACTGAAAACGGGGAGCAAGGGAAAAGCGAGAGGTGGGGCCTGGGTGTAGTTAGGGTTGTGCTTCACTGTCCTCGGTGAGTAGTTGTCCCGGTGAGAAAGGGTGAGGACCACTCTTGTGGGGGGGAGTTTGGGCAGGTGCAGCTCTCCCCTATAAGGGAGGCACTTGAACTTCAAGAATAGGCAGGGTAGCAAGAATGGAAAGAGGCAGGCCTTTTAATTTTTTTTTTTTTAATTAAAGGAATGGCATTCTGAAGCACATGTGAATATTTCAGAGAGGGTCCTGCAGAAGTCAAGAGAAACAAGGCTGGGACAGCAGCTACTGGCTTTAGAAACCAGAGGAATTTTTTTTTAATTTTATTTATTTCTGTATGTGTATGAATGTACTGTCTGCATGCAAGTTTGTGCACCCATGTTGTGCAATGCCACGGAGGTCAGAAGAGGGTCTCGGATTCCCCTGGAACTGGAGTTCTCCTGGAATTGGAGTTTCAGGTGGTTCTCGGCCGCCACGTGGGTGCTGGGGATCGAACCCGGGTCCTCTGTAAGAGCGGTCGGCGCTCTTAACCGCTAGGCCATCTCTCCAGCCCCCTCCCCCCAGAGGAATTTTTAAACTCATCTAGGAATGCCATGATGGGAAGAACAGGAGTGGAACTGGAAAGGCCCTGGGGGTTGGGGCTTTGATATTTGAATAGGTCAGAATTCTCTGTAAGAACAAGACGATGGTGTGACTCTGAGATAATGTGCAGCCTGAGCTTTTGTAACTGACCAGTCAGTTGATATCCTCTTATTACGGACTTTATCGGACTTTGAGAAGAAGTAATACAGTAGCTGAAAATGACGTGCCTCCTGATTTTTAATGATGCACTTTATAAACATTTTTTAAATCCCAACAAAGGTCTACACATTTACATTTAGCACAGCCAGCCAGCTTGGTGTAACACCTGTTGGCAGTTCCCAGATATTGAAATGATGCACTGGAGAGAGAACTGAGGATCAGATCTGGGTGGTGGTTGATCCATTTCCAGCACACCTTCGGTTGCTTTACATAGGGTGGGTAGTGGGAGGGCCCATTGTGTTCAGGTTCAGTCACGTTCTCACACCAAATGTTTTGCTGTCCTATATTTGAGCATTACATATACTTGTATGAGTACTTGAGATGGAAAGAGCTGATTTTGCATGACAGACAGTAATTGCCAATCAAGGGATGTCAGTGATGGAGTTGGACGCTGGCCTTTGTGGAAATGAGATTCTTTGTTTGAATGAAGGCTTTCCATTGCTGCTGCCATCTTTGTGGGGGCGCATTCTCCAGGCTGCAGGGCTCTTATCTCCTTAATACTCATTCTTCTAGAAATAATTTATGAAATAATTTGAGAGTATTTGGGCATGAATGACAGTCAAGGGATGGTGGACAAGAAAAACAGTCCTACTTGGTCACACAAGTAGTTCATTCCTACGGGAGGAGACGTCAAGTAATTGTCAACGTTCTGTTCTCAGCTGGCTCTGGTCCGCCTCCTGTGGTTCATGGTTTAGGAATCCCCCGAAATCACATGCAAATTATGTTTGAGGCTTTTCCAGTGCCAGGGCTCTGCAGTGCTCTATCAGACCTACTGTTTGAGCGTTCCAGTCTGGGAGATTCTCCTAGACATCCGCCCTTCCTAAATTTCATGTGGGGTTTGAGAACCATGAGTAGAAGAAATGTCCTGGTCTGCCTTCCTTTTTTCCTTTCTTCTTAATGCTTAGAAAAGCATTTAATAGCTGTTTAACACAAAGATTTCCCCAGGCAGTTTGTGATGTGTTTGTACTCCCTCGGGGTACCACTCTCTGACCGTCTAGCCATGAGCAGTTTGATTTGCTGTGGGTCACTTCACATGGCAAGGGCTGAGATGAGGCGGAACTCAAGCCTTTGGACTTTTCCTAATCAATTATGCTTTTTATTAGAGTCTCTGTCCTCATCCATTCATTTGCTCACTTGTTAATAGATTCCCGCAGCCCACAGTAACTTAGGTAATTTAATTTTGAGGTGGAGATATTTTAAATGCTTTACTTCAATTATGGTTAGCCAAGAGAGGATTCCTGAAACTCTTCTGACCAGGAGTGATAGTCAAAGCATTTAGCATCCAGCACAGCAGGCATTAGCCAATCAGAAGGGGCCAGAGCTGTCCACAGAGGGGTTTGTTCATAGCCATTCATACCAGCATAATGCCTGCCCATCCTGTAACTTATACTGGCTCCTTCTTATTAGTAGGTATTTAATAGAGGTTGCAGATGTATCCCGTAAAGCAACCCCATGTCACAGATGTGTTGACATGAACACACCTTTCTGAATCTGCACAATACTGGGTGTGAGTCCCAGCTACTTAACAGCTTGAAGTTTATTTCCTTGAGTTAGTTTTTCAGTCTTGAAGTCTCATCTTTGAATGGGGACAGGATCTTTGTCACAGTTTGGAGATGGCATGTTTGTTCTGCTTGACAGTTTCTGACATCCAGTGCCTAGTATGTGGCGGCGTTTTAGAAACCAAATGAACTCAGATGAGTGGGACAATCTTTCATGGGCTGTGCATGATGAGGGTGCCATGTGAGTTGTCATGGGGCCAGTCTATCACAGAGGGGCAGCGGTGGGACTTACTGATCTCTGGCCATTTTATGTAGAACCTACCAGGCTGACTGCAGCCTGCTAGGAGGTGGGTCATCTGCCATGCCCCCTCCTGTTATACTTCTCCTTACAGACATGGCTGTGAAGAACCATGGATGAAAGACAGCAAGGGGTCCTGCTAAGGGACCCCTCAGTCCTTCATCTTTTCCTGTTCCATCCTGTACTCCAGTCCTTCCCTGTTTCAACACACCTTGATTAAGTTATGGATTGTCCTTCAACCAGACAGATATTTGTCAGCTTTGAACCTACCTACCTTTTAGTCCTGTTGGGTGTTCTTCTCCTCACTTGGACAGATTCCATATGGTGGTGCCCCTGGGTTGTAGTTTCTTCATTGTCACGATGCCTGGTGTATTGTCTGGGCTTTCCTGTTCCTGCTTCGTGTGTGTGTGTGTGTGTGAGTGTGTGTGTGTGTGCGCATGCGCACGCGTTGTGCTGCTATAGATACTGTCTTCATTTATAGACAATGCTCTCCGCCTTCGGAAGTTTTATTTTCCAAAGTTTTCAGTGGTTACCTGCAGTCTCAAAATACTATTTGTCCTGGCTCTTCAAGTGTCAAAGAAGAGCACACTTAATGTAGCATTTATTGTGGATTTTGTTATAATTTTTCTTTTTTTTTTTTAATGTTTTTTTTTTTTTTTTTT